>WAAF01003446.1:202511-362461 GCA_013400475.1 Tricholaema leucomelas | reverse complement strand
CATCTCCCCTGCAAAGAGCCTCTGCCCCCTTGATGGTCTCAGAGGCCTCTTCCAACCCAAACGATTCTGTGGTTCTGTCACAGCGTGGGGGGCTTTGGAACGGGGTTAGAGAGGTGCTGGAAACAAGGTGGGGTTAATTACTGGGGGATAGTGGTGCGGAGCAGAGGCTGCCCTGCTGCCAGTGCTGTGGGTCCCCACGCTCTTGACCGGCAGAAGTGAAGCTGCTTGGGTTTAATACCCTTTACAAACCACAATTCCCCTTGCCTGGCACATCGGCTGAATTTCCACCTCTTGGATTTGCATTGAAGTGAATCTGTTCAGGTGGCAAATTGTGTTCTCCACACTGACCTTGTGCTCCTGCCTGCTCCTGCCTCCTCCCAGGCACTGCTTGTTTCATAGAACTGTGGAATGGTTTGGGTTGGAAGGGACCTTTAAAGGTCGTCTGATCCAAACCCCTGCAGTCAGCAGGGACATCTGCAACTAGAGCAGGTTGCTCAGTGCCACAAACAACCTGACCTGGAATGGTTCCAGGGATGGGGCTTCTCCCATCTCTCTGGACAGCTGGGTCCAGTGTCTCACCACCTTCACTGCCAAAAATCTCCCTCTTTCAGTTTAAACCATCACCCCTTGTCCTGTTACAACAGGCCCTTGTAGAAAGTCTGTTCCCATCTATCTGAGTGGCCCTTTTGAGTACTGAAAGGCCAGAAAAAAAGTCTTCCTGGAGCCCTCTCTTCTCCTTTATCTGTAACCTAATGAGCACCCATAGGTGAAACCAAGGGGAAGTAATTCTTCAGCTTCACAAATTGGTTACTGACAATGAGAGAGCTTCTTGAGGCTGGAAATAGCTGGAGCTGCTTCTAGGGGAAGCAGCTGCAGCACCTGGGACCCTGTGGATTGCATCATGGAGGGGACACTTTGGGCTCCAGGGTAGAGCCTTCGGTGGAACGTCACCAGTGCCAGGAGAGCCCTGCTGCTGTGAAATGGGATGTCTTGGCAGCTGGGGAATCCTGGCTGGGGGTGTGACACTCAGGACCGGGATGCTCCCTCTTGGCTTCAGGTTTTGTGAGCTCCAGCCTGTCTCAGTGGCGCTTTGCATGCCCAGGGCAGGCTGACCTGCCTTTTTAAGGTGCTGATTTCAGTCACAGCCATGTGGTGCTTGAACTTTGGCACTTGTGTTGGGCTGCAGGCCCTTCAAATGATGAAGAGCAGAAATTTGGAGACGTGGATTTCTGTAGTCATTCCCATGCTCTGAGGAAAGACTTTCTTTTTTCATCTTCTCTTTATGGACTTGCTGGGTTGCTTTACTGGATTTTCTGTGCTTTTCCCCTCTGGTTTTGCCTCCAAGCTGCAGTGATGAGGACTGATCAGCCTGCCACTTTAAGTCCTTTTTTGCTATTTTAGATCCTTTCCTGCTCCCACATCCAAAAGGAAAGGATTGGAGGCTCCTGACTGGTGGTCCCCAAACTCAGCACTGCATCGAGCAGGGGAACGCCGTGTTCCTAAGCATGGGTAACCATCTAAGCATGGGTAACCATCTAAGCATCTGACTCGATGATCTTGAAGGTCTTCTCCAACCAAAATGATTCTGTGATCTTCTGGGAAAAGGAGCTGGAGTGGAGGATTAGCTGACTTGAAAAGTGCCATCTCCTGCTGGAAATGCCAGCCCTGGGAATGTCTCAGCACTGTCTGTGGCCAGTGCTTTGGTCTGGGAATTTCTGCTGCTGCAGGGCTGGGCTGGGGCCTGTGAATCCTTTTTTCATTTTTTAAACAAAAAATACCACAAACCAACCCAAAGGGCCCTAAAGCCTCTGAAGCTCAAACAAACCATCTCAGTTCTGAAGGGATTTCCAGAAAACTTCTAAGACAGGCTGATGAAAGCACCGTGCTGGTGTTCCTCCAGCCTTTAACCCCCTCTCCTGCCCTCACCACAGGCACTGGCCTCTACTGGTGCTGCCCAGGACATGGGTCAAGGTCCTTTCTGCTCCCTCTCCAAGCAATCAGGAGGTTTTGGCTCCTCTCCTCTGTTTTCTTTTTCCCTCCTCGCCCACAGAATTCCCATCTTGTGATGGAGCACTGCATGACTTTGTTCCTGGACAATTTCCTGCAATTGTGGCTCCGCAGGATCCTGGCCGCTGCTCTCAGAAGCTGGTGGGTGCAGCATGGAGCCTGTCAGGTGGCAGTGAGCTGGGGAAAGTTTCCAATCGGACCTGTTTCTGCCCCTCCAGCATCGGTGCAAGGAGCCCTTTGCTCTGGGGATTGATGTGGGTCACTCCTTGGAGACAGGGAGTTGCATGGGTGGTTTTTAGCCTCTGATCTTGGGAGAGGAGGGGCTTTTTGTTCATCCACAAAAGGACTCGCCTGCCCTGGCTTCAACCAGTGCTTGTGCTCCCAGTTGCAGCTGGTGCTTTGCTGTGTTTCAGATGTCAGTTGTCTTTTCAGCCCTGTAACCAGGCAACCCATGGCAGGAGCAGGCAGCTCTTTGTTATTCTCCAAATTGTCTTACCTAGGCTAAGGCAGTGCCAGTGCTGGGGTGAGGAACCCGTGGCCAACCCCTCCGGGAGCACGGGGCCCCCTCAGTGCTTTCTGGTCTTGTCTCACGATGGCAGTGTGCTCCAAAAGTGTCTTTTATACATAGGCTTTGTGGTATAGTGATGTGTGTCTCCTCCTCTGGAGAGATTCCAGACCCATGTGGACATTGTGATCCTGGGCAGCCTGCTGTGAGTGACCCTTCTTTAGCAAGGGGTTGGAATGGTTGATCTCCAGAGGGTTCCTTCCAACCCTCACCATGCTGGGATTCTATGCATTGGTTCTGTGCCTGGGAATTCAGCCTGATGGACTGGGGGAGCAGGACTGTCCTTGCCCCAGATGTGTTTGAGGGTCCACCTTCATGTTCTCACACCCTCCCAGAGCTGGAGGTGCGAGAACCTTTGTGCAGGCTGACAGTGATGCTGTAGATGTAGAATGTGAGGGATGTTGTTCTCTGTTTGGGCTTGATCCACTGCAGGCTTTTCCTTGCAGGTGAAACAAGTCATGTTCTTGCTGCAGGCCCCAGCTTGCCTCTCATGTGGAAGGTAGCCAAAGCCATCAGAGGTTTTGCCCTCTCTGGTCTGTGGTGCATGGCATTTGGAGGTTCTCTGCCATCTTGGTGTTACCATGGCAGACTTTGTTAAGGGGTTACCCCCGTGGGAAGTGTTCCTGCCCTTCTGTCCCCTGGTCAAAAGACCCTTTTGAGATGTCTGACTGCTCTTTTCCTCTCTCTACACAGACGGTTGATGACGAGGCGATGGCAGCATAAATGAAGATCAAGTAAGGAAGGCAGAACGATGCCCAAGGGTGGGTGTTCTAAAACACCACAGCCAGAAGATTTCTCTCTCAGCAACGACATGGTGGAGAAACAAACGGGGAAAAAGGTAGAGTGTTTGCTTCACTTGGCTCCCTTCAGAGCTGCTGCCCCTTGGCTCTGGCATCCTCAGGCTGCATCAGCATTTCATGGGGCAGGAGGTTGCTGTGGGCTGTTCTCTCTGGAGTCAGATCTCTGCATGGTGCTGGGCTCCCATTTAGTCCTCGGTGCTGGGACACTTCCCAGGAGGTGCTCTGGCTGTGTGGACCCAGCTAAGCCGAGCTGGGATGCTTTGGAAGATTCTCTTCTCTGCTGAGTATTTGTAAGGCTCTTTGCAGTGGTCAGTGATGCAATGCTCTCCCAAGCACGTGCTGTGCAAGGGAGGAGTTTCTCCTTCTCCTCCTCCTCCTCCAGCTGTAAACGCTGTGTTTGTGTCAGGCGCAGCTGGTTTTGCTTCACCCACAAGTCTGGGCTTAGAGGGTGAGGACTCAGAGTGTGAGCTTCCCTGCTGAAATTACTGCTTCTGGGGCTTCATTTGAGGTGTTCAGGTTTTGAGGTTACTGATATGAAATCAGGGTTTGAGGGTAAATGAATTCATGCTTCTCATTTTGATCATCTTTAGCTCTGCCTCCTCTCATTCAGTGTTTCTTCATCCTTCTGGTTGTTGCTGGTTTCCAGTAGAGTTGTGCAGATGTTACCTTTAAAGAAAAATCAAATCCTTCGTTTGCTGTTTTCTGCTCAGGAAACAGATCTCAGCTACTCTCCTTCCATCTTGCCTCAGTTTCTCAGCATTCCCCCGGAGTTTCAGCAAGACCCAAGAGCTGAAGCTAGGCTTTATGAGCACCACTGGTGCCACCTCGCTTGCTCTGTCCCCCTCACACTGGTGATAGTGACTCCTCTTAGGATTGACCTCACATGATTGACAATATTAGGAAAATTAGAACTAACAGGAAAATCCCAGGGAGAAATTTGGTTATTGAGTGCTGCGGGGCATCTGCCTGCTTTCCCCTCCAGTGTCGCCCTGTGTGCACGGCTCCAGATCAGGAGCTGTGCCCAGAGATGGAGCACTGCGCTTTGCTGAGACATGTTGTAGGACAAAGACTGGGAGCAGGGCTGATGGAGGTGAAAGAGTTGCCCTGTTGCAAGGCCAGTGGTAGAAGGGTGTAGAGCACAAGGCTCGTGAGGAGCGGCTGTGAGAACTGGGATTGCTCAGCTTGGAGAAAAGGAGGTTAAAGGGAGACCTTCTGGTTCTCTACAACTCCTTGAAAGGAGGTTGGAGCCACATGGGGGTTGGTCTCTTCACCAGAGGAGGGCAAGAGGAAATGGCCTCAAATTGCCCCAGGGAAAGCTTAGGTTGGACATGAGGAAAAATTTCTTTCCCAGAAAGATTGTCAGGGCCTGGACTGGACTGCCCAGGGCAGTGGTGGAGTCCTCATCCCTGGAGGGTTTTCAAAGCTGCTTAGATATGATGCTGAGGGACATGGTTTAGTGGTGACCTGGCAGTGCTGGGTTAAGGGTTGGGCTCGATGACATGGGAGGTCTTTCCAGCCTTGGTGATGCTATCGTTCTGAGACATCAGTGTTCACCCTGGCAGAGGAGGCAGAGCCCAGCAGCACAGGGTATATAACCACAGGGTTTTGTGTGCACTCCAGGCGGAGCTTAACATTGGTGAGGTGCTTTGGGAGGGAGAAGGTCACTTGTGGTGTGAACCAGGTCCCATTTCACTTCACCACTGGCAGCAGCTCAAGGGCTGGGTGTTATTTACAGGGCAGGCTTGCTGGGGGGTGTGAGGCATGCTGGGAACTGGAATTATCTTCTGCTGGCTAAGTGGGACACAAATAACCTCCTGCTTCCTATTCAGCAGTGTCCACGCAGACCTGTGGAGAGTGGTGTTGAGTAAGGTTCTTCCTGGTCCTTTCTGCTTGCTGAGCTGTGGTCTTCTCAACAGAGAGGAAGGTTGAGGGCTCCTGTCCTCTGGGGACTGAGAGCTGAGATCCAGCCAAAGGACACGGTGCAGCAGATGGCTCTGTTTTCCAGTTAGCACTGGAGCTGAGCTGGAGCAGTGACTCATGGTAAAAGCACTCAGTCCTCAGACCTCCTCCTCCCAGATTCTGTGGTTGCTGCCCTTCAAACCGGCCGCTGCTTTTCATTTATCTCACCTTTGTCAACACTTGGAACGGCCTGAGCCTGGCAGTTGGCACAAGCTGCTGGCAGAGGCTGGAGAAAACAGAGGGAGGCCAGACAGAGCCCAAGCTGTGCCACACAGAGGGATGTGCACCCACCAGGGCTGCCTGAGATGTTGCATAGGGTGAGTGTGGCAAATCAGGAGCTGCATGGCCACCTCGGTGTTCTCTCAATGTGACCTTAATATCAGCAGTTGTTTTGACATTAAACAGCCTTAACACAGCTTCAGAGGATTGTTTTGGTTGGAAGAGACCTTTAAGATCCACCAAGTCCAACTCTTAACCCAGCACTGCCAGGTCATCAGTAAACCATGTCCCTCAGCACCACCTCTCCACAGTTTTGAAACCTCTCCAGAGATGGGGGACTCACTGCCTTGAGCCGCCTGGGCCAGGCCCTGATAACCCTCAAGGGGAAGAAGTTGTTCCTCATGTCCAACCTGAACCTCCTCTGGCATGACTTAAGGCCATTTCCTTTCATCCTGTCACTTGTTCTTTGGCAGAAGAGACAGAGCCCCACTTGACTCCAGCCTCCTTTCAGGGAGATGCAGAGAGTGAGAAAGTCTCCCCTCAGCTTCCTTTTCTCCAGACTAACAACTCCAGTTCCCTCAGCTGCTTCTTACAAGACCTGTTCTCCAGCCCCTTCACCAGCTTTGCTGCTCTTCTTTGTACCCACTCTAGCACTGTAAAAGTCCGTCTTGAAGGGCCCAAAACAGAGTTTAGGATTTGAGGTGTGGCCTCACCAGTGCCCGGTGCAGGGTGGGGATGATCCCTGGCCAGCTCCTGCTGGCCACACATGGTGTTGGCCTTTTTGGCCACCTGGGCACAGTTGTAACCCGACACCCCGAGGTCCTTTTCCACCGGTTTCCAGACTGCCCCCAGCCTGGAACATTCATGGAGTCGTCATGACCTGTGGGGTGACTGTGACAAGCATGAGTCACATGTGTAGGCTCTGGAGCTTTGGGACTGGAGGCGAGAATGGTGCAGGACACTTCATAGTCCTGGTGTGGCAGTGGGCTGAGTTCTGCAGGAAGTGTGTGAGTTCTGCACTTGCAGGCACTCCACCAGGCTCTCTGGAAGGCTGCACTTTCTGCAGTGTCCTCCTGCTTTGTGGAAGAGGATGTGAGCTGCTGCCTTCCAGCTGCAGACCTGATGATGGGAGGGAACTCCTTCTGGCTCTGTGTGCTTCCATGGAAGCACAACCTTCCCACGGAACCTGTGAGATGTTGCTCCTGCTGGTGCAGCCACTAGAACAAGGTGGCTCAAAGACCATTTCTCTGTTGTCCTCTGTGGCCAACAGCATTAGATGCTTCTTCATCAGCTTTGCTGCTGTGACCGAAGAGCTGTTTCTCCCACAGCGACCGGTTGGGTCCTGCCAACCTTATATGGCTGCACACAGCCTGCCTGGGGCGGGAGCTCGGCAGCGCCGGGGGCTCTGCTGGAGTTCAGACTGAAGGGGTTTGTAAAAATACACATGCCATATATGAGTAATTCTCCTCTCTGGTGTAGATCCAGAGATGTCCAGAGCAGCAGCAGATTACTCATGGCTTAGGCTGAGCAGAGCTCTGCAGCAAGGCTCAGAGCGGTTGTGGAAACCATTTCCTGATGCGCTTGGGTCTGCTTGGTGCGTGGTCACTGCCTGTGCTCCGAGGGGCTGGCCCTCTGAAGGGGAATGCTCCCACTTGCTCAGTCCAAATCCTGGCTGTCCTGCAGTGGTTGAACTGGATGCTGAGCAGAACAGTGCCTGAGCCTGAAGCTTGCTTGTAGGAGCTGACAGAAAGCATGAAAATGCTGCTTCTCCTCTCTCTTCCCCCAATTTCAGGGAAGGCAGCACAGTGCTGCTTTTGATTCTTTGTGAAGCCTGTTGCACTGTCAGAGCTCTCCTGTGCTGTGGGAACGAGTGGCTCAACAAGGCCAAGTGCTGAGTTCTGCACTTAGGGCACAACAACTCTGTGAAGGCTTCAGGGTGGGGACAGAGTGGCTGGAAACTGCCCAGTAGAAAAGGACCTAAGGATGCTGGTTGGCAGCAGCTGAATATGAGCCAGTCTCTGCCCAACAATATCCTGGCTTGGATCAGCAACAGTGTGACCAGCAGGACCAGGGCAGGGATTGTCCCCCTGTATTGGGCACTGGTGAGACCACACCTTGAGTACTGGGTTCATATTTGAGCTACTCGCTCCAAGAGGGACATTGAGGTGCTGGAGCAGGTCCAGAGAAGAGCAACAAAGCTGGTGAAGGATTTAGAGCACAAGCCTTGTGAGAAGCAGCTGAGGGAACTGGAGCTGTTCAGCCTGGAAAAAAGGGGGCTGAGGGAAGATCTTTTGACTCTCTACAACTCCCTGAAAGGAGGCTGGAGCCAGGTGGGGGTTGGTCTCTCCTTTCAAAGAACAAACCATAGGACAAGAGGAAATGGTCTCAAATTGCACCTGGGGAGGTTTAGGTTGGACATGAAGAACAACTTCTTCCCCTTGAGGGTTGTCAGGGCCTGGCCCAGGCAGCTCAGGGCAGTGATGGAGTCCCCATCCCTGGAGGGGACTCAAAGCTGTGGTGCTGAAGGACATGGTTTAGTGGTGGTGACCTGGCAGTGCTGACTGATGGTTGGGTCCTGAAGGTCTCTTTCAATCAAAACAATTCTGTAATTCTGTAAGTGCTGAGCTGTGCATCCAGCACAGATCCACCTGCCAGGGCAGGTGGTGTGCAGTGAGGTGTGCAGAAGCTGTGGGTGATGTAGATGCTGAGGAGTTGGTGTTTCAGTGGAGATGAGCAGCCCCTGGGCACCACAGGGCAGTGTTTCTGACAACCCTCAGTGCCCGAGGCATGTGAGAAGTAGGCTTCCCCTCCAGTTGACTCCATACTTCAGGTAGTTGATTGCAAGGTTGATCACAACAAAAGTTCAGGCTTTTGGAAGCTTTGTGTGCATTTGGTGTGCTCTGGGGTTGGAAAGCCTTGAACGGACTCACTTTTAGGGAACGCTGGGTTTGGTTTTCACTGTCTGCAGTGTCTGGTAGAGCTCTTGTCTCCTTTGCAACACAGGGTGAGAACCTTGTTTCTGCCCTGTGACTCCTGCCAGCACAGCCCTGTTCGGGAAGTGATCTGCTGCTATTAATGCAGGGAAAGCCCCACTCCTGCAGTGTTTGCTTTCTGCAGCATGGGTTGTTCTGCCTGCAGCAACGGTTTGGTGTGCCCAGGGGCTTGGGTGGTGGGACCTTGGTCCTTCTAGACTTCTCCTGCCAGGCTCCCAGTGATGGCTTGGTTTGTTGTTGCTTGCTCTTTCTGGAATCACAGAATCAAAAACTGGTTTGCTTGGCAGGGGACCTTTAAAGGTCAGTTAGTCCAACCCCCATGCAGGAATATCTGCAACTAGGACAGGTTGCTCAGAACCCCAAATAACCTGACCTGCAATGGTTCTAGGCATGGGGCATCTCCCACCTCTCTGGGCAATCTGGGCCAGTTCACTGGGAAAATATCTTCCTTCTATCCAAGCTAAATCTTTCTCTGTATTAGTTTCAAACCATCAGCCCTTGTCCTGTCACAACAGGCCCTGCTAAAAAGTCTGTCCCCAGCTTTCTTCTCAGCCCCTTGAAGTAGTGGAAGGCCATGGGAAGGTTTCCCTGTAGCCTTCTCTTCCCCAGGCTGAACAACCCCCCTTCACTTATCCTGTTCTCACACAGAGGGATTCCAGCCCTTGGCTGCCATTGCAACCTGAAATACTTTGAGCTCATTTTGGAGAACAAAGAGCTTCGGGGATTTCCACCACTGGTAATGCAAGTCTCTGCATAAGCAGCTGGGCTGTGAGTCAGGTTTGGTCGGGGTTGAAGTGAAGGCACAGCTCCAGCAGAGCTCTGGGCGGGCAGAGGCAGTGGTTCACAGTTTGTGTGTGGGCTCTCCGGCTCGCATGGACAGAGGAGGAGGCGGCTGCAGACACAGGGCTCAGCTTGCTAGGCAAGCTGAGCTCGCTCAGCAGCAGAGCTGGATGGGATCCTGTGCATGGCTCTGCCCTGCAAGATTTTGCATGGAGCAATACCAGGTTTTGGTTTTGCACTGAGAAGCCAGTTTTGACAGTGAGCTGCCCTAGCTGGAGCTCTGCGTGAGGGGGCAAAGTGGCTTTTGTTTGTGTGTGTCCCAAATGACCTGAGCAGATGGATTTGGGTCTCTCCTGCCCATTGGAGATCTGCGTTGTAGGAGTTCAGCTGAGCCCTTCCGTGTGCCACGTGCGTGGCTTGTATCAGCCTCGCAGCTCACATGCAGCAGCTTCTAGGGGTCAGCTTGTGATGGGTTTGGGCTCCAGACCGTCATGGCTGACAGCAGCCTGTGATGCATCTCTGAACTGCAGCAAGAGTAACTGTTGGTGGGTCAGTTACTCATCGAGTAAATCTTACTAAGAATGTAACGTGACACTTGGGGATTTTCCTAAAGCCACCCTCTACCATCTCCTCCTTGCCAAAGCTTTTAGCCACGCCTGCAGAGGGGAACCGGTTTCAGTGGCTGAGCCCTCAGCGGTATCCCCATCCCCAAACTCCTACTCTCATCAAGGGCTGTCCCAGCCTTCCAGAGCCCCCAGCCCGGCTTACACGTGGATGTTCCTGCAAGTTTCTCTGCAACATCAATTAACTGAGGGTTTTTTCCTTTTGTGAAACCTGATTCCGACGAGTCTGAGCTCACTTCAGATATGAGAAGACCTAAGAATGAGAACAGCTTTTGCTCAAGAAAAGGGCAGCATTTTTCTCTACATGATTGGTTGTGCCTGATGATCTTAGAGGTCTTTTCCAACCTTAGTGATTCTGTGATTCTGTACAAAAGCGGAAGTAAAGCTCAAAGTAAGAAACGAAAGCACAGGTTACTTCCAGGAGTAAGTTCTCCACACTGCCTTCATTTCTCCACCGTGTTTTCCCCACCAACAGCTGCAGGCGTCCTCAGCAGGTCACCGCTTTCCCGGGAGGGTGGGGGTGCGGGGCGGAGGGAGCACAGTTTGGATCTTCCGTGCCTCAATTAGTTTAAAAGGTTCTTGTGCTACTGTACAAATTAATCTCCAAAGCAGCGCCGGCCCCTTCCTTGCTCTCGACTTGAGCTGAGTTTGCTGGGCGAGCGGCTGGGAGCTCCGGGCTGCTGCAGCCCCAGCCCTGCCCGAGCCTGCCCCACGCCGCCCTTCACACAGCCGCTGCCGCCACGCTGCGCCCACTGCCCGCGCCGGGAAGGGTGCTTTGACCTCATTCCTCTGCTCTGCCTCTCCCCCAGTGCAGAGCTTTTAAACAACGTTGCGATAACTTCCTGGAATAAGTTGTGTTTTTACCTGTCCTCCACTGCTTCGCTGGGCTTGCAGTGTTCGTGGGCTTGCACTGATCCTGTGGGGACAGGCTACGAGAGTTGGGGCTCTGCAGCCTAGAGAAGAGAAGGCTTCGAGGAGACTTTTCTAGTAGCCTTCCAGTATCTGAAGGGGGCCGACAGGAGAGCTGGGGAGGGACTGTTTACAAGGTCTTGTAATGACAGGATAAGGGGTAAGGGATTTAAACTGGATGTTAGGAAGAAGTTCTTCACAGTGAGGATTGCCCGTGGAGGTTGTGGAGGCTCCCTCTCTCCCTGGAGATGTTCAAGGCTAGGTTAGAGGAGGCCTTGAGCAATCTGTTGTAGTGGGAGGTGTCCCTGTCTTTGGCGAGGGGCTTGGAACTGGATGATCTTTGAGGTCCTTTCCAACCTAAACCATTCTGTTATTCTAAAACTGTGTCCAGTTCTGGCTCTCCAGTTCAAGAGAGACTGGGCACTACTGAAGAGAGTCCAGCAGAGGGACAGGAAGTTGCTGAGGGGAGTGGAACATCTCCGTGAGAAGGAAAAGCTGAGAGACCTGGGACTGTTCAGCCTGGAGGAGAGCAGCCTGAGAGGGGATCTGATCGATGCTCAGCAAGAGCTGAAGGGTGGGGGCAGGAGGATGGGGCTGGGCTGAGTTTCAGTGGTGCCCAGTGGCAAGACAAAAGACAAGGGGTGGTGATCACAAACTGGAACCCAGGAGGTTCCGTCTGAACAGGAGGAGAAAGTTCTTTGCTGTGAGGGTGCTGGAGCTCACCACCCTCACCCAAAGAATTTTCTCCTCCTGTTCAGATGGAATTCCCCGGGTTCCAGTTTGTGCCTTCTGTACCTTGTCCTGTCTCTTGCCACCACTGAAAAGAGCCCAGCCCCATCCTGAGAAACCTTTCCCAACTGATGAGGATCAGAAACCCTTGGGTTCCTCCAGCCTGCCTTGTCCCCATGCTCACAGCCAGGCACATTCCCAGCTTCACTCAAGATGTTGGCTCTGGTTTGCACATCAGTTAGTTGCAGGTTTGGCACCAAGCACCAGCTTTGGTTGGCCTCACTCTTCTCTGGGGGTATTTTATCACTTTACCTTGATGGAGCCTCTGTTCTACAGGGCACTAATCCATGGTGCTGAGGAAACCCATAGTAGAAAGGAGAGGACAAGTGCTGTGTGAGGCTGGTGCAGGACTTTTAGGGGTTAAGGAGGCACAGCCTGGGGAAGGCTCTTGTTGATGTGGTCTCTTCTTTTTCTAGGATAAAGATAAAGTTTCTCTGACCAAGACTCCAAAGTTGGACCGGAGCGATGGGGGCAAAGAGGTGAAAGAGCGAGCGACCAAACGGAAGTTGCCTTTCACTGTTGGAACAAATGGAGATCAAAAAGACTCGGATACAGGTACAGAAATGCCACATTCCACCTTCTGGACACGAGTGGTGGGGAGCACACAGTGCCCAGTATCCAGACAGTCCCTGCTGGGGTGCTGCATCCAATTTCCTGCAGCTTTTAACTGAAGGAAGAGGCACGAGGACAAGAGGATAACTGCCGTGGGGTGCACTACACATCTGCCGCTGAGTGGATTACAGCTCCTATGTTCTTAGTGATATTTAACAAGACCAAGAGGTGGCCCTGTGAGGAGACACCCCCTTCTTTGGCTGTTGCTCTGATCTCCTTTGCTTCTGACTAGCCCAGCTGATGAACTGATACCTCTCTAGTTTGTTTGTTGGCTTGGGGCTTTCAATTTACAGTTCTTTGCTGTCTTTGAACGATTCTTTCCAATCGGTGTGTGCACAGGCACTGTCAAACAAAGGTACAACTGACTGAAGGCCATTCTGAAGGGCTGGAGCTCTGACTCCTTGGTGATGTGGCCACCTGGGTCTGTTTCAGTGTTTAGGTTGGATCTTTAGGGCTGATGCAGTTAGTCCTCAGGACTAGAAGGATGCTAAGGTGACCTCTCTGCCTCTGTTTTCGGGTCTGATAAGATTGCTTTGGTGATTGCAGTGAGAGCAGCACATCTTCAGCACACACCTGGTTTCTGGGAAGTGTTGGTGTTGCTGAGGGTGTTTCAAGGCTGTGTCATGGCCAGGCAGGTCACATCTTGCGGCAGAAGAGTTGTTGGTACATGTGACTCTTCCCCACCACAGCCCCACATAGCTACAGAGACGCCGAATGGGCTGTTGGATTTGTAAAGAAGGGGAAAGAGATGTCACAAAGCTTTGACATGGAGAAAACGATGGTGTTTGATTGGAAGGGACTTGGCTGTGCCTTTGTGGGCAGAGATTTCTGTTGGTCCTTCCTAGGAGACCTGAACTTGGAAACACTTCTGGTCAGGTATGGATCAAGAAATGGACTAAAAATAGGGACTGTGCTTTGAAAAGGTAAGAAGGCCGGATTTGCTGGGAGTGGCTGGGGAGCTTGGCTGCAGGACGTGGTGCATCAGCCTCAGCAAGCTGTTGGCCAGTCTCCTTTGGCTCAGAACTTGTGAGGTCACGTTCCTAAAGGTCGCCAGTGCCTGCTCATGCAGCCACCACAGCAGTGAGGGCTGTTGCAGAGGCAAGGGATCGGGTCCTGGGGCTGCCCCAGCGTTTCTGTAGGTTTCTGCATGTGGAGGAGTGATTCTGGCAGCTGCTGAAGTCCCTGCCCAGGGAGGAAGTTTGAAAACATGAACTGATGTCCTGAGAAGACAGCTTGTATCAGTGACTCTTCACAGGGTGAAGGGTGGCAGCAGGGTGCTCCTGGCGTGCACAGGGCCAAGGACATCCCAGGATTAATTAATTTGGCTTTGTGGTTGTGGTCTCCAGTTACTGAGGAGCAGATGAGGTCACAGCCCAGCACAGGAGATCTTCATGTGCTCATGATTCCTGGTGCTGTCGTGTTTCCCAATAAATTAAGGAGGGAGGGTGGCCAGGGCAAGGCAAAACTGGGAGGTCCTGGAGTCACCATGCCTGGAAGTGTTCAAAAACTATGTTGATATGGCCAAAAACTATGTTGATATGGCCCGAAAACTATGGGACATGATTTAATGGCCATGGTGGTGTTGGATTGACAGTTGGACCTGATCTTAGAAGTCTTTTCCAATCTTAATGATTCAGTGTGCCTGTGAAATTAAGCAGAAGCAGCAGGGTGGGGAGAACTGAGTGCTGGGAAGAGGCTGCACCTGCTCTGTGTGCAGGGGAGCAGTAGCACAGCCCAGGAGACATGCCCAGCACATGACCTTCACCTTTCCCCTCTGCTTTCAGCAGCTGTGTGGCTCTTATCTCCAAACAGCTCTTCCTCTTCAGAGCTCGTCCTTCCTGGGGAAGCTGTGCAGGCAGCAGGGCTGAGCTCAGAGGCCACAGCAGCCCAGTTGCTGCTGTGCAAACAGGACCGCTGGAGACCTGGAGGTGGTCAGTGCACTCAAAGATGCATTTAAAGACAAACTGGGCTCCTTAAAGACTGGGAAGGTGTAGGCGAGTCTCTAGCAACCTGTTTGGTGGAGATTGAGAAGAGGAAGTGACTCAGCTGCTGGGGAGGAGATAGCAGCAGGAGCTGCAGATAAATGCACAGAAAGAGTCAAGCTGATACTTAGCAGGAGCCTGTTTCTCTTCTCCTATATCTTTTATTCCTGGAATGAGATGCATGAGATGGGAGAAGCTGGCTTGGATCAGCAGTAGTGTTGCAGCAAGAGGATGTGACCAGAATCTTCTCAGTGGTGCCCGGCAACAGGCTCAAACTGGAACTCAGGAGGTTCTACCTGAACAGGAGAATTTCTTCACTGTGAGAGTGCTGGAGCCTGGAGCAGGCTGCCCGGAAAGGTTGTCCAACTCCCCTGCTAAAGCAGGGTCACCCATAGCAGGTTGACCAGGATCACAATGTCCAGATGGATGTGAAATCTCTCCAGAGAAGACTGCAGCAGCTCTTTGGGCAGCCTACTTCAAGGCTGCAGTACCGTCAGTGCAAATAAGTTTCTCCATTCAAATGGAACCTCCTGCATTCCAGTTTGTGCCCAGTGCCCCTTGTCCTGTTGCTGGGCACCACTGAGAAAAGTTTGGATCCATCCTCTTGCCCTCCACCCTTTAAATATTGATAAGCATTGGTAAGATCTCTGTTGGGGGCAGAGATCTGCCCCAATCCTTGGCTCATGCTGCAGTGGGGCATTAACCCTGCCCTCCCTTTCCCCCTGCTCTTGCAGCCCCCTCCTTGTGCTGCTGGCAGTGCTGATGTGGTTAGAAAGGCAGTGATTATGGTCTTGGTCTGGTTCGTTTGCCGCCTGATCCTGAGTGAGCCCTCCCAGCCCCACTCCAGATTTGTTCCCTATGGATGTGGGTTAATTCCCTACAGAGACACAGGCCTGGCATGGGCTGCAGGAGGCGCCTCTGGCCAAGGCTGCTTTAAAGCTTTCGTTTGGGTGCAGTAGTTTCAGTGCTAAATCTCCTGTAATTATCTCCTTCAAAATGATTTCTGGAGCAACAGTTCTGGCTGTAGAGTTTCTGAGGTACCTCAGCAGTCACAGGCCCAGTGAGTCTGGCCAGGAACTGTCTTTAGGAAGGAAAAAAAAAATGGCACGAAGCTGTGAGGCTCCAGACTCTGTGCATCACAGATCCAGCACTGCAAGAGCAGCGTCTCTCTGCCTGAGACTTCTCCTCCGTCCTTCTCCTTCTACTCGTGCAGCATCTCCCCACATCCACAGATGCTGCCAAGATCTTACCTGCTGCCTGGCAGCCACTGGGCGAGCTCAGCTGGTCCTTTTCCTCGCTATTTGAGCAGCTCCTGATGCTTGCTGCAGCTCCTCGTTTGGGTGCTGTGCTGAGACAAGGGCAGGTGTAGGGGAAAAAAAACAACCCAGGAATATTAGGAATTTGCAGGACTAAGAAGCACAGAAAGGAGCATCCTGCAGAGGTGGCAGGGAGAAGGGCACAGCTCTGCTGGGGAGGTGTTGGCAGAGGTGGGCACGGGTGGCTGGCATGGAGCTGGGCACAGCAGCACCCTCCTGGTGCCGGTGGCTGTGGCGCTGAGCCACAGCTGAGTCATGAGGCTGACTCAACGGCAGCAGACCCGGCACGGAGCCCAGCGGCTCCTCTGCTGCGCCACGACCTGCCTGCTGCAGCAGGGAATGCTGCTCGAAGGTCAGCTCTGGAGCACACCAACACTCAGTATGTTCCCTGGTGCTGCAGGCACTCTCCTCAGCTGGGTGCCTCCTTGTCACTTGGACTTGCTGATCAGTAGAGGTCTTTCCCAAGCTGTGTAGTTCTGCGAGTCCCTTGGCTTTTCCAGGATTTTAATTGTCATCAGGGAGAGTTGGGTGTTAATACAGGTCTAGAACACTGTGCCATAGTGAGGCCGTATCTGGAGTTGTGAGCTCCCAGTTCAGGAGAGACAGGGAACTGCTGGAGAGAGTCTGGTAGCGGCTACAAAGATGCTGAGGGGAGGAAAGGCTGAGGGACCTGGAGGTGTTTAGCCTGGCGAAGAGCAGCCTGAGAGGGGATCTGATCAATGCTCAGCAAGAGCTAGAGTGGGAGGCAGTAGGATGAGGCCAGACTCTTGCCAGTGGTGCTCAGTGAAAAGACAAGGGGAGGGTTCCATGTGAACAGGAGAAGCTTCTTTGGTGTGAGGGTGCTGGAGCTCTGGAGCAGGCTGCCCAGAGAGATTGTGGAGCGTCCTGTTCTGGAGAGATTCCAAACCCACCTGGACACCGGGATCCTGGGCAAGCTGCTGTGGGTAACTGTTTTAGCAGGGCACTTGTACTAGGTGATCTCCAGAGGTTCCCTTCCAGCCCACACCATGACAGGATTCTGGGATTCTGTCAGTTAGTTTTGGCCTCTGGGAGTTCTCCCTGGGAGCCAGCAAGACCTGAGCAAGGCTGTGTCAAAGCTGTGGGTCTGTAGTGGTGCTGGGTGCCCTCTTACCTTGCTGGGTGCAGAAGGTTTGTCTCCTCAGAGGACTTGCTTAGGAGAAGTAAGAAGCACACTGGAGTTTGTTTTACCTTTGCAGAGTTGCTGCTGGGTTTTTTGTGCCTCCAGCCCCTCAACTTCTCCTGTGGCTTCTTGGGCTTGTAGATATAACACAGGTGACAAACCAGATGCTTCCTTTGTGTGAAGTTCCCCAAACATCAGAGAAATCCTAATTTTGATGGATTTTGTCTTGGAGACTTCTGTGTCTCTGGCATCTCTGACCCTGCAGCCTTTCCAAGGATGGAGCAGGAGGAAATAGAGGAGGTTGAATGTAGCTGAAGATCCCACAGAAGGAGATCTTCAGTGAGTTGGATGCTGTTTGAACCTAGTGCTGGTCAGCAGTAGCTGGCAGCCCCTGTTCTCCCTGGGATGGGAGTGGTGACCAGAGTGTGGTTTACAGCATTGTGGCTTCTGGTCATGGGATTTCTCAGCATCTCTGTGTCCTTTTGTTGCTGCTGCTGCTGCTGCTGCCACAGTTGAGTTGAGCCAAATGTCATGACAGGCTGTGCTGGCGTGGCTAGGTAGGCAGTGATGGTGATGCCTCTGGTGAAAGTGGGTGACCTGCCATGGTGAAGAGCAGGAGGAGAATCCTGTTCTGGAGCTGGCAAAGATCAGCTTCCAACAAAGGCATCATCAGCATCTGGCCTCTTGGCTTGTGGTGATCATTTCAGCTGGACAGGGTGGGGGGAGAGGTGACTGTGGATGGGGAGGAGAAATGGAAAATGTGGCCTGAGTTCCCAACAGGGCCTTCAGCAAAGGTGAAGATCCTTCAGCTGTTGGTCTTTAAGCTGTTCTGTCTCCTGCTTTGAAACAAGAAATAAAAGCAGTGCCTGCTTTTATGTTTTTGAATGATACAGTAAGCTGGTGGAACTGCTTCCTGCCCTCAGCCCTCTTGTGTACCAAATACCTTGCCCTCTCTCATCACCCTTCCAAACTGCCTGTCACACTCTACTGATGTTTGGAGGGGGTGCTGGTGATCCCCAGTTGTTCAGAGCTCCAGATAGCCTGACCTAGAATGATTCCAGGGATGAAGCATCCCCCATCACTCTGAGCCTGAGACAGGGTCTCACCACCCTCAGTGTAGAAAATTTCTTCCTTCAATCTTAATCTCCCTCTTTTATTTTCCACCTATCACCCTATGTCCTGTCACAACAGACCTTCCTAAGAAGTCAGTCCCCAGCTTTCTGATCAGACCTTTTGAGCACTGGAAGTCCACCAGAAGATCTCCCAGGAACCTTCTTTTCTCCGGGCTAAACAACCCCAACTCTCTCAGCCTGGCCTCACAGCAGAGGGCTTCCAGCTCTTGCATCATTGCTGTGGCCTGCTCTGGCCCTGCTCCAACAGCTCCTGTGCTGCGGACCCCAGAGCTGGACCCAGCACTGCAGGTGGGGTCTCAGCAGAGCAGACCCGAGGGGCAGAATCCCCTCCCTCCACCTGCTGCTCACACTGCTGGCAGCGAGCCCAGGACACAGCTGGGACTGGGAGTGCACGGTGCTGCCTCGTGTGGGCTTTTCAGTGGGTCCAGCTTTATTCAGGGAGGTGCTGCTGGGATTGGGTATGGTTAGCAGGAGCTTGCCTTGGAGCGTAAAACTTGGGCTGCTCCACAGCCTCCTTCGTGCTAATCCCCTGAGTATGTTCTGTGACACTAATTAGTCGGTTGGAAAATGCTGGATGAATCAGCTGACCTAAGCCATGGTCGTCTCCTGGAGCTGGCTCTGGGGTTGGGAGTGTGCTGAGGGACATTCCATGGGAACAGGCTTGTTAAGTCACAAGTTGTGGAGCTGGTGAGAGGGAATCCGTGAGAAGCAAATCTCTCTGGCAGCTTCATTACCAACTGCATCTGCTGCCCAAACCTGCCCGTTTGTGCCCCTTTTCCGTGGCTGGCTTGGCTCTGCTGTGTGCAGCTGGGGACTCTGCTGGGCCCCGCTGCAGCAGGCTTTTCTTTGCTCCTATCACTTGAGTCCTTTGACTAAAATAGTCAAGAAACTGTTCTCACCTAGCAACCGAGCCGAGAGTGAATGTCGGAGCTGCTCCCTTCTGAACTGGGCTCCATAAAGCCGGTACAGTGTGGCCAGCCTGGCAAACACCACCCTCCAGATCCCCCTGAGAACCTCCCTGGCTGCAGCAGCCATCTGGGAAGGGCTGTGCAGAAAAGCAGGTCGCTTTATGATGGGAGCTGCCATAAATCTCCCTCCTCCCCCAGCCCCTCATCACCTCCTTAACATGCAGAGTGAGAGGTTGCAGTGTGCTGTGTCTCTGTGAACCAAAAAAATCTATCAATGATGGCTTTTTCCTTCATCCAGGAGCTTTTATCCACGCTGTCTGCAGTGTCCTGCTCCCAGGAGGACTGGCTGGGTGGGTGTGCCCAGCCTTCCTCCCCCCCAGCCTCCCTGCTCCACCTTTTTCTGTTTGTTGGGAATTGGAATATTTGGGCCTGAAAATTGGTGTCTCATTTAACATGGAGATCGTTGTTTCTGATCTGAGCCTCTCAGCTCGTTATCACAGGGGATTGTTGGCCAGTGGCCACTCTGGTGAGAAGGTGCTTCACATGTCTTTGTACAGCTGTGTTATCTGCAGGGCTCAGGCAAACCTCTCCTTTTGGCCAGGCACTAGAACAGGCTGCCCAGGGAGGCGGTGGAGTCCCTGGAGGGGTTCAGAAAACGTGTAGCCATGGCACTTCAGGACGTGGTTTAGTGGGCACAGTGGTGTTGGATTGACTTTCCACCCTTAATGATTCTGTGATTCTATCACACAGCTCTCTGGCCAAATGATGCCTTTAAAACCACTACAGCCACTGGGGTCAGGGCCTGTGAGTCCTCTGTTCCCAGGGAGCAGTGGTGAGGCTTATGGGCCCAGCTCCATGGACAGGGACCTGATGTGGTGTGGTGGTTTGGGTAGCACATGTGGGTATAAACAGATTTGTTCCTCCTACCAGCACCTTTCTTCTGCTGACATCTCCACCATCCTTTCACCCTATCCGTGCAGGATGAGGTCTAGTTCAGGACCCTCTGCAACTTTTAGACTGGGAAGCAGGAGCAGCTCAGTGTGTTTTGTCACTGTTCTGGTGAAGGAGACCCTGCTGCAACTTCTCCTCTCATTTTCCTTTATGGTTTCCTTTCTTTTACTTGGCCAACAAAGCAGCTCTGCTGTCTCTGTCCCGTAGCTCTGCAGCATGTCCATGAACCATGGTGCAGCACCCACCTCCTCACTGCACTGCCATTAGGTGCAGCTCCCCAGCCCAAGCACACCACGTTCCTGTGCTCTGTGGTGGTCTTCATGCCATCATGCCAACTCCCTTGGACCCTTCTCAGCGTGGTCTTCACAGCCTTCTGCTCTCTTACCTTCTGTTCTTCTTGGCTGCCCTCTCTTGTTGATCTGCCTGTGCTGTTGTGCTGCTTCCCATCTCACACCGCTGCTGCTGCTCTCCTTGGTGCTTCTCTTTCAATTCTGGGATGCCCACAGAGCCTCAGGATGTGGTCATATCATACTGCCTTTCAACTCAAGGAATCATAGAATGGTTTGGGTTGGAAGCAACCATAAAGACCATCTAATTCCAACATGAGTTGGGACACCTTCCACTCGACCAGGTTGCTCAAGGCATTAGCCATCCTGCCCTCAGAACAGCTCCAGGGGGAGGGTCATGACTCAAACATGATCAGTCTGCCTTGCTCCATGTCTGCAGATGCCCTCTGAGCATCCAGGTGTGCTGGGGCTCGGGGCTGCCCATGCTGGGGTTAAACCTGTTTTCCCCTGCTCAGAGCTGCCACGCTCCAGAAGGTTTCATGCCCTACAACTTCTGCAGTAAAAATGAGTCACTCTTATGCATGCCAGGCTGTGGCTGGGGACAGCAAGAGGCTGGTGTGTGTCCCTGGGGGGTGCAGTGCAGGCTCGATTGCTGCCCGTGCCCTTCTCATTTATTCTCATTGATCTTTTGTTTGGCTGCTTGCTCAGCAAAGCAGCAGCAGAAGATGCTGAGGAGCCAAGAGCCTGTTCCTCCACGCAGCGCTCGGCCGTGCAGCTCCAGCTGCTTATTTGGGAATGGTATTTCTCCTCAGGGTCCCTCCTCCTTCTGCCTGTGGTGTCATGTCAGAGCAGCTCCAACGGATGCTTTTGGCATTACAGGGAGCTACATGCTCAGCCTCCTCCACAACTCTAGTGTGGAGCTCCTATCTCTACAACCTGACAGTGCATACTGAGAGCTCAAGAAAGATTCTTCCAACAACTTTTTCTTTTCCCTTCCCTGCCTCATAGAACTATAGAATTATAGGGGTTGGAAGGAACCTCTGGAGATCATCTAGTCTAAGACCCCTGCTAAAGCAGGGTCACCCACAGCAGGCTGCCCAGCATCACAATATCTGGGCAGGTTTGGAATCTCTCCAGAGAAGGAGACTCCACAACATCTCTGGGGAGCCGGCTCCAGGGGTCCGGCACCCTCACAGCGCAGGAGTTTCTCCTTCGGTTCAGAGGGAACGTCCGGGGTTCCATTTTGTGCCCGTTGCCCCTTGTCCTGTTGCTTGGCACCACTGACAAGAGTCTGGCCCCATCCTCGTGTCCCCCACCTTTTAGTTCTTGCTGAGCATTGATCAGATCTCCTCTCAGGCTGCTCTTCTGCAGGCTAAACAGCCCCAGGGCTCTCAGCCTTTCCTCCTCACAGAGATGCTCCAGGTCCCTCAGCATCTTTTATCCTCTGTTGAACTCTCTCCAATAGTTCTCTTTCTCTATTGAAACAGGGAGCCCAGAACTGTACACAGTCCTCCAGATGTGGTCTCACTGAGGCAGAGCAGATTGGGAGGAGAACCTTCCTTGACCTGCTGGCCCCATTCTTCTTCATGCACCACAGGAGACCATTGACTTTCTTGGCCAGGAGGGCACATTGCTGGCTCATGGTGAACTTATTCACCAGGACCCCCAGTTCCTTCACTCCTCTCTCCCATCTTGGTTAGGACCAAGGGTTTGGGGTTTGCACACAGAGCCACCCCCACAGCGCCAAACCCCTGGTGCAGAGCAGCACCTGCTCTGGGACCTCCCCAGGATGCAGCAGTGTCAGCGTCGCATGAGCTTGGAGTCTTACTTTGGGCATGAGAACCAGCTGCAGGCTAATGCTCAAACCTTTTGGTCCTGGGAACCCGCTCCTCTGCTGCCTTTTCGGGTTCAGTGGGGTGGAAGGAAGGAGGAGCAGTTCCCCAGCTGCATTCCAGCCGCAGCTCTGCTTAGATCCTGCTTTTCCCCTTTAAGCCGTGTGTGCGGTTCCTGCTCACGTCAGCGCCAGGGAAGAGCCGAGCAGGATTCCCGAGTGGAAGCACGGCAGCACCAGGCTGGATTCTGCTCTGGAGCTTTGCAGGAGGCTGAAGCAAGCAGCAAACCAGCTGCTTTAAAAATAGCAGTCTGGAGGAGTGGCTCCTCACCGGCTGGGTGCACAGCTCAGCACTGTGCTCCTCCTTCCCACCAGGGTCAGGGTGCATGGTCCAGCCACCATCTCTGGTGACCAGAAGTGAGATAACCTTCTCTGATGTGAGAAAGCTCCATTCCCACCCTGCCTGGACATCATCCTGGGCAACAGGCTCTGGGTGACCCTGCTTTAGCAGGGGTGGTTGGACTAGATGATCTCCAGAGCCCCCATAGCAAGTGGGCTCCTTGCTGCACACCCCCTCATACCTCTGAGTTTTGTGCTTCCATGTGGAGACTGGCATCCATATGGCCTTGCCTGTGTTCTGTTTGCTGAGACTTTACCCACTCTGAGCCTTTCTTCTGATGTGCTCCACGTTGCTGCAGGGTTCTAGAGAAAAGCATTCAGAGAGTGAAGGAACAGGCTGCAGGAGCTGGTGGCACTTGATGCCATTGAGAAGAGATCTTCGTGCAGGTTGTCCTTTTAAATCTGCTGAAAATTGGATTCTGAGTAAATAAATTGTGGATTGAAATAAAACACATTTGCAGCTCTGTTAGTCCAGGAGCAGCTGGGGCCAGGGAAGCCAGCCCAGAGACTTCCTGGATTGGGCTTTTCTGCTGAACACGGGAAGCAAAGCTGCTGGTGGAACAGCATGAACCATATCCACTGGGAGAAGCTCCTTCTCCATTCTTCCTGCTCATATTTCAGATCCTCTCAGAGACTTTGTTCTGCTCAAGCATTGTGCCATGCAGACAGCCTGAGGCTGGCATGCTGCCCATACTAGGACTAATGTCAGCACTGGGAGCCATCAAGGGGTCGTTGTATTGTTTTGGTTGGAAAATACCTTTAAGATCATCAAGTCCGACCCTTAACCTAAGCGCTGCCTGGCCACCACTAAACCATGTCCTCAGCACCACATCTTCATGGGATACCTGGGGATGGGGACTCCACCACTGTCTTGGGCTGCCTGATTCAGGCTTTGACAACCCTCTGCTTTTTGGGGAAGAAATTGTTCCTCACGTCCAACCTAAACGTCCTCTGGGGCAACTTAAGGCTGTTTTCTCTTGTCCTGTTCCTTGGGAGAAGAGACTGACCCCCACCTGGCTCCAGCCTCCTTTGCTCCAGACTGACGAGCCCAGTTTCCTCAGCTGCTCCTCACCAGATCTGTTGTACAGACCCTTCCCGAGCTTCACTGCCTGTCTCTGGATCCACTCCCTCCCCTCAAAGTCCTTGTAATGAGGGGTGCAGAACCGAACCCATTATTTGAGGTGTGGCCTCCTCAGTGCTGAGTCCAGGGGGATGATCAGACACTGGGCTCATTGCTGCTCCTTACACAACCAGTGCAGGAGGAGCAGCCGACGACCTACTTCCCCCAAAGGCTCAGCAGGGGCTGCAGCAGGCAAGTGCCTCGCTGTGCAGGGGCTGGTGCTGTGCTTCCCTGCTGCCGCTGCCACAGAGCTCTCAGGGGAGCAGATCAGCAAGGCTCTGCACGGGAGGAGGAGGAGGAAACCCCTCTATTGCAGGGCAGGAGCAGCCACCAAGGAGCAAGGCGCTGTGGAGAGCAGGACGGGGTGGGATCCTCCAGCACCAGGGATCTGCACAGAGCCAGGGACGGGAGGCGCGCAGGATCCCGAGTCCTCAGCTGCCTCCCCGCAGCAGGCGAGAGCGTGGCAGCCGCTCTCCCATTTATTTTTATCTTGTTGATCACATGCTCTTGATGTGAAATGTTCTGTGGAGGAGGGAATTTTCTGCCACTGTGGAATTAAGAAGAGTTTTGGGGGGTTTGGTTGAACTTGGTCATCAGTTTTGGCAAATCAGAGGCTCGTGCTGACAACTCACAACAGCTGGCTTACATTAAGGGATGTGTTCATCTTCTAGTTGTGGCTCCTTCCACGCATGCACATGGTGCAGCCCCTCTACCACATACACCCCTTGCACTGCCTGGTGGCACTGGCCAAGGTGGGACCTCCTTGAGTATCTTTGTGTCCCACTTTGTGGGCATGGCTGGATGTGGAGAAGCCAAGCCTGGCCGAGCTGGGTTTAACCAACCTGCTTTGAACCACAGCTCGGAGCCTCCTGAGGAGTAGGAAGGTTCTGTGTCTGCTGGTCAAGTGTCCTAGTACTAGTGGCAAGGATGTCTGGAGGGACACATGTCTCCTGGACCTGTCCAGACTAAATTGCTTTCTTACCATAAGCACTTTGAGTTAAATTTTATTTTAAGCCATTAAGAACTTCTCCACATCTCTGTGATCTGATTTCATCTTGTAGCTCGGTTACGGCTGCCAGGGTAACCGAAACATGGCTTTGCAGAATTAGAGCAGGGCTCTCCTCCCTGCACAGACATGTTTCCAGGGGTGTGTTTAAAGAGGGGTGGCCCATGCTAGCTGGTTGAGAAGGTTCCCTGGGACAGAGATGTTAGTTCTTCAGCGTGCAAGGTTCCGGGAGCACAGGGTTGATGCAAATCACAGAATCATGGAATGGTTTGGGTGGGAAGAGACCTTTAAAGGTTGTCTGATCCAACCACCCTACAGTCAACAGGGACATCTGCAACTAGAGCAGGTTGTTCAGTGCCACAGACTACCTGACCTGGAACGGTTCCAGGGATAAGGCAGCTTTCGCTTCTTCAGGCAACCTGGGTCAGTGGCTCACCACCTTCAGTGTAGAAAATTCTCCTTTCTCTCCTGTCTAAATCTCCCTCTCATAGTTTCAAACCATCACACCTTCTCTGTCATAACAGGCCCTGATAAAAAGTCTGTCCCCATCTTTCACCTGCTTTGGGTGAGAGCTTTGAAGTACAGGAGCAGCAGAGGATGGCCCTTCTGTGCATGGGAGAAAGTTTTGAGAGCTGCCTGCTTGCTGCTGGTGGCACGAATCAAGCTGCAGCAGTGGAGGCCATCCCCACACACTGCTGCCCTCATCTGCCAGAGACTTTTACTCTGCTTGCAGCTTGGTGAATGAAGGAGCAAACCTGTGTTGGCCCTAAAGTCCAGTGATGGAGTTTAAAGCCCTCTGCCCCTTGGTGGTTTTTTTCTGACCCACTGGACTTTGCACGAAGGCAGAGCAGGCTCTGTCCTGCTGGTGCCCTTGTGCCAGTGACCCACATTTTGTTGGACAGCATCACAAATACGGGTGATTGAGCAGAGCCAGGTTGCAGGATTTGCCTTTCCCCAGGCTACTGGACCCTGCCCTGGCACAGGTGGTAGGGAAAGGCAGAGTGCAGCTGGTCCCTCAAACCGTTCAACTTCTGTGTGATCTGTTGCAAATCCTCTTGGACCTCTCCATCTCCTCAAACAGTTTGAAATGCTAGTTTGAGGATGCTGGATCTGGAAACTGGGCAAACACTGGGCTTAGTGGAGTTTCTCAGAATCCCAGTGTGGTGGGGGTTGGAAAGGACTTCTTGAGGTCATCTAGTCTAAGCCCCACTGCTAAAGCAGGGTCACCCACAGCAGCTTGCCCAGGATCACAGTGTCCAGGCAGGTTAGGAATCTCTCCAGAGAAGGAAACTCCACAACCTCTCTGGGTAGCCTGCTCCAGGACTCCACCTACTTCCCCTCCCTGGCTGTTGGGAATTAAAGCCTTGGTTTCTTGGAGAACATTCTCAGCCTTTTACTTGTTTTCAGACCTCCTTGTCTCATCCCTCTAACTCTATCTGGAGGTTCTCAAAACATCTTCAGCAAAATAATGAGCATGTTTAGAGTCAAGCATTGGGCTAGAAGAGAGCAGGAATTCTTGGTGTCTGTAGCAGCAGCCCACGTGGAAGTGCTCCAGTTCACAGCATTCCTCTTTGGGGGGTGCTTGCTGTGATAAATAACCCTCTTGATTCCTGTCCTCTGGCAGCCACCCAGTGAGTAGCAGTCCCTGGTGGGGCTGGTCCTGGCAGGACCTGGTGGCTGGGAGACAAAACTCCTTTCTCAGTTGTACTTCAAAGTCACAGGCAGGATTTCCTTTTTCCAAGACCAAATGTGGTGGGCTTGAGAGCAGAGTTTCCGTTCACATGGAGGGGTTTGAGCAGCTCATCTGTGCTCTGGGGATGCAGCAAGGGGGGGTTAGTGCTCAAGTTTCTCAAGTAGCACCCAACAAGCCTGATTTAAACTGGCATTGAAGCATGAGATGGGAGGCCAGAGAGCTGCTTACCTGTGTTTGAGAATCATTGGAGCTGTGGCTGCCAGGAACATCTAACAGGAGCCTTGCAGCTGTCCCAGTTACAATCAGCCTCTGACAGTGCTTAGAAAGGGCTCAGAGCAAAGCTGGATTGTCCACCCACCCACTCCATCTCTTCCTTAGATTTCTCAGAGGTTTAGGACAGTTTTCAGGTGGGAGGGACACACCTTGGGTCACTGAGGCTGGAGGTGCGGGCAGAGGCTGGAGTTTCTTCTCATCCTTGTCCACATGCCATGCCAGCAGCAAATACTGGCTCTGGCCTTTGTAGCTGGGTGACTCACGAGACCCAATGTCAGGCTGAGTCTTGGAGGCTGACAAGCTAGGCATGGGAGTTTCTTCCCTCCTGTTCATTTGGGATGTTTTCAGAGAGATGCAGGAGTAGATGTGGTTAAGTGAACATCTGGCTAACTGCAAGTGGGTGCTCTGGAAGCAGACACTTTGGAAGGAGAGGGTCAACCCAGTACTCCCCAGGCCTGCAGAGCCCTTGGTTGATGAAGATGAGGGGGTGAGATGGCAACATTTCCAAGCTGCCAGGCTCTGTCTCATGAGCACTCCCTGTTGATGCTTGTAGATGCCTCCAGTTTGGGCCATGCTGTGGTGCTTTAAGGCTGTGTACGCTCCTCAAAGCACCATGGCACAAAATGGAGGCTCCTAGAAGTACAGTATTGGCAGTGACCCCACCGAGGACCTGCTCCCTCTGTCTTATATTAGCCTGTGATGTTGGAGTGATCTGATGAGAAGCAGCAATCACAGTGGTGTGATCCTGAGTAGCTGCCTCAGGAACCTGCACTCCCACCGCAGGGACGAGTCCTTTGCTGTAGGCTTTTCCGCTGGAGATGAGACAGTGGAGCTGGAGAGCACTTTGCTCAGAAGTGAAGGTGGGTTTGGGTTGCAGTGCCATTCACAGCCTGTGCTTCTGTGCTTGCAGAAAAGCAGGGTCCAGAGCGGAAGAGGATTAAGAAGGAGCCTGCCACCAGGAAGCCTGGCTTGCTCTTCGGGATGGGCCTTTCGGGGATCCGGGCAGGCTACCCGCTCTCCGAGCGCCAGCAAGTTGCTCTCCTTATGCAGATGACAGCAGAAGAGTCTGCAAACAGCCCAGGTGAGATCCAGAGGGTGATTTGGCTCAGGGCCTTGGGCAGGGCTTGCAGCAAGAGTTTTGTAACTACCCCGTCCCTAGGTTCTCCAGGCGGCTCAGGTGCTCCTCACTGGCAGCAGAGGTGATATGCAAAGGGGGATGGTGTGCTGCTCTCTCTCAGCAACACAGGTGGAATGCTGGAGCAGGGCAGCAAGGTAGAGGTGCCACCAAGGTTCACATGTGGCTGTGGCCACCCTTCCTTCTTGCAGCATAAGGTGGTAGCAGAAGATGTTCTGAGAGCCAATTGAGGGCCACCCCTGAGCCTGCCTTGGCTGCTTAACTAGAGCTTTAGTTCCACCAGAGCTTCCTCCACGCCCGAGCCTCACGTTTCCGGGCTCGGCAGAGGAACATTGTGAATGCAGTAACCTTCTCCGTGGGTTTTTTAATGTCTCTTCGTGTGCAGAGGGAGAAGATATGTAACCACTGCAGCTGCAGCTTGAGATGTGGAGCAGCTGGAGCACATTCACCACGGATTTTGTATTTTGGTCATTTTTAGCTGTTGAATCCGTGCCCCCCCCGGGGGTTTTAGAGGCCCTGCTATCTGTGTGCACACATCTGCATCCTACACTGCAAGGCTGCAGCTTTTAGCTGTGCACTTTGTTGTTGTTAGCACTGACCTAGCTGCTCGTGGTGCTGTTCCGTGAGGAAAAAAACAAAGGCAGAAAGCTGTGTCATCTTCAGAGCACTCAGATGTCCTCCCAGGAATTGTGTCAGCTTCTGCCAGGGCTGTCAGACCTCACATGGACTTGGTAGTAAAAGGCTACCTCCCTTAGGAACTGTGGGTTTAGGCTAAGGAGCTGCATTGTCTGCTCTGAAATCATGGGATTGTCCTTGGCCTTGGCAAGCACTGCAGTTGTCTTGTAGAATCAGAGAATGGTGGGGGTTGGAGCCTCAGGAGATCATCTAGTCCAATCTCTCTGGTAAAGTAGGTTCATCTAGATCAGATGAACCCACTAGATCAGAATCACATCTAGGCAGGTTTTGAAAGTCTCTAGAAAGAGGGAGACTTCACAGCCTCCCTAGACAACTTGGTCCAGTGCTCTGTTACCGTCAGAGTTTCTCTTTAAGTTCAAGTGAAACCTCCTGTGTCTACAGCAGGCTTTGGCAGCCTGCAGTTAGTATCTGCATTGTACATGCACAGGCTCTCTGCTCTTCAGAGGTTCTGCTGCCTGCCTGGTGGTGAGAGTTTTGGGGAGAAGTGGGATGAAACACGTTCCAAGAGCTCCCTCTAAGGGTTTAGGGCTTCATTTGAATCCACAGTTCTTGATTCTGTTTCTCTCCTCCACACAGTTGACACAACACCAAAGCATCCCTCTCAATCTACAGTTTGTCAGAAGGGAACTCCTAACTCTGCCTCCAAAACCAAAGATAAAGTAAATAAGAGAAACGAGCGAGGGGAGACTCGGCTGCATCGAGCTGCCATCCGAGGAGATGCCCGGCGCATCAAGGAGCTCATCATCGAGGGTGCAGATGTCAATGTGAAGGACTTTGCAGGTAACCAGCCCCTGGCAGTATTGGTGGGCAGCCCACGATGCCAACCTTTCCTCACCTGGTTGTATGTTCCATCTCCAACAACAGGTCCACCAGCAAAAGCAGTTGCTTGGCAATGTGGGTTTGGTACTTGTGAAGGTGCTGTTAACCCAAAATAGTGATTTTTGTCCTTTAGGGAGGGAAAGGTCTTGCTGTCCATTTGAAAAAAAAAGACAAAAGCTGTTACAGGTTTCTCAGGTCCCTGAAAAGCATCAATTATCTTGCTGGAGTTTGGCAGCTAAATCCCAGGTTGTCCTGTCTGCCCCAAACATGTTTTCATATAGGGTGGTGATGCTGGGCTGGGCTTGGTCCGTGGTCATCCTGGATCTGCCATGGCTCTGCTCTCTGACACCATAACCAGATCTCTCTGCTCTGTTTTCTTGTGCCCTTCTATGTGGATGCCCTTTTGGAAGTAGGGGTGGGGGCGCTGCAAAGACAGGTGGCAGGTTGCCCTTGTTTTCCACTTAGTAGAAGAAATGATGTGCACAAAACTACTGTAAAGAGTGGGCTTGAAAAGCCTTAGCTCCAGAGTTGGATGACTGATGCTTACAAGGTTCTGGGATTTGGTTTTAAGTACTACACGTGGGGGTGCTGCTGGCACTGCCAACGTGAAGGACAAGGCTGTGCCAGCCAGGTGGCCAAATTAGAGGAGATGTTGGTTAGCAGCTGAGGGGCACCATCTCCTCCTCAGCAATGTGGCCAAACTTCTGTGTCAGGTGGTGGGAGTGATGAGAGGAACCTGGATGTGAGGCTGTGGCTGCAGCCAAGCCTGAGATGGGAACAGCCCTAAGATGGTGGCTGTGTGATGGCAAAGGGTGCTGTGATGGGGCTGAATCAGCACGAGGCAGCCTCTCCTCCAGCATGTCCGAGAGCTTGACTTTGCTCTTTGCTGTTCTCCTCACACACTTTGGGAGCTATAAATAGCTAAAGCACTTTTCTTCCTCCTGCATGATTAATATCACTGCGAGACCTAGCCCTGGGTTGTGATTAATTCTGGTCACAGGTGCCCCTTTCCAGTGCTCCCAGGGAGGGTAAGGGAATGAGCTCCCACAGTGCTATCAGCAAAACGCCAAGGGAGGCACGCACACGTGCTGGGAAACTTCAAACCAGCTCCTGCTCCAGAATAGCCTGTTTGAACACAACAGAACTGTGCACTGCCTCTTCTGCTGAGGTTTGTTTGAGAAATAGAGGCACTGTTACCGGGAGACCTTCCAGTTGGTTCCTCCTGAAGCTTGAGGCCTGTTGTTGCTGCTTGTTCTGTAGAGCAAGCAGAAAACATTCATGAGGTCTGTGCGGGGGCTGTGTCAGAGCCACATCTGCAGTTCACAGCTCGGTCCCGATCTGGGCAGAAGCGTGGCCCTTAGAGAATCTGGAAGGGGAAAGGATTTGAGACCTGTTTTCCACTTTTCCTCTCCAGTTCCTGGGGCTGTTATCTGTCAGATGATCTCCCAGTGGCACACAGCATAACCAGAAGGAATCACTGAATCCCAGAATCCCAGCAGGGTGGGGATTTTAAGGGACCTCTGGCGATCATCTAGTCCAACCTCTCTGCTAAAGCAGGGTCACTCACAGCAGATTGTCCATGGTCATAATGTACAGGCTCCAGCACCCTCACAGCAAAGAAGTTTCTCCTCCTGTTTAGATGGAACTTGCTGGGCTCCAGTTTGTGCCTGCTGCCCCTTGTCCTGTTGCTCCCCACCACTGAAAAGAGCACAGCCCCATCCTCTTGCTCCACACCCTTTTAGCTCTTTCTGAGCATTGAGAAGATCCCCTCTTTGGTTGTTCTTCTCAAAGCTCAACAGCTCCAGATTTTTCAGCCTTTCTTCCTCACAGGCCCCTCAGCATCAGGGCAGAATAGAAAGGGATGAGAATCTCCTTCAACCTGCTGTCCATACTCTTCCTCATGCCCAGCGGGAGACCATTAACCTTCTTGGCCATGAGGGCACATGCTGGCTCATGAGCAACTTGTTGTCCACCAGCACTCCTAGGTCCTCCTCCACAGAAGGAGGATCAATTTGTCTAATGATTGGTTGGAGCAGCAAGGCAGAGCTTCAGGTTTCTTCCTGCTGTGCCATGGGAAGCTGGGCGGACAAAACCATCTTGGCCATCAGAGCCACAGCCTCTTTGACACACCAACACCTGCAGCCTCTGTGGATGGAGGTTTCCTTTCACTGTCTCTGTCCCTGAAGGTGATTAGTGTGTCCTGAGTGTCCCTTTGCTTGCAGGCTGGACGGCGTTGCACGAGGCCTGCAACCGGGGCTACTATGATGTGGCGAAGCAGTTGCTGGCTGCAGGTGCCGAAGTCAACACGAAGGGGTTGGATGATGACACCCCGCTGCATGACGCAGCCAACAACGGGCACTTCAAGGTTGGTTCTTGTTGCAGGTCATAGCTGTGTTTATAATGACCTTTTGCAGTGCTGCTGCAAACTGCCAACTCTGCAGTCACAGAGATTTGGATTTGGTTATTTTCTTCTTGTTTGATAGTCATGCAGCAGGCAAAAGTTCTCCTGCCCCAGTGCTCAGTGCTTTACTTGGTGTTTCTGTGTGCAGGGGCCAGTTCTTTCTTCTTCTTCTGGCCTTGGAGAGGAGGCATGGTCATGTGTCTTTTTCTACTCCTTTCTTTTTTGCCCAGGCTGGTTCACATTGCTCATTTTTGTCTCCTTTCATATCAGTGATTGTTAGTACCGTAAGATGTGTCCTGCTTGAGGACATCCCCCTGTTAGTTATGTATCAGAGTTGTCCAGAAAGTGTGGAATGGAAACATCAGGAACACCTTTAAGTCTGGTTTCTCTTTCCAGGTGGTGAAATTGTTGTTACATTATGGAGGTAACCCTCATCAAAGCAACAGGAAGGGCGAGACACCTCTAAAAGTAGCTAATTCTCCCACGATGGTGAATCTGCTCCTGGGAAAGACCACATACCCCTCCAGCGAGGAGAGCTCCACAGGTGAGATTGACCTTTCTGTGAACATGGGAGTGATGTTTGTGGCCTGCAGCTGTCTGTTAATACAGAGACGTTAAGAGGACAGTGAAGTTAGACTCTTGTCAGGATATCTGCACGCTGCTGCCACGGTCAGGAGTCCATCCGTAGCTGTAACCCAAATTCAGACAACATAACTGCCAGCCTGTAGCTCCGGGAGCTCTAGCTGTTTGCCCTGGAAGCCTACGTTGAGATCACTTGCCTGGTGCAGTCAAGATGTAGGATTGGAAGCCAATCACAGGTAAATGGATGTTCTACCTTTAAAATGTGGGTGATGGTCCAGCTTGTGTGGAGAGAGGAGGAGTTTTGCGTGCACCTGGTGTGTTCCCAACCCTCCTCTGGTTGGAGGGCATGGGCTCAGCTGTACCAGTATTCATGTTTCAGTTTGTGTCACGCAGTTGTCACCACTGTGGGGAATGCTCCAGGTTTTAATTAGTGTTAATTAGATTTTTTTATGGGGAGTCTTGATCTATGCTCTGGGCAGCTGTAACCCTGCTAAGAAGGTCTTTCAGTGCACCTGGGATGTTGTGTCAAGGAGTAGGTTTGAGACTTGGTAGCTATTCCTTCCCAAAAGATCTCCCAAGTGGCTTTTGGAGCAATCAGCTGCAATGTTAGCAAGGGCTGGGTGAGGCAAAGGGATGGGAAGGTCTTTCCCAGGGGTTTGTGTCTGCAGCAGATTGATGATGTTCCCTCTCCAAAGCTCCTTAACACCTCATTCTTCTCTCTCTGCAGAGACCTCAGAAGAGGAGGACGCCCCTTCCTTTGCTCCCTCCAGCTCTGTTGATGGCAATAACACAGACTCAGAGTTTGAGAAGGGTTTGAAGCACAAGCCCAAGGCCCAGGAGCCCCCCAAAACCATCACCCCAGTGAAGGACGAGTATGAATTTGATGAGGACGATGAGCAGGACCGGGTCCCGCCGGTCGATGACAAACATTTGCTGAAAAAGGATTACAGAAAAGAGACTAAAGCAAACAGTTTCATTTCCATACCCAAAATGGAAGTGAAAACTTATACTAAAAATAACACAATTACACCAAAGAAAGCTGCCCACCGCATCCTGTCGGACAGCTCGGACGAGGAGGAGACCAGCGTTGCTGTGGGGACAGGGGAGAAGCTGCGCCTTTCGACCCACTCGATCCTGCCCAGCAGCAAGATTCGGGAGCCTCCCAGCACAAAGCCACCCAAGGAGAAAAGCAAAGTGAAAAAGAAGCGGAAGAAGGAGACGAAAAGCAAAGAGGTTCGGTTTGGCAAAAAAAATGACAAATTTTGTTCCTCTGAATCAGAGAGTGAAAACGTGGAGAGTGAGGAGGATGACAGAGACTCTCTTCAGAGCTCTAGCTGTGTAAAGGACTCCAGGCTAGTGCTAAAGGAATCCTCCTTGTTTAACTCTCTGTCTGCCTCATCGACCTCTTCTCATGGGAGTTTAGCATCCCAGAAACATAATCCTAACCTTACAGAACAGCACTCCAAGCACTGGAGGACGGACAATTGGAAAACCATATCTTCTCCAGCTTGGTCAGATGTCAGTTCCTTATCGGACTCCACCAGGACGAGGCTGACAAGCGAGTCAGACTACTCGTCCGAGGACTCGAGCTTAGAGTCACTAAAGCCAGTCAGGAAGAAACCAGAGCACAAAAAGAAAAACACCTCCCACAACACCGTTCCTGAGAAAAAGAATTCATTCCATAGCAATGTGGACGGAGCAATCCCAAAGCTGGACAAGGAGGGAAAGGTTGTGAAAAAGCATAAAACAAAACACAAACATAAAAACAAGGAGAAGGGGCAGTGTCCCGTCAGCCAGGACATTAAAATCATCAAAACGTTTTCTTTTGAGTTTGAGGACTCTAAACAGAAGCCTGAGAAAGGCTTGATAGTAGAGACAGAAAATCCAGTCGAAAACAAGCTGAAAGTGCTAAAGCATGAGCGGGAGCATGGTAAGAAGGAGGAGAAGCTCCCCAAAGGGAAGGCGGAGGAGAAGGAATGGCTGTTTAAAGATGAGACTGGAAAATCCTCAAAAGAGGAGAAATTGCTAAGAAAAGTCAAAGATGGTAGTAAAGACATGAGCAAATCCTTCAGAGAAGGGTTGAGTAAAGCAGAAAAAGAGAAACCTTCAAAGGAGAAGTCTCCCAAAGAGGAGAAGCCAAGGATACACAAGGAGGAGAGAAAGAAGAAGTCAAAGGACAAGCAGTCAAAATCTGAGAAGAAGAATGAGCTGAAGGAGGAGAAGGTTTCGAAATTGGAGAAAGAAAAATCCTTCAAGGAGGAGAAAGAGAAATGCAAGAAAGAAAAACTTTACAGAGATGAGTCTGGGTTTGATGAGTTCAGCAACAAAACCCAATTTCCCGAAAGCGAGGACACAAAGTTCAGCCTTTCAGATGATCAGCAAGAGAGGTGGTTTTCAGACCTGTCTTCTGATTCATCCTTTGATTTCAAAGGAGAAGACAGCTGGGATTCTCCTGTAACGGATTTCAGGGAGATTAAAAATGACACCGTGGCAAAGCTAATCATAGAACCAGTGAAAGAGGAAATTAAAGACAAGAAGAAAGACAATAAAGTGAAAGAGAAGAAGGAATACACCGAGAAACGCAACGAGAAAGACACTTTCTTAAAGAAGAAAGAGAGGGACTATGTGGACAAAAGCTCCGAGAAGAAAAAGGACCAAGCAGACAGACACAAAGTTACTCCTAGTTATTTGCCTGAAAAGGACAAGAAGAGGAAGGATTCTGCAGAGGGTGCCAAGGAGAGGAAAGAAAAAGATACAGGTGAATCCAACAAGGACAGAAAAGATTCCTCTGATGGCTCTAAAGATCGGAAAGATACCAAAACGAAGCAGGAGGAGCCCTATCGAGATGACTTCAAGGAATACGGCTGCGAAACTTTCTTCAAGGATAAGTCAGACCCTGAATTCGGTGGTAAGACTCTGGAGAGTTGGGAGAGGCACCACTCTGGGAAGGAAAAGGAGAAGAAAGATGCTTCAGAGAAAGAAAAAAAAGAAAAGGCGAAGCCAGAAAAATACAAAGAAAAATCCAAAGAAGGCGACAAGGAGAAAAGTGAAAAAGCTGCTCCTGAGAAAATCCCAAAAGACAAAGAGCTGGAGAAGGGTTTCAAGGAGAAAAAGGAAACTAAGGAGAAGTACAAAGACCTGCACAGCAAAGACAAGGAAAGGAAGAGTTCCTTTGACCAGGTTAAGGAGAAGAAGGAGAAAAACTTCTCCATGGATCGAGAGGACTTCTCTGAGAAAAAGGATGAGAAGAAGGGGAAGGAGAAGAGCTGGTACAGCATCGCCGACATCTTCACTGATGAGAGCGAGGACGAGCGGGATGACTACAGCCTGACGGGCTTCAAGGTCGGCGACTCAGCCGCCAGCGAGGTGCATCGTCTGGACAGTCTGCAGGAGAAGGACGAGGGAGTGGGTGCTGAGAAGGAGCTGTACCCTGACAAGCATCGCAAGTACTCCTCTGACCGGCAGCATTCTGGAGAGAAGCAGAAAGAGAAGGATTCCAAGGAGAAGAAGAAGGACAAAGGAACATCAGAAGGAGGGAAGGAGAAGAAGGAGAAGAGCTCCTTTGAAAAACACAAAGAGAAGAAAGACAAAGACTCTACCGAGAAGTACAAGGACAGGAAAGACAGAACGTCCATAGATTCCACGCAAGAGAAGAAGAACAAGCAGAAGCTCCCAGAAAAGGTGGAGAAGAAACATGCCAGTGATGATAAGGTGAAAAGCAAACATAAGGAGAAGCTGGAGAAGGAGCATTCCAAGGAGAAGAAGTCTTCGAAAGGAGGGGAGTCGGAGAAGAGCCTGCTGGAGAAGCTGGAGGAGGAGGCTCTGAATGACTACCGAGATGACTCCAATGACAAGATCAGTGAGATCTCTTCTGACAGCTTCACAGACAGAGGTCAAGATCCAGGACTGACCAGCCTCTTCGAGTCTTCTAACCTTTCTCTTGCTGATGCCAACGAAGAGAAGTTTAAAGACTCTCTGCCTTTACCCTGCTTGCAGGACAAACTGAAGGAGAAGGAGCGACACAGGCATTCCTCATCTTCCTCAAAGAAAAGTCACGAGAAGGAAAAAGCAAAGAAGGAGAAAACAGAGAAAAAAGAAAAAACAGAAGACTTCAAAGACTCCAGCAGCAGAAAGGATTCCGCTCACTACGAGAAGGATTTCTCTGTTGATGGGGAAGCTTTTGGTGCTTCCTACAACATGAAGGCAGAGGCTGATGAGGAGCCAGAGAAAGGCATTGATTACTTATTTTCTGAAAAGAAAGATAAAAATGATTCCGAGAGGGAGCTCTCAAAGAAGGCAGAGAAAGAAAAGAATTACAGTTCCAGCACCATCAGCACAGCTAAAGAGAAGAAGAAGCGAGATAAACACAAGGAAAAATGGAAGGAGGAAAAGGAAAAGCATCGGGACAAACACGCAGATGGCTTCTTTAAACACCACAAAGATGAGCCAAAGTCAGCACTTAAAGACAAGGACAGTCCTCAAGTTACCACCTTCAAAGACAAATCAAAGGAGGACAACCTCAAATTTGGCGAGACCAAGCTGAAGGAGAAACTGAAAGAGAACCAAGAGAAGGACAAATCAGAGTCAATCAAAATAAGCAATGGGAATGAGAAAATAACCCTTTCCAAAGACAGCGGCAAGAAAGACGCCAGGCCCAGGGAGAAGCTTCTGGGAGACGGTGATCTGATGATGACCAGCTTTGAGAGGATGCTGAGCCAGAAGGACCTGGAAATAGAGGAGCGCCACAAAAGGCACAAAGAGAGAATGAAGCAAATGGAGAAAATGAGGCACAGGTCCGGAGACCCCAAATTAAAGGACAAACTCAAGAGCTCAGAAGATGTGCGCAAGAGGAGCCTGGATCTGGCAACAAAGAAGCCGCTGACGCTGGACACTCAGCTCAAGGACAAGAAGTTGAAAGAGTTGGGCCCACTGACTCCCATTCTGTCACCAGAAAACAAAGCGCAGCCTGCTGTTGGGACAGACTCCAAGGACTGGATAACAGGTCCTCAGCTGAAGGAGATCCTCCCGGCGTCTCCCAGGCCAGATCAGAACCGGCCGACAGGAGTCCCGACCCCAGCGTCAGTTGTCTCTTGTCCAAGCTATGAGGAGGTGATGCAGACGCCCAGGACTCCATCCTGCAGCAATGAAGACTACACTGACCTGATGTTCGAGTGCGCAGACTCGCAGCATTCGCTGCCCATCTCCACCATGTCCATGAACGCCTGTTCTCCATCCTTCTTCGACAGGTACACCAATGTCTCCGGCGGGCTGCCTGAGAACCCCAGCCAGACCCCGACTCGTACCATACCCTCCACCAACCTCTACCGTTCCATCTCTGTTGATATCAGAAGGGCGCCCGAAGAAGAGTTCAGCGTCGGAGATAAATTCTTCAGGCAGCAAAGTGTCCCAGCGACGACGAATTATGACTCTCCGGTGCAGCATTTAATGGAGGAGAAAGTTCCCCTTCCTTCTGTCCCTGCTGAGAAGTTCCAGTGTCTGTCTCCTGGGTATTACTCACCAGATTATGGAGTTTCATCACCCAAAGTAGAGGCTTTGCACTGTGCTCCAGGAGCTGTCAGCGGGGTCGCCCAGTCACCTGAAAGTGTCTTTTCTGGTTTACAAGCCAAATCCTCCCCTTCACACAGAGATGAACTGCTGGCTCCATCAGTAGAAAGTGCTCTTCCCCCTGACCTCGGCATGCCCTTGGACACCACGGAAGAGCAGCAAGCCACCGCCTCCATCATGCCACCAGAACCCACCTACTTACCACCAGTTGAAGAAAACCATTTCACTTCATCCATGCCTGAGCAAAACAACATAGACTGGGACAACCCTCCCAGAAACCCTGACACTGCCATTCCTCCCAGCCTGATGGGCAACCCGGCAGAGCACTCTGTCAGCTGGTCCATGGGCTCAGAGCTTCTGATGAAATCACCCCAGAGGTTTTCTGAGTCCCCTAAACCTCCTCTCTGCTCCCTAGAGCCAATTCATCCCACGCCGGTCGCCTTCATTCCTGCAGATACTTCATACCCTGTGTCGCCCATATCGTACCCTCTGTCAGTGTCCGAGCCGGGGCTCGAAGAAGTCAAGGAGGACGCTGAGGAAGCAGTTCCAGCAGAAACAGCAAATGCTGAGGAGCAGGCTCCATACATGTCCCCTACTAGGTTAGACACGTTCTTCAATAACTGCAAGCCTCTTCCAGAAGAAGCACCTGAGATACCTCCAGAACCCCCCTGTATGCCAGCAGAACCTCAGGCAGAAGTTGTCACTGCGGCAGAAAACAGCTATTTGGAAAACAACAACAGCAATGCTGTGCCTGCAAATACAGAGGAGGCTGTAACGTGGCCTGATCCCTTCACCAATACAGAAGATGAGTTGGACCTCGGCCCCTTCTCACTGCCAGAGCTGCCTCTCCAACCCAAGGATGTTGCAGAGATGGAGGTGACTGAGGCAGAAGCAGTAGAAGAAAGTCCAGCAGCAGCTTCAGAAACAAGTGCTGGGATCATCAAAGCGACCACAGCCGTAGTAGCGTCTGGGGAGCCTGAGGAGCCACCAGCCAGCCAGGCAGCTGCTGTCCTGCCTGTGGAGGCAGAGCCCCAAGCAGAGGAGGAGAAATCAGAAGTGGCTGCTCAAGAAGCCGCCTCAGAAACACTGAGCGTAGCTGAGGAGAAAGGAACGGAGGAGTCAGAAACACAGATTTTCCAGCAGACCCCATCTGAGTCAGCGCAGGCAGAGAGCAAAGAGGTGGAGGCTGTGAACGAAGACCTCTCATCTTCTGGTGGGGTAGCAGAGAGCAGCTCCCAGCCCTGTCCTCCACCCGTGGCCAGCACTGAGAGCAGCGTCTCGCAGGAGGGAGCTGCAGCACGTGGTGGGAGCCAAGTCTCTTCCTCACAGGCAGAGGCACCTCCGGTCAATGCTCAAGCCGAAGTCACTGAGCCAGTACAAAAGCCAGTAGCAGAAGCTCCCAAACCACCCAAAATAGAGGAGATTCCTCAGAGGATTACCAGGAACCGGGCTCAGATGCTCGCCAACCAAAACAAGCAGAATGCCGCCGCCTCCGAGAAGGAATTTCCTCCCGTTTCGGCGCCCGCCACCCGTGCCAAAGGCCGCATCACGGAGGAGGACGATTCCCAGGCCCAGCACCCGCGCAAGCGCCGCTTCCAGCGCTCCAACCAGCAGCTGCAGCAGCAGATCAACACGTCCACCCAGCAGACGAGGGAGATGATACAGCAAACACTGGCAGCTATTGTAGATGCCATCAAACTGGATGACATTGAACCCTACCACAGTGACAGGTCCAACCCCTACTTTGAGTACCTCCAGATCAGGAAGAAGATTGAAGAGAAGCGGAAAATCCTCTGCTACATAACCCCCCAAGCTCCCCAGTGCTATGCTGAGTACGTCACCTACACAGGCTCTTACCTGCTGGATGGCAAACCTCTGAGCAAGCTGCATATCCCGGTGGTGAGTCACCTTCATCCTGTGAACAGCAGCATCAGGGCCTGTGTCCTCCCTTGTGGCTCTAAGCCCAGCCAGATTGTCCCCCTGTGGACCCTTATGATGCTGGTGGCTTTAGCCTCCTCTTAGAACATGCTCCTAATGACCCTGAGTAAGTGGGTGGTGGCTGTGTGGTAAATGTGTCCTCTGAGACGTTTGGAATAGGTTGCCCAGGAAGGTGGTGGAGTCGCCATCTTTGGAGGTGTTCAAAAACTCTGTAGACATGGCACTTCAGGACATGGTTTAGTGGCTGTGGTGGTGTTAGGTCAGCAGGTGGAGTTGGTGATCTTAGAGATCTTTCCTAATCAAAACAATTCTATGATTCTAGGAGCTGACCTGCTGGAGTTAGGTAATGCTTGGACTCGATGATCTTAAAGTTTTTGTCCAACCAGAACAATTCTGTGATTCTGTACTTTATGCAGAGAAGACCTTGGCCTGTGCTTAGGAGCCTGAGATCTGCTCAGGCTCTAAGGCAGTGAATCCACTGGGTTTGAGCCTGCAAGGCAAAACTGCTTTGAGAAACAGTGGACTTATTAGGTAATGAACCTGGAAGACCAAGGAAGAAGATGACTCTTAACTCCTGCCCCTGTGTTCCCCAGCTCTGATACCTGACGTGCTGGTAGCACTCGCTCCTTGGCAGTGGCACCTGTGTTTCACTGCTCTGCTGCAGGAATGGACTTGGTGATAGAAATGCATCAGAGAACTTGGTGCTGCGGGATCCAGCCTGGAGGAGGAGGATTGATATGACTGACCCCAGCAGGTTAGGTTCCTTGCAGCAAACAGGATCAGATAGATACCTGCTCTGGGTCATTCTACTGCAGTGCATACAGAGATAGAATCATAGAACTATAGAACCTTTGGTTCAAAGAGACTTTAAGATCATTGAGTCCAACCATTCACCCAGCCAAGTCATCACTAAGTGATGTCTCTCAGGAACACTTTGAAACCTCCTCAGCAATAGGGATTCCACCACTGCCCTGGGCATCTTTGTAGCCTCCACTGAACTCTCTCCAGTAGTTCCTTGTCTCTCTTGAAATGGGGAGCCCAGAACTGGGCCCATGACTCCAGGTGTGACCTGACTGGCTCAGAGTAGAGGAGGAGGAGGAGAACCTCCCTCGACCTGCTGCCTACACTCCTCTTGATGGTGAGCCCCACAGGCTGTGCACTCACCCAGCAGCATTGTGGCTCTAATCCTCCACTGTCACTGTCTTGTGTCCCCAGATTGCCCCACCACCATCACTGGCAGAGCCACTGAAGGAGCTCTTCAAGCAGCAGGAAGCCGTCCGGGGGAAGCTGCGGCTTCAGCACAGCATCGAGCGGGTAAGGGAGTGCTCCAGGGAAATTCCTGCTGGGATAGAGGTCCCACTTTGCCACTGCTGGAGAGGCTGCCACGCTCACTGCTTCCTTTGCTCTTCCTCAGGAGAAGCTGATTGTCTCCTGTGAGCAGGAGATCCTGAGGGTTCACTGTCGGGCAGCAAGGACTATTGCCAACCAGGCTGTGCCCTTCAGTGCCTGCACCATGCTGCTGGACTCCGAGGTCTATAACATGCCTCTAGAAAATCAGGTCAGTGTCTGTCTTGGTGCTGGGAAAGTGGTAACTCTCAGAGGTGCTGTGTGAGATCCCGATGGAAACACTGCTTTTCCAGAGGGATGTGGGCAAGGATTACTGATGCTCTCCCTGCTCAGGTACTTGTTGCTCACTGTGTCACACAGCAGCAGGACATACTGCAGTAGCCTTCCCCGGTTGCCTGACCTGACTCAGTCTCTGGTGCGGCATGTTCTGGGACACCCCATGTGTGTGCCACAGAAGGAAGTACACCAGGAACACCGGGATGCAGGGAATGTCATGTCTTTTTAGGAGCAGGGATGACTCAGGTTTATCAGTGAGTCTCGGAACCCTCTGCCCTTCTTTCTGGATCAGGATCTACACACGCTGGAAAGGTTTATTCTGCTGCACTCTGGGATGTCTTTTCCTGTTGAAGGAAGGGGAGAGAAGCCATTAAATTGATCTGTGTCTGAATAGTGGCTTAGGAAGAGCCTGGCTCTGACTCACAGCCCACAAGAAATGGTGTTTTCTTACTTCCATTTCATGCCCTTCTCTGCCAGAGAAGGGGGAATCGTATCTGGTTTCTGTGTCTGGTTCCTGCAGCCAGTGGCTGTGGTGGTCCTGAGCCATCCCACCAGCACCCTCTGCAGCCCACCCCAGCCTGGCAGCTCAGGAACACACACTGCTGCATTGCAGGAAGGACCCTGCTCCTGCACAGCATCCTGGAATTTATTAATGACCTGATGTATCGATCCAGGAGCCTTGATTTATCCCTTAGCATCTCCCAGCCAAGTGTCTGTGCTTCTGCAGCGAAGACATTATGATCTTGGGCAGGAGTTGAAGGAGACAGAGGGATGAGGGAGCTGGGATGAGCTGGCACAGACAGATTCTCTGCAAAAGCAATCAAAACTGGGGAGTGTGTGCCCATATGATGCTGGGGCTGTGAACCCCTGGGGAGGGGCTGCAGGAGCAGCCAAGGAGCAGCGTGCTCTGGCTTCCCACCCCACAGGCGCCTTCCTTGTTTCTCTGTGCCCTCAGCGGGGTTGGAACTTGGCCTGTTGGACCTCTGACTGCTTCCAGTAGACAAAACCCAAACTCCAGCATGTCCTTCCTCTTTGCTTAGGGAGACGAAAACAAATCGGTCAGAGACCGCTTCAACGCGCGGCAGTTCATCTCCTGGCTGCAGGACGTGGATGACAAGTACGACCGCATGAAGGTGAGCACAGCGGCTGCTCCACCAGGGGGTCCCCAAGGCAGGGCCTGCCTCTTGCTGTACCCCAAAGTTGCCTTTGTGGTTTCAAGGTGGCAGGAGCCCACACAGTGATGTTCAGAGAGCTCTTGGTGACAGACCCAGGCGAAGCAGGGACAATGCTACTTTCAGCTGGGAGACCTTCTTGTGACCTTCCAGTACTTTAAAGGGGCTGATAAGAAATCCAGGGACAGGCTTTTGAGCAGGGCCTGTTGTGGCAGGACAAGGCATGGTAGGTTTGAACTGAAAGAGGGAGATTCAGACTGGATAGAAGGGAGAAATTTTTAATGTTGAAGGTGCTGAGACACTGCCTCAGGTTACCCAGAAAGGTGGGAGATGCCCCAGCCCTGGAACCATTCATTCCAGGTCAGGCTGTTTGGGTTCTGAGTGACCTGCTCTAGTTGCAGATGTCCCTGCTGACTGCGCTGGGGGGGTTTGAACCCTATGATTTTAAAAGGTCCCTTCCAAACCAGTTGTAATCCTATCATTTTAGTGACATGGCAGAGTTGGCAGCTCCCATGAAGGGACCAAAACCCTGGGTTTGGGCAGCCAAGGGCCACTGTTGGGTAGATGGAGACTGTCTGCTGCGGCTGTCACCAGCAGAGTCAATGCTCTCTGAGTCCTTGCAAACATTTAAAAGCCACCCTGCAAGGACCCTATGAGTTTACTTCTGGACTTGAACTCAGCAGACATCCCAAACTCAAGATGGCCTACCTATGAGGATGAGTGTGGCGTCCCTCACGCTGTTTGCTGCTCTGCCCACCATGATGGTTGCAGGTGCCCTGCCTTTGCTAGGTGGGGTGGGCAGCAGGAATCTTTCCTGCCCTCTCCCACTCACCACGTGGTTTTTTTTGTCCCCGACCCAGACGTGCCTGCTCATGCGACAGCAACACGAAGCTGCCGCCTTGAACGCAGTGCAGAGGATGGAGTGGCAGCTGAAGGTGCAGGAGCTGGACCCCGCAGGGCACAAATCCCTCTGCGTGAACGAGGTGCCCTCCTTCTATGTGCCAATGGTCGACGTGAACGATGACTTTGTGCTCTTGCCGGCATGACAGTTCCAAACCAGGAGACATCTCTGCAAACTGGCACGGACGGGAGCCCTCCGAGGTCGGGCGGTCGAGCTCACATTCACCCTTACCGCTTGCTGATGAATCCCTGGTCAGAGGAGGAGGAAAGCAGCTATCAGCAGACAACAAAACAATAAGGCAAACAATTGCACTTTCTTCACACCGCGTCCCTCGCTTCCGGACTGCCGGCAGCTCCGCCGGGCAGCGGCCCGGGACCTATCTCCTCTGCAGGGAGGCAGCCGGTCTGCGCCGCGGGCAGCGAGCGCTCCCCGGCCCCGAGACTGGCAGAGGCGTGGAGGGAGGAGGCCAAGGACACACATTTTGTGTGCGTGTGTTGCAGAACAGGCTGCTGAGCGAGGCCAGCAACCACGTTGTCTCCAGCGGACTCGTGAGCACCGTGATTTCCAGCTCTCTCGTTTTCCACCACTCGCGGATCTCCTACGGGAGAAGCTGCAGTAGGAAACCATGGGGGGGTGGGGGGGGATGTTTGGAGTTTTCTCGTTCCATCCTGGGTATGTCTGAAACAGAACCGACAACAAAGCAAACAACAACAACAACAACAACAAAAAGGAAACAAAAAAACCACAAAACGATTAGAAACAAACAAGAAACAGAAAGGACAGCGTCCAAGTTGGGGCAGCCGCAGCTCCGGAGGTGTGCGGACGGCTCCGGGATGCGCCCGCGGGAGGAGCCTGCTGCACGCCGGGCACCGGGGGGAGGGGTGGGCCGGCGGGGGCAAAAAACAAAACCTAAAACAAAAAGGCAACGCAGAGAAAGGACTTTGCCAACTGTGTTTTTAATGGAGTAAAATCCATGTGGTTTATATATATATATATTTTATTTTATTTTATTTGGTTTTGGTTTTTGTTTTGGTTTTTTTTTTTTTGTTTTGTTTTTGTTTTCCTTTAATCTTGGGCATTTCGTTTCTCTTTCTGAGAACATAACTTGAAAACACTACAGAGCCAATACTCATATAAAGAAAAATTGTATCCCATAAATGCTGTACAGTTTTTATATACATTAACAATGTACTTTTGCTGCCTTCTAGATAATTTATTTTGCAACACATTACTGCACAGTTGTAAATAACTTATGTACTGTAACATCACTTTCAGTTATGTGTAAAGAAATAAATAAATTAATTAAAATTAGCTTGCTTATGGACAGTTCCACCTGGAAGGGGCAGCAGCAGAGACTGGATGAGGTGTTTAGTGCCACGGTCTAGATGACTGGATAGGGCTGGGTGATAGGTTGGACTGGGTGATCTTGGAGGTCTCTTCCAGCCTGGCTGATTCTATGATTCTGTGATTCAGGGCTGGAAGGGGACCTCAAGAATCATCTAGCTCCAACCAGCCTGGCCTTGAAAAATTCCAGGCATGAAACTTCCACCACCTCCCTGGGCAACCTGTTCCACTGTCTCACTACCGTCATGGTGAAGAATTTTCTTCCTAGCATTCAGTCTGAATCTCCCCTCCTCTAGCTTGCATCTGCTCCCCCTGGTCCTGCCACTACCTGACACCCTAAAGAGTCCCTCCCCAGCTTTCTTGCAGGCCCCTTTCAGGTACTGGAAGGCCACAATAAGGTCTCCTTGGAGTCTTCTCCAGAATGAACAATCCCAGCTCTCTGAGTCTGTCTCCATAGGAGAGGTGCTCCAGTCCTCTGATAATCCTCGTGACCCTTCTCTGAGCACACTCCAGCTGCCTTGCAAGAGGCAGGATGGTGCATGGTGGTGCTGAGTCATGAAATGAGACTATCTCCTCTTGTCCTGTCACTTTTTCCTTGGGAGAAGAGACTGACCCCCACCTGGTTCCAACCTCCTGTCGGGCAGTTGCAGAGAGCCAGAAGATCTCCCCTCATCCTCCTTTTCTCCAGGCTGAACAACCCCAGTTCCCTCAGCCTGTTTTCCAGACCCTTTACCTGATTCATTGCCCTTCTCTGGGCACAGTGCAGCACCTCAGTGAGGGGCCCAAAACTGAACTCTGGTTTTGAGCTGTGGTGTCACCGGTGCCCAGTTCAGGGGAGCAATCCCTGCCCTGGTTCTTCTGGCCGAACTGATCAAGCCAGGATGCTGTTGGCCTTGTTGGCCACCTGGGCACCTGCTGGCTCATCTTCAGCTGCTGTTGACCAACACCCCTGGCTTCTTTTCCACCAGGCAGATTCCAGCCACTCTGCTCCCAGCCTGGAGTGTTGATGGGGTGGTTGTGGCACAGGTGCAGGACTCAGCACTTGACCTTGTTGAGCCTCAAACTTGGAAGCCTATCTGATGTGCTCAGCTCTGCATGGGTGGTCAAACCCCCATCTGTACCACAGGGGGCTCCAGTGTTGACCTGATTTTTATCACCATGTCATTTCTTCTCTTTCCCCTTGCCTGTTGTGATTGGTGGAACTGGAAGCCTGAAAGTGATAAACCTGTGACTGCCAGTTGTAAGGGAAGGGCACCTCACAGAGAAGGGACCCCCTGTGCCAAGTAGGGTCACAGAGCGGTGTGATGAATGGTGTTTGACCTCGGGCTGGTGAGTTTTCAGAACCCAGAGTGGTTGTGAGTTGAGGACCTTGTGTGTTTTGGGGCTGTGAAGCTTGGAGCTGGGGTGATGCTACACTGTGTTCCTGGGGACAGGCTTCTGCGGTGCTATACCAGGTGTCACCACCCTCCCAGCCGCCTCCTTTCCCTTCCCTCCTTTTTAACTCTGAACCTTGGAAACTGGTGGTGTGGATCACTGTTGGCATGTTGGCAGAACTCGTGTTTGCTTGTGTGACTGCTGAGGACAATGCCTCACAGAGCTCCTGGCTGTGCCACTACTGATGCCAGCCCTGTGCCTAGCTGGGACAGCCCTGCCATGTGCTCTCACTGTGCTCCATGTTTGCCAGCACCAAGCCTGGCTCAGACTGCTTTCGGGGGGCTGGTGTTGCTGCCAGGCTGGTGGGGTCCAGAGAGGCTGGTCCCTGCAGAACATTGAGGCAGCGCCTGGTGAGAGTCTGGCTCAGACCTGCTGAGGCTTGTCCCTGTGTTTACAACTGTGCAGACTTGAAGTCTGCTATCCTATGGAAAGATGGTGCCTGTGTCCACCAGGAGTTGCACCAGGCTGTGCCCATCTCCTCCATGTGCACAGGCCCCAGTGTGCCCTCCATGGACTGGGAGAAATGGAGAGACTCGGGGAGACAGAGCTCCTGGTTGAGGTGGAGTTGGAGCCGGCAGCATGCTTGTGCGGGTTCGTGGCTGGGGGTCTGCATGGGTTTGTGGGGCAGATCTCTGCTGGGGCTGCTCTGTGATGGGAAGGAGCTACTGGTTTGGCAATGCCTGACTTGCCTTTGGGTTGGGTGCCCACACTATGGCCTCTTCCATGTTGCACATACAGAGCTTGGTGGAGGCATAACCCAGCTCAGACTTTGTGCAGCTGGCAAAGTCAGTCCTCAACCACAAGCTCAGAGGGATGTAGCTGGAGACAGATTTAAGGGCCTCTTCCAAGACTGGCCAGCCATTCCCAGCTGGATGGGAGCCCAGTTGCCTGCACCACCTCTGCTGACAGCTGCCAACTCTTGGGCTGCCCCACTGTTGGCTCCTGGTTCTGCAGCTTTTTCTGTTTGCTTTTTTTTTTCGTGTATGTACACAGACTGCTTCAACATCTCAGCTGCTCCTTTTGGAACTGGAGATGTTACCAACACAGTTTGGCTCCTTGCCCTCTGCTGGCAACTTTGCTGGAGTCACCAGGGTGGACCCAATCGAATTCACAACTGCTTTCCAGCCCTGTTCATGTCTTCCAGCTCTCGCTGAGCCCAGGCAGCCCCATGGCCAGGATGGTCTCCCTGGAGCACAGGCTCACATTGCCAGCATCTGGGCGACCACAGAGATCCCCAGCAGAAGATCATTCACCAGCCCAGGACACCGCCAGACTCTGCTCTGCCCCTTGCTGCCGACAGCTTTTCACCTGCCTGAGGAATGTTCTATGGTTCTGCCTTCTGACTCCAGTGCTGGGGCAGTGTCTGGAGTGGGTGTTCCACCAAGTGCTGCTCCTCCTGGCCACATCTGTGGGTGCAACCACTCCCCAAGGTAGGTCTCACATTCTCTTGGTGCTGGTCAGACTGGTATGGTGGCATCCTGGCCAAGTGGTGGTGACACTGCCTGGTGTGTAAGTGCTGGGTGTGAACAGGGATCTGACCAGCTCCCGTCTGGGAGTGAGGGAGGAGACAGAGAACCAGGTTGAAGGAGGCAAACTGGTCTTGGAGGGGCCAAACTGGGACTAAGAGGGGAGCAAACTGGGTCGATAGGCTGCCCAGGGAGGAGATTGAGCCCCCACCCCCGGATGTGTTTACCAGTCGTTTGGATGAGGGGCTTAGGGGTATGGTTTAGGGTGAACCTTGTAGAGTAGGAGTATCGGTTGGACTCGGTCATCCTGAGGTCTTTTCCAACCGGAATGTTTCTGCCATTCTGTGATGAGATCCAAACAGGGTTGGAAGGAAGCAAACCGGTTCGCGGAGGGATGACGACGGGGGACCGGCCTGGCTCTCATGGGGATTCAACCCCACGGGTGGAGCCCGGTGTGGGAGAAGGCCGTGCCAGGGCGGGGCCGGGAGAGGTGGGTTCCACGCCGGTTCCGCCCCTCCATGCCCGGCGCTGCCGGTCGCGGTCGCTGCCCGGTGGCGATGGCGGGGGCGGGGGCGGCGGCGAGGCGGTGCCGGGCTCGGTGCGGGCGCTGGGCGGGGGGGTGGGTTCCGTGCGCTGCGCTGGCACTCGGGTGGGCGCTGGGGTGGGCGCTGGAAGCGGTGCCCCCCCACCGCTGCCTCCCGGACCCCTCGCTCCTGCCGCCGCCGCTCCGCCGCCTCCCGGCGCCCGCGATGCTCCGAGCCGCCGTCCCGCGGCTCCGCGGGAGCTGGAGCCCCTGTCAGCTCTACCGGTACCGAGACATCGGCACCAGCACCGGGCGGCCCAACGGCACCGGGCCCTGCACTCGAGGCTGGCACTACGCTCTGCCCGCCGCCGGCCTCCGCCACAACATCGTCACACAGGTCACACCGAGGCCGGGGCGGGGGGCAGGAGGAAGCGGGGGCGGGGGTCCCGGAAGGGTTCTCAGGGCTGGGGAAGGTTCTGTAGGTCTGAAAGAGGATGGAGGGGTCCCGCGGATACGGGGGAGGGGGCGCTGAGGAGATGGAGACATGGGCTTGGGGAGGGGTCCGGGTGGAGCGCACTGGTGTTCCCCCAGGAAAAGCCCTGGATGTGGGAGGGGGCACCGCGGTGTGTCCTGGGTTTGGGAGGGTCCCAGGGGTTTCTTAGGGTTGGGGAAGGGTTTGTGGGTCTGGAAGAGGATAGGGAGCACCCTAGGTACAGGAGGGGCTAGGAGGGTGTGTGGATAGGAGGACCCGGGAAGGAGAAGAAGGAGAAGGAGGAGAAGGGTCTGGGGAGGAGTGTGAGGGAAACAAACTCGGGGTCTCAGTCTCCAGAACAGGCTGCAAACCCCATCATGGGTCCCACGGGAAAGCCCTGCGTGTGCAGGAGGTGTGCAGTTTGGGAGGGTTCAGAGGCATTCTCATGTCTGGGGGAGAGTGGGACTGAGGGATTCCCTGAGTTCAGAAGGAACCCAGGGACCTGGGTTGGGAGCCTAGGGGGGAGCAATCTGGTGTCCCAGTGCATGGAACAAGCTGGGGACCCCAGCAAACATCACATGGGAGAGCCTTGGATGTGTAGGACAGCACCAAGCAGGGCTCCTGGGCTGCAAGGGAAGTGTGTTTGTTTGGGTGCATGACTTGGGGGGAGCAGGTGAGAGACCTCCTTGGAAGTGCTTTAAGTGTGGCTGTGGGGAGCCCTGGAGTGTTGAGGAGGGGAACACAGGGGACAAGGAAGTGAGTGCCATCAGCACTATCCCTCCACATCCATCCCCACATTTCTGCTGAGGTGGTGGGGGTCAGCCAGAAGCTGCCCAGGCAGCTTATGGGGCTCATGACCACATCCATCCCAGCCCTGCAGGCAGTGGCAGGGGGTGTGCTGAACCTCCCCGATTGACATGTCCCCAATCGTGCCCCCTGCAGTGGGACCTGGTGTGTGCCTCGCGCTGGAAGGTGCCCCTAGAGCAGACCACGCATTTGCTGGGCTGGACACTGGGCAGCGTTGCCGCCGGCCTGGCCTGTGACAGGTAACTGGGGGCCACTGCGATGGCACCCCCTGGGCACTGTGTCCATCCCCATTCACAGTCTGTCCCCTGGCAGATTCGGTCGCCGACCTGCCTTCGTGGTGTCCGTGGTGCTGGCGGTGCCCCTGGGCCTCGCCGTGGCACTGTCCATCAACTTCCTCATGGTGCTGGTTGCGCGGCTGCTCTTCGGGGCGGTGCTGGCAGGAGCCTTCTTGTCCCTCTATGTGGCCCGTGAGTGTGATGGGGGTCTGGGGTGAGGGTTGAGGATGCTCTAGGGTGCAGGATGCTCTGAGCTGTAAGAAGCTTTAAGGTGCAGGGTGGTCTGAGCTCTAAGAAGCTTTAAGGTGCAGGATGGTCCAAGGTTTCGGATGCTCTGGCATGCAGGACACTTCAGGATGCTCTGGGGTGAAGGATGCTTTAGGGTGCAGAATGATCTGGACTGTGGGGTGCTTCAGGGTGCAGGATACTCCAGGATGGTCTGGGGTGCCAGGATACCCCACAGCCATGGCACCCATGGTTTACCTCTTCCCCCCTGCCAGGGCTGGAGCTGTGTGACCCCCCGCACCGGCTCGGGGTGACAATGGTGGCCGGTTTCTTCTGGATCGCCGGGGAGCTGCTGCTGCCGGGGCTGGCGGTGCTCTGCCGGGACTGGAGGGTGCTGCAGGGTGCTGTCACCATGATCCTGGCTCTGCTGGCTGCCTGCTGGTGGTAAGACTCCTCCAGGATGGGGAGCTATGTGTCTGGGGAAGGGGCTGCCATCAGATGTGGGGCTGAGCTGTGCCCCAAGGCCCCCACCTATGCCCAGGGAGCACCGGGCACACCCTGCCCAGGGCCGTGCTAGGAATCAAGGGCTGCTCAGGTCTCTGCAAGTGGGGTGTGAGGACGCCCCTGCCTTGGGTAAATGTTTGCTCAGGTTTGAAGTGAAGGGTTTCTGGGCAGCGTTGCTTTGAAGCCAGGAAGGGCTGGAGCGGGGGCAGGCCCTGGAGTGCCCTGTGACACTGACACTTGTGCCCCAGGTGCCCGGCCCTGCTGCTGGAGTCACCGCGCTGGCTGCTGGCCACGAAGCAGCTGGAGAGGGCCAGGAAGACCCTGCAGGCACTGGCCGAAAACAGTGGCCCCAGCTCTGATGACGGCTCCTGCCATCACGAGAGTCTCCTCATGGGTGCGTGATTGGGCTGCTGAGGGCGATGTGACCACTAAGCTGCTTCCCCAGAGGTGCCGAGGGTGGTGGGATGGGGCCAGCTCTAACCCACGTCCCCCGGTCCCAGCAGAGCTGGAGACACTGTCCGAGGGGTCCCCGCAGCCCCGGTACCACGCCGTCTGCGAGATCTTCAGCACCAGGGTCATCTGGAAGAACGGCGTCATCCTCGGCTTCGCAGCGTGAGCAGGCGAGGGGGTGGCGTGGGGAGTGGGTCCTGCTCACAGCCCCCTGACCCTGCTGTCCTGCAGGTTCATCGGCTCTGGCATCCGCCACTGCTTCACCCGCAACCTGGCCCCACACCTGCCCCGCTTCTTCTCCTCCTACTTCGTGCTGGTGGGCACCGAGGCGGCCGCCTGCCTCTTCATCTGTGTGACAGCCGAGCGCTTCGGCCGCCGAGCCGTCCTGCTGCTCTGCACCGTCCTCACCGGCATTTCCTCCCTCCTGCTGCTGGCGCTCACCCAGTGTAAGGATGGGGGGGGGGGATCCTCCAGTGGGATGCAGCATCCCCCCCAGCACGGGGAACAGGATGCTTGGGCGGGGGGGGAGGAAGGATGTGTGTGCAGGATTTACGCCCTGATGACACCTTCTATCCCCTAGACCTGTTGGACCTCATTGTCCTGACCCTGTCTGTGGTGGGCATCACTGCTTCCTACGCTGTCACCATGCTCAGCATCTTCTTTGCTAGTGAGGTCCTCCCAACCGTGGTCAGGTAAGGGGGGAGCTGTCACCATTCCTGTCCCACCCTGGGTTGCAGGGACATCAGAAGTACCTATGGGTGCTGGTTCCGAGCAGTTTGGAGATGAGCTGCCATATGCCCAGGTCATCAAGGCCCACAGCACCCTGCTTTGGATGAGTAGTAGTATGACCAGCAGGACTAGGGCAGGGATCATCCACATGTACTGGGCACTGATGTGGCCACACCTTGAGTACCGGGTTCAGTTTTAGGACCACTCACTCCTAGGAGGACATTGAGGTGCTGCAGTGAGTCCAAGAATGTTAAGGAAGCTGATGAAGGGTCTAGAGCACAGGTCTTGTGAGCAGCAGCTGAGGGAACTGGGATTGTTCAGCCTGCAGAAAAGGAGGCTGAGGGGAGACCTTCTGGCTCTCTACAACTCCCTGAAAGGAGGCTGCAGCCAGGCAATAGTCTCTTCTCCCAAGGAACAAGGCATAGGGCAAGAGGAAATGGTCTCAAGTTGTACCAGGGGAGGTTTAGGTGGGCCATGAGAAACAATTTCTTTCCCTTGAGGGTTTTCAAGGTCTGGACCGGGCTGCCCAGGGCAGTGGTGGAGTTCCCATTCTTGGAGGAGCTTCAAAACTGTGGAGATGTGGTGCTGAGGGACATGGTTTAGTGGTGACCTTGCAGTGCTGGGTTAGTTTTTGGACTCGGTGATCCCAAAGGTCTCTTCCAACCAAAACAATTCTGTAAGTGCTGAGCTGTGCATCCAGCACAGATCCACCTGCCAGGGTGTGAGGTGTGCAGAAGCTCTGGGTGATGTAGATGCTGAGGGGCCGATGTTTCAGTGGAGATGAGCAGCCTCTGGTCACCACGGGGCAGTATTTCTGACAACCTTCAAACAATTGGACTCAGTGGTCTTAAAGTTAGCCTCCAGTCAAAATGATTCCACGATTCTCCTCTTTGATTCTATCCCTGGACCTCTTCTGAGCATGTTCTCCCCACAGAGGTGCTGGGCTGGGTCTGATCGTGGGGACCAGCTTTGTGGGCAAGGCTGCTGCCCCCATCACCGCCATCCCCAACAGCCGTGGCTTCTTCCTGCACCATGTGGTCTTCGCCTCCTTTGCCATCCTTGCTGTCCTCAGCATCATGCTGCTGCCCGAGAGCCAGGGCCGCAGCCTGCCCCAGTCCCTCCAGGATGGGGAGAGCCAGCACAGGCCCCCTCTCTTCCACCGGCCCCCCCGTGAGGACCACCTCCCCCTGCTCACTCCACAGGGCATCCCCCACGACTACTCACGACTCACCACCTCCACCAAAAGGCTGCTGGGCTCACCTGCCACCCCCCGGGACACATAGATCTGAGTCTCCCCATTGCTGGGGGTGCTAAGCACGGTGCTGGGGATGCCCCTGTGAGCACAGGAATCCCCACCCATGGGTGCTCACTGGGTCCACCAGGAAAAGTATGATGGCTGGTCTGGGAGGAGCAGTGCACCCATCCAGAAGTGGGGCAAGATCCTGCCCCAGGAGGAGCTGAGCTGAGAGTCCTGGGGTGGGGGTGATGCCCCCATCGGGGTGGGTGCTGTGGGCACTCATGATCTGCCAATAAAAGTGCCTTGTTTCTAGGGGTGGCTGGTGTGGTTGGGGTCCCACATGACTCCTCTTCCACTGACCCCTTCTCTGGCATCTTTATTTCAGGAGTCACCAGGGGCATCCTCATCTCTTTCCCCACCTCCAAAAAGTCTTTCTCCAGGGTGCCCCCCCCCCACCCTAGTGCTACAGGCACTCTCGGCTTCTGCCTTGCTGGGGTTTGATGGGCATGGGGTCTGATGGGCACAAGGTCACAAGGTCTGTGGGTGTGCACGGGGATGCAAACCCTTGTGAGGAGGTCTGTCTTGTTGCACACTAATGTGCACAGCCCCTGCAGCTCTACACATGGGGCACACTTGTGTGCACAGCCCTGCAGCTCTACATGTGTTGCACACTCATGTGCACAGCCCTACAGCTCTATACGTGGTGCACAATCATGTGCACAGCTCCTGCAGCTGTACACATGATGCACAGGGATGTGCACAGCCCCTGCAGCTGTGTGCATGGTGCACACCCGTGTGCAAAGCTGCTACATGTGAATACTCANTGATGCACAGGGATGTGCACAGCCCCTGCAGCATGGTGCAAAGCTGCTACATGTGAATACTCGGTGCAAAGCCTCTGTACTTGTTGCACACGAGTGTGCACAGCCCCTGCAGTCAGGCATCTTGCCCACATCCATGCAGAAAGCCTGAGCACCTTGTGCCCATTGCCAGCCCTTCACTGCCTGGTCCCTGCCCCTCTGTGGGCAGCAGAGTGCCTCCCTCCCTGCCCTCCCCCTCCCCCCATTACTGCCCATAGAGGTCGGCCAGGCGCCGGAATCTGGGTCCCCACTCGCTCAGGTAGTCGTAGTCCTGGTCCTCATCTGTCAGGCTGGAGATGATGGAGCTGAGGGCACTGGCAACTGAGCCTGAGCCCTCGTAGTCATAGATGAGGGCGGTGTCATAGGGGGGCACGCTGGGGTCACTGTCAGCCATCTCTAGCCCCTGTGGGGACAGGAGGATCACGGTCAGCCCCATCAGGGATGAGGAGTCTGGAGGTGAGCAAGGTGCTGGACCCCATCCCCACCTCATTGATGAAGTCCTTGATGTCAGAGGGGCTGCTGGGCAGCTTGCGGGGGGGCAGGGGGGTGGCAGAGCTGAGAGGGGCATCCCTGCGCACCGGTGGCTTGATGCGGGACAAGAAGAGCTCGGGGTGGCGGAGCTGGTTGATGTCGTAGGCATCCTGCAAGGACAAGAGAGGCGTCAGGGGTGTGGGGCTGGGACGGACACCCCCAACCCACGACCACCACTGGGTCCTGCTCACCTGGTCCTCCTCGCCCCCACCCTGCTCGTCGTAGTTGAGGATGTTGTCACGCATGTCATCCCCGGAGCTCTGAAGCAGCCCCTTGCGCAGAGCCCGCTGGCGCCCGCGTGCCCACGCAGCCCACAGCACCACCAGCACTGAGGGCAGGGGAAAGGTGGGCACAGGGTGGGCATGGGGCACTGTGGGATAGGGGGTGCTGGTCGGGTTGAGATGCGGTTTGTGGGGCTGTGAGAGTGGGCACAGGGAAGCTGGGCAGAGGGAGTGATGAAGGAAATGGTTGGTGAGGGGCTTGGGAGGGGTCAGAAGGAGTTGCTGGTGGGGGTTGGTGGTGAGGGTAGCCAGCATCAGGATGGGGTGATATGGGACATGACCAGGTAGAGGTTGGGGTGGCCTGGACCAGAATGTGGCGATGGAGATGTGGGTAGGGACTGTATAGGGCGTCCTAGAGCAGGACAGGCTGATGAAGCAATGGAGTTTGCTGATGAGGTTCAGCAGGGGTGGCCAGGACAAGCACTGCGTGGTAGAGCACAAGGCTGTGGTCCTGACTGGAGAGATCAGGAGGGGTGGGGATACGGATGGCTGGGGGGGTCTCACTCACCAAGTAGGAGGATGATGCTGCCAAGGATGATCATGAGGGCCCCAAGGGTGATGCCAGCCCCAGCAGTGGCAGCAGCCAGGGCACTGTCCTCACAGGTGCCATCCCGGCCGCAGTGGCACACCGAGATGTTCAGCAGCTGCTGCTGCTCTTGTGGGGGAGTCCCTGAGTCCCGCAGCAGCAGTGGGAGTGAATAGGGCCCTGCAGGCAGCTCCACCAGCACTGCCAGCACCGCGTGGGTCACTGCAGGAGCAGTGTGGGCAGGGAGTGAGTGGAGACCCCTCAGCCCCACCATGCAGCACCCCCCTCCATGCCAACCCTCACCATTGAAGCGAGTGATGCTCCAGTTGCGGGCAAGCTGGGGGTGCTGGGGGCTGAGCTGGAAGTGGAAGGGGGCACCGTGGGGGGGCCGGTCGCTGTCAGTGGCCCCTAGGAGCAGGTTGCCCCCACGGCCTGGCCGCCCACAGACCACCCCTGTCGTTGGCTGCAGCACGGGCGCGTGGTCGTTGACTTCCAGGATCTCGATGGAGAGGGTGCCCGTGGCAGAGAGTGGGGGCTCGGCTGGAGGAGGAGAGCAGAGGGGTCGGCGTGGGGACAGAGCAGGCAGTGGGACGCAGTGAAGGGTCGGGGGGGGCCCTCACCGTCATCGCGGGCGAGGACCAGGGCGATGTATCTGCCGCCTTGCAAGAAGGCAGAGGGGTGCAGCAGCTCCCGCTTGGTGCGGACGGTGCCGGAGCGGGGGTCCAGCTGCAGCCAGTCCGCCGGGTCGTAGAGCAGTGCGTAGCTGTGGGAGCAAGGCGGGGGTCACACCGGCACCCCCCAGAGCTCCCCTCACCGGCTCACGACTCAGCAACCCAAATGCGGAGGGTGTCCCCGAGCCTCACGTGAGCGTCTGGAGCTGGCGGCTGTCGGGGTCGCTGGCAGTGAAGGTGGTGACAGGGGTGCCCGGGGGGGCCCCCTCCAGCACGCTGACCCGCCGCGGGTTCTCGCGGAAGATGGGCGCCTCGTTCACGTCCCGCACCTGCACCCGCACCGTGGCCAGGGCCCGCGGGCTGGCGGCGGCCACCGGCTCCAGCGGCCGCTCGTTCTGCACCGACACCGTCAGCTCGAAGCGGTCCCTCACCTCGTGGTCCAGCGCCTACCAAGAGGGCACAAGGGTCAGCCGAGCCCCACCCCATGGCCCCCCTCAGCTGCCCCGTGCCCACCTTGGCCACGGAGAGCACGCCGTCGTTGGTGTAGGGGTCGGTGCGAATCGTGAAGGCTCCCTCGGGGTCACCCTCCAGGATGGTGAATTTGGCCAACCAGTTGGGTGAGCCAGCCAGGTCCTTGTCGTGCACAAAGACCTTGCCCACGTCCACACCGACAGCCTCCTCCTCCACCTCCATGGAGAACTGGGAGAGAGTGGTGTGGGATTCGTGTCTGCCCACCTTGGGATGCTGTAGCCTCCAAGGAGGACCGGCTCCCACCCTGCTGCCCCCCCACAGTGTCCCCATAAACCCATCCCCAGGTGCTACCTCCTCCTTGGTGAACTCAGGAGGGTTGTCATTGATGTCCTCCAGGTAGATGACAGCTGTGGCGGTGGTGGTGAGCCCATCCCCAGACATGTCAGCAGCCTGCACCGTCAGGTTGTACACCCCCACGGTCTGCAGGGAACAGGGGGAGCAGTGCTGACCCCCTGCAGCATACCTGGGAGCCCAGAGGTCCCCCAACTGCTGGCCACACACCCTATCTCCACACTTCTACCTGTGCATGCCTGGAGCTGTGGTTTCATCAGCTGGGGGCTCTGGCTGCCCCCAGTAGCAGTATCACCTTAGTGCCACCCTGATGCCCCCCATGCCCGTTACCTCACGGTCCAGACCAGGCTGTGCAGTGCAGATCTCTCCAGTGGTGACGTTGATGCTGAACATGGCAGCAGAGCCTTGCTCCAGGATGGAGTACCGCACCGCCGCGTTGTCTGTGTCGGGATCGTCGGCGTCGGTGGCGTCCACCGTCAGCACGCAGGTCCCTGAGGCCACAGAATTGCCCTGCTGGGTGCTGTGTGGGGACTGGTCCGGTTTCCCCCCAGCCCCAGGCCCCTGCCTTGGCCCTACCTGGCTCAGCCCCCTCCACCACGTGTCCCGTGAAGACGTCGTGCCGGAAGAGCGGCCGGTTGTCGTTCTGGTCCACCACGATGATCTCCAGGTCTGTGGGGTCCTCCAGCGTCACACCGCCCAGGTCCAGCGCGAAGGCTTTCAGCTGTGAGTGCAGAGCAGGTGGGTCGGGGCCCACTCTGGGGGGACCAGGGAGGGGGCTGCAGGTGGCCAGGCAGCATCGTTACCCGGAAGCGGTCGTTCTCCTCCCGGTCCAGCATGGCGTTGAGGAAGACCTTCCCGCTGAATTTGTCGATGGAGAAGATGCCCAGGGGCTCCTCATCCACCCCCGGCCCCTTGATGCTGTAGATGACCCCCCCAGGCTGCTGCTTGTCCGACTTGATCTGACCCAGGGAAAACAGGGCTCAGGTCCTGTGGCTGGGGGGGTTCTGTCCCCCACCTGCCCAAGGTGCTCACCGCCACCTGCAAGGGGCTGTGTGTGGGGGCTGTGTCTCTGCCTACCTGCACCAGGAGGTGGGGGATGCGCTTGTGGTTCTCGGAGACGCTGATGGGGGGGATGACCCAGGCTCTCTTCACCCGCCGTGGACCCTGCTGATGCCAGGCCTGCGGGTTGACACCCTGGGAAGGACAGACATGGTGGTGACGGTGACCACAAAACCTCCAGAGTGGGGTGTAATGGTGGGACAATGGGCAGAGCCCTGGACCCTTGCTGGGTGTGTGGTGCCAAGGTGCCATAGTGCTGGTGCATGGTGCTGGCCCCACAATGGGGTTGGGTCTGGGAGAGCAGAGAGGCCACCCAGCTCCCCCAGGAGTTCGTGTCAGTGGTCCTCTGTTATCCTGCTGTAATGATGCCGAGTGTCCAACCAGGACAAGGTGCCCCATAAACAACCCCAGTGGTTCCTTGGTCATGCCCCTGCCATGGCACAGCTGGGCTGTGTCCCTTTGGATCCCCATGTTGGGGACAAAGAGGTTACCTCCTGGTGTGGCCCCAGCCCATGTCACTGTCACCACATGGAGGTAGCAGCTAGGGCTGGAAGGGCCAGAGGCGGGTTTAGGCTGCAGAGTGGATACAGAGCTGGGGTGCTGGGAGGGGGAAAAGGAGCTGGGGTGAAGCTGGGGACTGCGGCAGGGGGAGATCAGGAATGGAAACTGGGAGAAGCAGGAGTTAGGGGAGGCTGCAGTTGTGGTCAGGAGCCTCCATAACGGGACTAGGCTGAGTTTAGGGGGTGTAAGCAGCTGGTCTGGGGGGGACTGCGGAATATGGCAGGGGGCATCTGGGTCTGGAGCTGTGGGGAGCAGGCGTGGGGCTGGGAGATGGGGGCTGGGAGCTGTGCATGCTGCCTAACCCCCCCACCAGCTCCATGCCACCCTCATTCTGGGTCCTGGGGATGAGTGCTGTCCCCTTCCCCCAGGGAGGGAGCACATCTGGCAGCACCAGGCCTTGCATCCACATCTGTGCCCACCCACATCTGCGTCCTCTCACATCTGCACCCACCCTGGACACACTGCTGAGTGCTAGGGTGCCCCATGGTGCCCCAGATCCCTGCATGGACACCGGGCAGCAAGGCAGAGGGGATGGCTGGACTGGGGGGTCCCCGGGGCTGTGCAGGGGGGATGGGGGTGGGCTGTGTGCCAGTCGCAGGAGACAAAGGGCTTATTTGGAGCCTATGACAGAGCTGTCTGCAGCCTCCAACTGCCCCGACCTCCCCAGGAGAGACCCCCTGTGACTTTCCTCCCCGGGGAGGCTGCTTTAGCTCGGGGTGATGGGGAGGGTGGAGGGGAGGGGGCGATCGGGGTTGTTCCCGCAGGTCCTCTTTCCTTATCCTGCCCTGAGCACCCAGCCGTGGGGGCCAGGCCAGAAGCCAACCACCCCATGTGGCTCAGGCCTGAGGCTGCGGCGGGGGGCTCTAGGGGGATGTGCATGTATGTGGGGGTGTGTGGGGGTCTGGGCCCACAGCTGGGGCGGTAAAGTGGGGAGCAGGTTGGTTTTGAACGCCTAACCCTCCCCCAGATCCCAGCTCTCGATTCAGGAGCACAGGCAGTGTGCCGGAGCCGCAGCGCCCCCCCGCCACTACCATCTGTGGGGTGGGAAATGCCTCAGGACGGGCACGAAGCCCCCCCATGTCACCCCCATCCTCACCCCTGCTCCCTTCAAGGATACCTCTCTGCGGGGCTCGTGGTCTGACTGTCCCCCAGCACCGCATTTTGGCTCCCCGTCCCAGTCAGCCCTCCTGAGGGGCAGAACTGGGGGCGTCCCCAGCCCCCCCATCTCCCCTTACCCCTTACCCGAGCAAAGAGTGGGGCGAGCAGGCAGGCGAGGAGGAGCTGGGGGGTCATGGCGAAGCGGGGCTCGGTCCGGCCGCCAGCCCCGAGCTTCTCTCCGGTCCCGGGCGAAAATAACCGCGGGGCTGGCTGAGTGACAGCACAAGTGCTGCCGAGCGGGCCGGACCCCCCCGCCACCGGGCAGNAGGGGTGTCCCCGCTGATTGAGGTGGGGGCTGGGGCGTGTGGGGTGTCCTCTCCTCCCGGGGTAGGGCGGGTGGGAACGCGGCAGCTGTCGCCGGGCGCGGCCCACGGGGATGCCGCGACGGGGCGGGTAGAAAGGGGGGACCCGGCCCCGCTGCCCCACTCCACCATGGCTTGGCACGTACCGGGACAGGGACCGGGACTGGCACCGGCTCTGCCCGCCCTGCTCTGCCGTGCCCCTCGTCGGGGAGAACCTGTCCCGGTACTCCCAGTACTGGGGTCGGTAGCAGAACGGTAGCGTCCCGTAGCTCCACGGTCCCGATAGGAGCAGCCCTGGACTGGTCCTGGAGATACAGCAAGGCCCCCGGCCCCCTGCCCCGGAATGCCCGGGGCCAGTCTCTGTGCTGTCCCCGGCCCTAGGGGCCAGTTCAGGTTCTACCTTTGAGCCCCGACCCCAGTCCCAGTGCTGCCCCCGACGTACAGTGTCACTCCCAGTGCTGTTCCTGACCCCCGGGGCCGCTCTAGGTGCTGCCCTCGATCCCCGGTGTCGCTCTCGGTGCCATCCCTGACGTTCAGCGCCACTCTCGTTGCTGCCTCCAACCCCCCGGTGTCTCTCCCTGTGCTGCCCCCAACTCTGGCTGTCTCTCCCGGTGCAAACCCTGACCCCCGATGCCACCCCCGGTGTCGCTGCCAGTGCTGCCCCAGACCCCCGGCGCCGGTCCCTGTGCAGTTGCGACTCCGTGCCACCAGGTGGCAGCATCGCCCCGGCTACCGGCCCTGACACAGAGGTCCTCCAGCCCCGGGTACCGCAGCGAGGAGCAGCACCCTCTGCCAGCCCGCCGGGGGCTCGGGGGTCCGGGCTGCAGCAGGGCTGGGAGGCTGCCATGCCCCGGGAAGGGCCGGGGGGGACCGGTAAAGCTCCTCGCCCTCCCGGGGACCCAAGCTTTGGACCTGGCAAGGGACCGTGTGGCGTTTTAGTGACAGTTGGCGGAATCACCGCGTCCCTATGGAGACTCTGCCTGGCCGCCACTGCTCCCCTTCTTGGGAGTAAGAGCTCCTGGTGCCCTCCCGCTGTGGGGCATCGTTTCGAGTGTGGGGCACGGTGTGGGGCGCTGACTCGGGTGAAGGGCACAACGCATGGGAAATGAGACACGGGATGCAGGACATGGGACATGAGGTGTCTTCTGCCCATCCCCAGCAGCCGAGCGGTGGCGGCAGGGCTGTCATTGTCTCCCAGGGGCCACGGAGCCGTGCTATCAGTGGGTGAGCACTGGGCAGCCGTGACCTGCGGCATGGCTGGGCCCTGGCATGGGCAGCAGCAGTCACTTGCCCATCTGTCTCTCTGTCTGTCCGATCCCATCCATCCGTCCCTCTTGCCCTGTCACCCTGCATCAGCGTCACCGTGAGGAGCTGTCCCTGTGGCACTGACCGGCGGTCCTGGCAGCTGCCCCTGACCCTAACGTGCTGTGGCAGCAGGGTGGCCGAGCAGATGTTCCATGCCATCGGCACCGCGGCGTGGGGGGGCGCAGGGGTGGCAGACGTGACAGGCTCTGACAGGGTGCCAGGCCCAGCTTGTAGAGGTGGTGCCCCTGGCAACAGGAGCTGCCTAGTGCCTGTGGCATGGTGCTGGCTGCAGCATGGCAGTGGGATCCTTGTCCCTACCCCAACCTCTGGCCCTGGAGTGTCTCCCCCTGCCCTTCTGCCCCTGCAAACTGGGGCTCCCGATGGGGTGCAGGGATTTAGGAGTCCCATAGATGGGACCATGATCCCCAGGTCCCACTATCCAAACGGGGCCAGCCCAGGCCTATGACCCCCACTTGTCACGAGAGTTTGGAGAAGAGGAGTCACCCTATTTTGAAGGGGCCAGGTGCCCCCTGTGCCAGCTGACACCCTCTGATCTGTCCAGCTCATCTGTCATGTTCCTAATGTGGGTGCAGTGGGACCAGTGGTGGTCCCAGTGCAGAGACTGGGATGGGTCAGGGCAGTGCCCTCCACGCTCCATGCCAAGTGCTGAGGAGAGTGAGCAGGGGAAGCACAGGAGCAAGCAGCAAGGTGCCAAACGTCGGCACAGGAGCCATAAAGGCACCAGAGCGTTGGCTTTTATGGGACAATAAAATATAATGTTGGGTATAAAACACAAGAGCAGGTCCTGGCAAGCCATGCCTGGGGCAGGGGTGACCTACTGGGAGCAACTGGGTTGTCATGGAGGTGTGGGCATCCTCTAGCTCCTCCCTGCAGACAGTGCAAGCAGGTTCCTGTGGGCTGCAGGCAGGATGGGCACCGTGGGGCGGCCAGAATCAGCAGCGGGACCGAGATGCCTTCCAGCACATTAGAGATGCTGCTTTGGGTTGCTGTTGTTGCTTTACTGGTTTTATTGGGTGATGCTGGGCCAGGCCTGGCAGGCCTTAATGAAGGAGATTGATGGCTTAATAGCCTGGAGCCATTACAGGGTAATTGAATGGTTGTGTACATATGATCAGACCGTCAGTGCTGACGTGGCTTGCAAGCAAAGAGCTTGGAGCTGTGTGTGGGGGGCATGAGCAGCCCCCTACCCACACCTCTGCTGGATGAAGCATGGAGGGGACAGACCTTGTGGCCTTGGGGACCCTCATCCAGCCTGGAGGTCTAGGTTGCACCCAGCATTGAGGGAATGGAGCAGGTCTGCAGGTTCATCCAGTGACAGCAGGTCACCAAAATCCACCTCTAGAGAGTCAGGTCTCAGCCTGGGCTTTAGGACAACAGAACAAGGCTTTGATTTGACAGGCCTCATCTACAGCTCTTTATAGGACAAGAGCAAACGGCCTCAGGTTGTGCCAGGGGGATGTTTAGGTTGGACTAGAGCAGCAATGTCCTCACCGAAAGGGTTGTCAAGGCCTGCACCAGGCTGCCCAAGGCAGTGGTGGAGTCTTCACCCCTGGAGGTGTTTCAAAGCTGTGGAGATGTGGTTCTAAGGGATGGTTTAGTAGTGACCTGGCAGTGCTGGGTGAATGGCTGGACTTGATCTTAAAGGTCTTCTGCAAGGCTGATGGTTTTGTGACTCTCTTTTTCCAGGGATGAAGGGCGTGGGGAGGTGCAGACGGGAGCCACTGGCCCCAAAGCTGTACGCCTGTGAAATGCACCCCCAAGGAGCAAAGCTGGGCGAGGCAGGTCCCGGGAGCGAGGTGTGAGCCAAAGCACTCCTCTGAGCGGGTGACAAGCAGGTGTTTTACAGTATTTGCTACCTGTGCCCATCCATCAGAGCGATCGATCGCGTTCCTGCAGAGCTTTATTAATGATCTTGTCACCGGGCCGGTGCCGGGTGCCGGGGCCTGTCGAGAATGATAGATCATTAAGAGCTTTTGCTGCTATTTATTCTCCTGTGACCTTGTCTCTCTCCATTGTTGCTTGCTTAAGAGTTATGAATGTGAGACATGATAATTTGATATTGATCTATTCGGGGAGTTAAAGAATTTACTGCGTGGTTGATGCTTTAACAAAGGAGCCGCTCGGTCCCGCCCGCGGGCACCCAGAGCTGGGCCAGCCTGCCGTGCTTGTGCCTTCTGGGGGCCTGGCCTGGCGCCTTCTGAGCCTCACGTACGGAAAGCAGGATCAGGGCAGGGACTGGCCTTGTGGACTGGGCTCTTGTGAGGCCACACCTCAAATACTGAGTTCAGTTCTGGGGCCTTCGCGTCAAGCACATTGAGGGGTTGGAGAGGGTCCAGAGAAGAGCAACAAAGCTGGTGAAGGGTCTAGAGCACAAGCCTTGTGAAGAGCAGCTAAGGGAACTGGGGTTGTTCAGCCTGCAGAAAAGGAGGCTGAGGGGAGACCTTCTGGCTCTCTACACCTCCCTGAAAGGAGGCTGGAGCCAGGTGGGGGTGGTCAGTCTCTTCTCCCAGGGAACAAGCCACAGGACAAAAGGAAACAGCCCCAGGGGAGGTTTAGGTTGGACTTGAGGAACAATTTCTTCCCCTAGAAGGTGGAAGGTTGTAGACACTTGGACCAGACTGCCCAAGGCAGTGGAGCAGTCCCCATCCCTAGAAGGGTTTCAGAGCTGTGGAGATGTGGTGCTGAGGGACATGCTTTAGTGGTGGCCTGGCAGTGCTGGGCTGAGTCGTACTTGATGATCCTAAAGGTCTTTCTCAACCAAAACGATTCTGTGGTTCTATGCGGAGGGCTCAGGAAGATGAGAAGGGACAGCATGGATGGGCAGAAACTGAAGGTGGGCCAGGTTTTGGCCATGGCTTGTGAGAGGTGCAAGTAGCACATGGTCTGGCATGGGAGGGTGGGAGAGCACCAGGGAGGACACTGGAGGCACCAAGGGGCAGATAAATTACACTGCCTGTGAGCAGCACCCACATGTGAAGGTCATCGACCTCCTGGAGGTCACACTGATAAACCCCACCTTTATAAAAGGACTACCTGAGGGGTGGTTGTAGCCAGGAGGAGGTTGCTCTCTTCTCTCAGGTGGCCAGTGCCAGAACAAGAGGACACAGCCTCAGGCTGCGCCGGGGGAAGTTTAGGCTCTAGGTGAGGAGAAAGTTCTTCACTGAGAGAGTCATTGGCTACTGGAATGGGCTGCCCAGGGAGGTGGTGGAGTCGCCGTCCCTGGAGCTGTTCAAGGCAAGGTTGGACGTGGCACTTGGTGCCATGGTCTAGCCTTGAGCTCTGTGGCAAAGGGTTGGACTTGATGATCTGTGAGGTCTCTTCCAACCTTGGTGATACTGTGAGACTGTGACTTTAGTCCCTGCTTGATTTCATGCACCAGCTGCATAACCCAGGGCTGCTGCAAGCCTCCTGCACAAGGAAGGTGGCCCAGAAGCTTGGATTCAGTTCAGCCAAAGGGATCACGCAGGATGAATCCAGCTTTTATTGGACTTTGTTCCTGGAGCAGACTGCAGAGAGCCCAGACCTGCCACTGCTGATCACTGCTGGTATCTCATCAGTGTCGCTGTAGAGGCAGAAGGGATGTGGTGGAGGAGCAAACCCCACACAGGCTCCTGGTCAGGGCCTGAGGCCATGCTCTAGGACGGGTAAAAGCGCTGCAGAAGCTCCTTCTTGTTGACTTTGCCCATCTGGTTGCGTGGGATCTCCTCCACCACGATCAGCTCGGTGGGGATGGTGTACGGTGCCATGATGTCCCTGCAAGACACAAGCACAGTCACAGCAACACAGAATTGGCAGGGTTGGAAGAGACCCCAAGGATTGTCTATATCCAATCCCCCTGCCATGGGCAAGGACATTTTCCACTTGATCAGGTTGCTCACAGCCCCATCCAGCCTGGATGAGGCTTCCACCACCTCCCCAGGAAACCTGTTCCAGGGTCTCACTACCCTCGTGGTGAAGAACTTCTTCCTAACAGCCAATCTGAATCTCCCCTCCTCCAGCTTGGATCCATTCCTCCTGCTCCTGACACCTGAAAAAGTCCCTCCTCAGCTTTCTTGCAGGCCTCCTTCAGATACTGGAAGGCCACAGTAAGGTCTCCTTGGAGCCTTCTCTTCTCCAAAATGAACACCCCCAACTCTCTCAGGCTGTCCTCACAGGAGAGGAGCTCCAGCCCTCTGATCATCCTCATGGCCCTTCTCTGGACATGTTCCAGCACATCCATGTAGTTCTTGTAATAGAGGTTCCAGAATTGGAACCATTATGGCAAACCAAGTCCAGCACTTCCAGCCCAGCCTGAGCCCTCACCGGTGTTGCAGACCTGGATTTGCTGAAGAACCCTGCTCCAGGAGGCCCTCCAAAGCTGGGCTGTGTGGTGCCAGCTCCCAGGCTGCCTCTGCACTAACCCATCCTTGGAGGGACCCAAGATATGGATAGGCAAGGAAATGGCTTTGAGTTGTGCCAGGAGAGCTTTAGGTTGGACATGAGGAACAATTTCTTTCCCCAAAAGGGGAGAGCTGTCAAGGCCTGGCCCAGACTGCCCAGGGCAGTGGCAGAATGCTCATCCCTGGAGGGGTTTAAAGCAATGGGGATGTGGTACTGATGTGGTGCTGATGTGGACCCTGCGTACCGGTACTTGGCTCTGGTACTACCTGTGCTGGATCCCCTTTGTCTGCCTGCAAGCAGCTGCCAGTTCTGCCATGCAGCACCCCACGAGCACAGCACTGCAGGACGCCCACCCACCCCTCAGGAGGGGGCATGGAGAGCCTTCAGCAAGCGAGAGGCAGATCCCTGATGTGGGCTCAGCAGTCCACACCATTAGAGATGAGAGGAGAGGACAGCACAGAGGTGAGGTGGATGCTGGACCTCCCCACGTGTCCTGGTGCCAGTCCCCAGTTAGGTCACCTCCCTGGGCACATGCTGGTGACATGCCAGTGACTTGTAGCCCGCGGGGAGTCTTCCCACTGCGAGAGGGATGCTCAGCACCGCGCCTTGTGCCGGTGCCCTTTGCGGTGCGCAGGGGGGGGCTCTCCTGCCTTCTGCTGCCTCTGTGCCGCCAACCTGGGGCCATGCCCAGCTCCGGCAGCGTCCTGGCACTGACTCTAATGCGAGATGCCAGGTCTGCTGAGAGTCCTTCAACCATCACCCGTCCCTCCTCCCCGTGCCTGCCACCAGCACCCGCTGCCATATGGATTCCTCTAACTGGGGCTGGCGCTTGTCGCCGGGAAGCAGGATCGCAGGCAAAAGCCGCACCATGAATCACTCTGAAGAGGGACATGTGTCTCCTGCCAGGGAGGGCGAGAAAATGGGCCAAAGGAACCTAAGTGACATAAAAAATAAAGGGGAGAGGCAGGGCAGAGAGGCTGGAGCGGTGCCTGCAGCCAGAGCTGGGCAGGGAGCCCTCCCACCCTCTGGGGATCCTTGTCTGAAAGGTCCCTGTCCTTGCCCACTGAGCTGGGACGGCGACGGGAACGGAGGTGCAGGGACAAGGGGGAATGACCTGGGATGGGGAGCACACGTGGGGCTGAGCGACACCCCCAGAGCAACACCCAGGTGGCGCACAAAGTGCAGCCGGGGCGGCGGGTGAAGGGAGCTGCTTGCCCTCACCAACGTCCCTGCCAGGAGGCTTAGAGACGAGCGGCCAATGCACAGCACGGGCAAGGTCACTCTTCCCTGCTCTCCATTGCTCCTGTCTGCTGCTCAGACCAGGCAATGTCACAGAATCCCATCGGGGCTGGGAGGGACCTCTGGATATCACCACCCTCTGCTAAAGTAGGGTCACCCACAGCATCTTGCCCAGGATCACAAAGTCCTGGTGCCTTTGTAACGTCTCCAGAGAAGGAGACTCCACAGCCTGTCTGGGCAGCCTGCTCCAGCAAAGAAGCTTCTCCTCCTGTTTAGATGGAACATCCTGGATTCCAGTTTGCGCCTGCTGCCCCTTCTCCTGTCAGATGGGCACCACTGACAAGAGCCTGGTCCCATCCTCTTCTTCCCAGCCTTTATCTCTTGTTGAGCACTGAGAAGATCCCCTCTCAGGCTGCTCTTCCCCACACTAGACAGCCCCAGGGCTCTCAGCCTTTCCTTCTCACAGAGATGCACCTGAGCTCTCAGCATCGTTGTAACCTCCACTGACTCTTGCCAGCAGTTCCCTGTCTCTCTTGAACTGGGGAGCCCAGAACTGGACAGTCCTGGACACTCTTCTTCATGCACCACAGGAGACCATTCACCTCCTTGGCCATGAGGGCACACTTCTGGCTCATGGGCAACTTGTCCCCCAGCACTCCCAGCTCCTTATCCTCAGAGCTGCTTTCCAGCAGGTCAGCCCCTCAGCTGTACTGGTGCAAGGAGTTATTCCCCTCCAGGTGCAGGACCCTCCACTTGCCCTGGTTGAACTTTATGAAGTTCCTCTGTGCCCAACTCTCCAACCTTCCCAGTGTCCTTGGTGGGGACCCCTGGAGCACCAGACTCTGTTCCAGTCTGTCCAAAGGGACAGGAGCAAAATGAAAGAGCTGCTGGTGGCTGCAGCTGCCTCAGTTGGAGCAGAAACCTGTATGACCAGCAGTGAGAGGCTTAACAGGTGTGCACAGTGCAGCAGGGGCCTGGCCCAGCCACCCACCTGGGTTTGGCTTCTTTGCCTCTCCTGCCCTACGACATAGCTGTTTCAGGAGCAGCAGGCAGTTCCCCCAGCTCCCCCAGCAAATCCAGGGCAAATCTTTCACCAGCTGCTGCACAGCTCCTGCTGAAACAAGTCCTCCTGCTGCCTGCAGAGCAGGGCCAGCCTCACCAAACATATCTGCTGCCTGAAGGAGGGGTCTGCCAGGAAAAGGCAGAAGCTGCTGTTCAGTATTTTGCAGATGGAATATTAGCAACAAACCCACTGCTGCTGCTCCCTGGGTCCTTCCTGTTCATCCTCCTGTGGTCGATGCCCCAGACTTCAGCATCGACCCCTCCCTGACCCATCTGAATGAGGAAGGGTTTGGTTTCCATGCCAAAACCTTGCAGGATGGCAGGTGGCTTCTTTGTGCCACACTCCTTGGCACTGTGATGGATCCAAGCAAGGTCCATGACCTCTGGTGTCTTCCTGTCTCCAGGTCCCATGGGAGAGGTGTCTGGGGTTAACTGGGGACTGGGCTGGCTTCCAGCAGGCAGGCAAGTGAGGAGCTGGGGGAAAAGCTGAGCAAATGTTCTTACTGCTGAGAAGACAGCAAGAGAAGCTGAGAAGCTTCCTCTCTCTTGGTGCTTGCTCTGTGCTTTCTGCTGGTGATTGGGCTCCGGGGTAAGAGCCACTTGGCTGTTCTGTGCAGGTCATTTATCAAAGGCACTTTTGGGGTGAGAAGTCCATTTATTTCCATTATCTCCTGTGCTTTTTGACCTTCTTTTCTCCATCCCCAGAGCCTGAGGCACTATAGAATCAGAATCATTGTGATTGGAAAAGACCTTGAAAATCGACAAGTTGTTAACCCAGTAGTGCCAGCTCACCACTAAAGCATGTCCCTCAGCACCACTTCTCCATGGGTTTGAAACCCCTCCAGGGATGGGGATTCCAACACTGCCCTGGGTAGTCTGGGCCAGGCCTTGACAATCCTCCCTTTTTGGGGAAGAAATTCTTCCTCACAACCACCCTAAACCTCCCCTGGTACAATCTGAGGCTGTTTCCTCTTGTCCTGTCATTTGTTCACTGGGAGAAGAGACCAACTCCCACCTGGCTCCAACCTCCTTTCAGGGAGTTGCAGAGAGCCAGAAGGTCTCCCCTCAGCCTTCTTTTCTCCAGGCTGAACAATCCCAGCTCCCTCAGCTGCTCCTCAGCAGATCTGTTCTCCAGACCCTTTGCCAGTTTCACTGCCCCACTCTGGATACATTCCAGCACTTCAATGCCCTTCCTGGTGTGAGGATCCCAAAACTGAACCCAGGATTCAAGGTGTGGCCTCGGCAGTTGCTGGCAGCCACCCCTTCTCTGACACGCTCCTGCTGAGGATGCTGCAGGCTCTGTGTCCATGCCATGTCCTCACCCTGCACTGCCTGCTGGCATCTTACCTGGCCCACTCCTTCAGCTCCTTCACGGAGAGCATCTGGCCCTTGCGCAGCTGCACGACAGCGCTGACTCGCTGGCCCCACACCATGTCTGGAGGCCCAATCACAGCTACATCTGCAGAGGCAGCAGAGGACCTGGCCTGAGACACCTGAGTCGTACCCGGGGGCAAAGAGGGGCAGAAGAAGGGCTTCAGCAGCTCTGGGAGGTGCCTGCTGCAGCGGTGTGCAGGGAAGAGCAGAGTGTGGAGGATGATGCTGTGGGACGTTAGTGCAGGAAAGAGACAGGGAATTCTGTGCTGACAGCGGCTCCAAGGAGAGAGCTCTTCACCACGGAGGCTCCATGGTTTGAGTGACTCAGTGTGAGCAGGACAGATGATGCACAGAGCGGCGTGGAGCCAGGGGCACCACTTCCCTCTCCTCACACGGGGTCGTGCACAAGGGCAGGACAGATTTAATGAGTCTCATTTCCAAAAGGAGATGGAGCTGCTGCTGACTCTGCACCCGGCTGCAGGCTTCGCGGGAGAGGAGCAGCCTGCTCTTCACTCAGACCCAGCCTCCCCAGAGGGAAGGGCGGGAAAGAGCCTCCAGCAATGAAGCCATGGGCACCTTCACGTGCGGCAGAGCTGCCTGGCACAGCACGGCTGGGGGAGCAGGGAGGGGCAGGTACCTGTGATGTGCGGGTGCGCGAGCAGATGGCGCTCCACCTCCAGGGCGCTGATTTTGAACCCCCCGTTCTTGATGACGTCTACAGAGGTGCGACCCTTGATCCAGTAAACACCATCCTTGTAGGCTGCTGTGTCTCCTGAAAAACAAAGTGGGCTCCATCAGAGGCTGTCCCTTCACTTCTCCTCTGCTCTTGCTGCAGATGTGACACTTGGGTGATGCCTCGGGCAGGTGCTGAGCTCAGCTCCCTGCATTGGCATGTGGCACAGGGTGATGGCTGTGAGCATCTCTGGGGTGTCTGCCTTCTCCACATGACAGCCTGCTCCTGGGGACATGCTGACAGGGGACAGCCATAGCTTTTCTGTGGAGGGAAAGGGAGGAACGAGGCTGTGCACCCAGAAGTCCCTTAATATGGAAGCAAGGAAAATGAGAGCCAGTGCTGCAGGTAGATGCACTCCCCAGCACACTCCAAACATGCAACACTGAACCAGAATCATAGACTGGGTTGAGTTGTGAGGCACCTTTCAAGGTCAACTAGTTCAGCCCTCCTGCACTCAGCAGGGACATCTGCAGCTAGAGCAGGTTGCTCAGAGCCCCAAACAACCTGACCTGGAACAGTTCCAGGCGTGAGGCATCTCCAACCTCTCTGGGTAACCTCAGCCAGTGTCTCTGAGCAACCTGGGACAGGGTGTCACCACCCTCAGCATTAGAAACATCTCCCTTCCTTCTATTCAGCCTAAATAGCTCTCTTTCAGTTCAAATCAATCACCCCTGCCACAACAGGCCCTGCTCAAAAGTCTGTCCCCAGCTTTCTGATCAGCTCCTTTAAGTACTGAAAGGCCAGAACATGTCTCTGCAAGAGCCACAAGCCAAGCAGGCTCCAGCTGCTCAGCAGCCTCCTCATCTTCTTGGCAATCACTCACCAGAAAGAATTCAGCTGTCCCATCCTGGGAGGACAGGACTTCTTCTGGACCTCTGCCATCACAGCCTCTATCACATAGTCCCCAGCCTCATCTTTCTCCCACCCACTTGCCCGTGTCAGAGATGAGACACTGACCTCCAGCAGCTTGTGAAAGCCACAGCAGGTCTTTCGCAGCAGGTCCAGCACCATGTATGCGCCCTGATCACAGCCACCAGCTCCTGCTATGCCTAGGAGTGTCCTCTGCCCTGGGCACTACCAGCTGGTCCCACCACTGCTTGCAGAGGAGCTTTCCCCTTTCCCCATTCCTGTATGACCACCACTAATAGGAAAAGATGAGAGAGGACACTGAGACCATCCTGGCAACACACTGGATGGGACCTGTCCTTTCTGTGGTGGGGAGAAGGCCTGTGGCAGGTGTGATCTGGTAATTAGCTGAGGCTGGGATGATTGAGGAGCAGGGTCATGTCAGCACAACCTGGCTAAACGCTTAACAAGCTGCTGCACTTTGATAGCTCCTTAAGATGATTACTCACATCCTGCTAATGGAGCCTCTGCCAAGCGGTTGTGGAGGGGGGGGCTGGGGACCTCATGTTTCCATTTCAGAGTCTTGATGGCAGCACCATAGGGGGCCCTTAGCTCTAACCATCCCCACCCCATGGCTCACTCTCCATCCTCTCCTTAACAATGTGTGCTGCCATTGTGTCCACAGATCCGGGCTGCTCCCCGCTGAGGCTTCTCTCACAGATCTCTTTTTGCTGCTGCTGGGAAGCTCCAACGTGGAGATGGGCCAGAGATTGGCAGTAAGGGAAAGCTTCCAACGAGACCAGGGTGATGTGACACTGCTGAGGTTGCAGGAGCTCTCCCACAGGCACTTCTCTTGCCCACTCCAACAATAAGTGTTCAAAATCTGGGCAATTTGAGCAACCTGAAGTCCTGGACCTCAACATTACAGAATCACAGACTGGGACATAGAAGTTGGTCTAATCCAACAGCCCCTGCAGTGAGCAGGGACATCTGCTGCTAGAGCAGGTTGCTGAAAGCTTCCTCCAGCCTGGCCTGTTAGTTATCTACAACATCCCTGCAAGCAGGAGGTCACTGAGCCAGGAGGACCTGCTTAACTTCTGGTGTCATGCAAGCAGCATGCTGAGTGTGCTCTGAGGACTCTGGGACCTGGGGACTTTGTTGGGTGGCCCAAAGAAGAGCATTCAATGTTGGTTGGACTTGGTGATCTTGGAGGTCTTTTCCAACCTTAATCATTCTGTGATTCTACTCCCACTGCCAAGGGCCACACAGACCTCATCATCTCCTTCAGAGATGAGGTCTCCTCAGAACACCACCCCAGCAGCGTTGAGCACACCCCATCATTCGCTCCCCTCCTTCCCAGTGCTCCTTCTGGCCTGCCCAGTGCTGCTTTGGTGCATCTTCCAGCCCAGGTACCCTGGGACACGTCCGTCAGCTACACGGCTCAGAAACTCCTCCCTTCCAGCTCACCTCCAGCACACCGTGGGGCCTGCACGTGGTGTGCACAGGCAGCACCCAGAGAGCTGTGGTGTCAGAGCCACGAGGCAGCACCACCAGTCCTGAAATCTGGGTCGTGCCCCAGAAGAGCCACGTCCCCACTCAGCTGAGGCTTGTCACCGCGCTGAGCTGCTCCCTTCAGCCCGGGAGTGATTAATGGCTCCCGGCTGTGCCTGCCAGCACTCTGCAGCACGTTGGAAGCTGGCTGGGATATTTTGAAGTTGTGGGAGAGCTTTCAGCTTGAGCTGTCTGGGTGTTTGGCTGCTGGGGGTTGAAAGGAACTCATGACTGAGGTGATAAACTGCCTTCTGTGGCCGGTGTCACTGTGGTATGTGTGAGTGACAAGGGACTGGGGAGTGAACATTAATTAAAAGGTGGCACTGGGGGACTGCAGAGCCACAAGCTCCGGAGCTGCTTATTCCAACAGAGAAGACAGGGAGAGGAGTGGGAATCCAGACCTGGCTCAATGACACGCAGCTTCCACACTGCTCTTCAGGACTTAAGCACATGAAAGCTGCCCCATGATGTGCCTTTTGCTCTGCTCCCTGGAACGGTCCCAGGGATGGTTTGGTCCAGGAGACAGAGCTGGGTGGGGGCAGGAGGTTTCTCTGCACCAAGGTCTCTCGGTGTGAAAGCTGAACAGCTCTGTGCCTCCTTCTCCCTATCTCTCCTTACAGAGCAAGGGCTGAAGTCACATCTCCATGTGTCCTTGAGTCTGCTGGGGAGGTGCTGGCCACAGCTGATTTCTCCTGAGCCCTTGTGCAAAGCAAGCTGCCTGTCACTGGGGCCTCACCCCTGCTCCACTTCCATCCTGAGCGGGACACACAAGCCCCAGCATTGCCTGGCCTGGAGCCCACCTCCAGCAAGGGAAGTCTCCATGCTTTGCTTGCTACAGTGAGATTTCAGGGCATGGCTGTACCATAACACCTGAGCTGGCAGCAGCCTGAGCTCCCAGTGCCATGTGGACTATCTGTTCTGGCCTCACAAGCCATGCCAAGGCGATGCAGGTGCTGAGCTGGAGCCCAGGCCTGTTAGACTGGGCATGGTGCCCAGGGCTGGCTCAGCTGGGCAGCAGCTGCAGACAGCCTGGCAGTGGGCTCATCCTCAGAAGCAATCCTGCCTGGCCAACATCAGCATCTCTGTGTGGTCACCACAAGCATCCCTGCATGTACATCACCAGCACCTCTGCATGACCATTGCCGACATCCCTGCATGGTCATCACCAGCATCACTGCAGGGACATCACCAACATCCCCACGAGGCCAATGCCAGTATCTCGGCACATCATTGCCTGCCCCCCCAGCTCTGGCAGGAGCACAGGCAGGCTCTGCTCACATCTGCCCATGCAGACACGTCCCTCCCTCAGAGAGGTGCTGCAGCCAGTTGCAAAATGTGCCCTTTGAAGGAGACGTTTCCAACATGTTCTGCACACAGCCAGGGACAGGACAGAGAATGATTTCAGAGTGAGCCTGGCGAGGAAGAGGAGACCTCTTTGCCACTCACCTTCCATCCTCCCTCTCCTCACAAATGCCATCGTGCTTGTCACACAGACCCCTCCAGCCCCAAGGCAGCAGGCACAGCAGGTGGGGCAGCATGATTACAGTGATCATTGCGAGCTCTGTGATTTCCAACCCCCCGTCTCTTTCTTTCTGTCTCCTCTCCCCCGTTGAGCCAAGCATCAGGGCCTTGCTGTCACTTCCCGTGCTGACAGCACAGAGTGCGCTCCAGGGGACCAACATCCACTGAGGACAGCCACATTACCCTCTGCCCTGTGCCATCTGCTACCAGCCCAGCACATCAAGACAGCAAGAGCACCAGCACATCCCAGCACGGCACAGTGCTCCCTGCCTTCCAGGCCAGCAGGGATTTCCTGGTCCAGTGGGACCAGTTAAAAGGATGCTGTCAACGACCCTCCCCAACATGCTGCCTTTAAGCAGTGCTGTGAGTGTCACTTCCGAACCTGGCGCTGCACCAATGGCTTGTGCTAAGGGTTGTGCCTATCCTGGGGGCCCTGATGTGATCCTGGTCCTGAACCACCACCACCACCTCATCTTGTGTGACATGGAGACAACTGCACATGCTGTTATTTGAACATCTCTCCACTTTGTGCAAACTCCTCAGAGCAGGGCTCCCTTGTGTCAAGTTAGTCCAGAAGCTCTCGGGCCAATGTGCCTGAAGAGGAGCCCATCTTGTGCCTTGGGACTCTTCTGCCTCTGGACCTGCCTGGTCCTGCTCTTGGGTGACAGAAAGACTGATGTGAGCTTGCAGCACCAAGACAATCTCAGTTTGAGAATGATGGACCCCAAGAACATCCCCACCACCTCTCCATCTTCACTCAAAAAATCATTCTCTTCTTCCACCCTCGAAGCTCCCCAGGGAGATGGTTGGTTTCCCATCCTTGGAAGTGTCTAAAAGAGGCAGAGATGTGGTGCTGAGGGATGTGGCTCAAGAGGCAGAGATGTGGTGCTGAGGGATGTGGCTCAAGAGGCAGAGATGTGGTGCTGAGGGATGTGGTTCAAGAGGCAGAGATGCAGTGCTGAGGGACATGATCCAAGAGGCAGAGATGTGGTACTGAGGGACATGGCCCAAGAGGCAGAGATGTGGTGCTGAGGGACATGGCTCAAGAGGCAGAGATGTGGTGCTGAGGGACATGGCTCAAGAGGCAGAGATGTGGTGCTGAGGGACATGGCTCAAGAGGCAGAGATGTGGTGCTGAGGGACATGGCTCAGCAGCAGACTGGGTGGCGCTAGAGAATGGTTGGACTTGATCACCTTTTCCAAGCGAAACAACCTGGTGATGCCACGACTCCAGGGTGAGGACAGCCATGCCTACACTCAACCGCTCAGCACGGAGCCACAAACAGCAATTCCTCCCTCACCGCCAGCCGTGCAGGGAAGGAGATTTTGGCTGATGAGAAGATTATGGTCTCTGACACCACATCCCCGCCTCTGCTTGCCCGGGCCACCTCCAGCCAGGCTCCTTTCATCAGACAAAGCAGCCAGCAGCAGAAGTCCCTGCCGTCCGCGGCTCAGCTGATGCCGCTGAGGCCGTGGGATTATTGTTTCCCTGACAGCAGCCACCGCTGCTACCTTTGGATTCATTTCAGGATGCTCAGCGGGCATCTGCTCTGCGACATGTGAAAGGATCTGCTGAGCTGCATACTGAACAGGGGCTGGGGTGGGCTGCGCCTGGCCACGGCTTCAGGCAATCACAGACTCACTAAGGTTGGAAAAGACCTCTTGGGTCACTGGGTCCAATGGCCAACCCAAGGCCACCATGCCCACTAAACCATGTGCTGAGGCAAAAGTGATAGAACCACAGGTTGGTTTGGGTTGGAAGGGACCCTGAAGATCAGCGAGTCCACCCCCCCTGCAGTGAGCAGGGACGCTTCTGGCTACAGCAGGTTGCCCAAAGCCTCATCCAGCCTGGCCTGTTGGTCTCTGAAAGCAGGTTGGAGGCAGGTGGGGGTCAGTCTCTTCTCCAACAGGGCAAGAGGAAATGGCCTCAAGTTGCCCTAGGGGACGTTTAGGTTAGAGATGAGGAACAATTTCTTCCCCCAAAGGGTTGTCAAGCTCTGGAACAGGCTGTCCAAGAAAGTGGTGAAATCAAGTGGAGTTCCAGGGCTTGACAACCCTCCTGGGGAAGAAATTGTTCCTCATGTCCAACCTAAACCTGGGCATGCCTGGCCCAAACGAGGCTGCCATGGAGATCCTATTTGTAAACCTGAACCCCAGAGATTTCTGCAACGAGGCCCTTCAAGTTGCAAAATCCTTGCTGCAGAGATGAAAAGGCCCTTGTGATTCTGCCCCTCCTTTGCAGAGCAGAGCTCTCCCAGTGACAACATGGTGCTTGAGCTGCCCTCCAGGACCTGCTGAATGAGAGCCTCTTTGCTCCCAAGAGCAAACCTACCCTGGAGCTCCTGCACCCAGCACCCTTATCCATGGGGTCAGCTTGTTCCTGGCAAACATATCAACATGTAAGGTGTCATAAGCAAATATCTGAACCAGCTATTGACCAAGAGAGGACTTTTCTGGCTGGAGAAACGAAATGCTGACCAGCTTGGAAGAGCTCTGAGAGAGCAGAGAGGAAAAATGAGACTTTTCAGGCAGATGGTGAGGAATGGTGGCTTCAGCTCAGTCCAGGATGGAGAGCTGGGACTGTGTAGGATATCAGAACCCTCAGCACAAGAATAACATGGACCTGTTAGAGCAGAGTCAGAGGAGGCCACTGAAATGATGTGAGGGCTGGAATCCCTCTGCTGTGAGGCCAGGCTGAGAGAGTTGGGCTTGCTCAGTCTGGAGAAGAGAAGGCTCCAGAGACACCTTCTGGTGGCCTTTCAGTACTTAAAGGGGCTGAACAGAAAGCTGGGGACAGGCTTTTTACCTGGGGCTGTTGGGACAGAACAATAGGTGATGGTTTTAAACCACAAGAGGAAGATTTAGGCCAGAGAGCAGAGAGAATTTTTACCACTGAGGATGATGAGACACTGACCCAGGCTGCCCAGAGAGGTGGGAGATGCCCCATGCCTGGAACCATTCCAGGTCAGGTTGTTTGAGGCTCTGAGCAACCTGCTCTAGTTGCAGATGTCCCTGCTGACTGCAGGGGAGTTTGTCTAGATGACCTTTAAAGGTCCCTCCCAACCCAAACCGTTCTGTAATTCTATGTTCTGCTGGAAGAAAACAACCAACAGCGACGACGCTGCCCTCAGAATGGCTCTGTCCCAGCAGCTTCACTAAGCAAAGACCCCAGCCCCACAAATGGGTGCTGAGGAGAAGCTGGCACCTAGGAGCTGCACCCCAGGAGAAGCCCAGCTGCTGCCAACACAACATCCCTGCTCACAAGGGACAGATGTCACAGGGATGCCTGGAAGGACAAGATGAAAGCTTGTTTGGCAACACATGTCACCAGCTTTGCGGCAGCGACAGCGTCGGCTCCGCCGCAACGTGCAAGCTTCGGCTGAGAGCCAAAACCTGGCACAGCAGCAACACAGCACCAGGCTGACTAACAAACTGTCACCTGGCCTTTCCTGGCTTCTGGGAGGTTTGTCACCCTCCCAGCATTGTCTCTACACCCGTTCCCTGGCGTTTGAAGCTCCCCAGAAGGCACGTGGCACGTGTTGCCCAAGCAGCAGGAGAGCAGAGGCACCTGAGGACATGTGCTGCAAGGTTTGCAAAGTGAGGCCACGCAGGCTACCAGCACCACAGAGGCTGGCCCAGAAGAGCCATGCCCAGAGGATTTGGCTGTTTGCAGCTGCAGTATGAAGTTTTCCCCAGGGCTCGGTACTGAGACCAGTTCTGTTTGGTATCTTCATCAATGGTCTGAAGGAGGGGATTGAGGAACCTTCTTCATTGAGTGTGCAGACATCAAGTTGGGCAGGAGCATCCATCTGCTTGTGGGTAGGAAGCTCTACAGAGGGATCTGGCCAGGCTGCATTAATGGGCTGACAGCAGGATGAGATTCATCCAGCTAGGTCCTGTCGTTGGGTCACAACAACCCCATGAGCATTCCAGACTTGGGGCAGAGTGGTTGGAAACTGCCCAGTTGAAAAGGACCTGTAGTAAAAAAGCAGAGGCTGTCTTGGTCCTGGTGGAACATGCTTGCTGACCCAGCAGGCTGGGGCTGCTCCTTTAACAGTTTCCTGGCTGCCAGAACAGCTTTTGCACGTTTCAGAAGGGCCTGTGGAAAAATGTGCAGGTGAGGAGCCCAGGGAGGCAGGCTGGGCCTCCAGTGTGGGGGGGATGCTGGTGATGGGTTCTTCCCTGCCAGCAGCACAATGTGGTTTGAGCTCTCTCTAATATTAATTAGACCTTTTGATGTTAATGAATCACTCCAGATTTTGCAAACTCTTGGCTTTTAAATGCTTCATGTGCTCCTCAGGGAGCTGGGCTGCAGAGCAGGGATATCTTGCAGCTACTTTTCCAGGAGACACTGACCAGCTGGACACTGAAGGGGGATGTGTGGCTGCTTCTTTGGGGACAGTTTGTCATCCCCCTGACACAGCTGGATTGGCCCTGTTAGAAATCAGGGAATCAGAATCATTTCGGTTGGAAGAGACCTGGAAGATCCTCGAGTCCAACCATTACCCCAGCACTGCCAGGTCAGCACTACACCATGTCCCTCAGCACCACATTTTCATGGCTTTGAAACACCTCCAGGAATGGGGACTCCACCACTGCCCTGGGCAGCCTGGGCCAGGCCTTGAAAACTCTCCCCTTTTTGGGGAAGAAAGAAATTCTTTCTCATGTCCAACCTTAATCTCCCTTGGGGCAATCAAAGGTCATCTCCTCTTGTCCTATGGCTTGTTCCTTGGGAGCAGAGCGCCTTGCTGTGATGCTGATGATGCTCCACTCCTGCCACACTTGACACCTGCTCCTCCACTCTTCCCAGAAGCTTAAAGTTGTTTTTTACCCAGCTCCAAGAGGAATCCCCTGCTGTCAGTGACCCCTCCTTTCCAGAGATCATGAGCGAGGAGCTCACTCTCCTGCATTCCTGTACCTGGGGAACTGCTGCTCACCAGTGTTGGGGTGCCAGGCAGGCTCCCAGCTGGCACATCTCTGGGAAGCATGCCAGGAAGCAGTTGGACTCATCCCCCTTTGCCCTTCCCTGGTGCCTTTCAGCTGAGATCTCCAAGCACAACGATCCAGAGGGTAATTAAGCAGAAAGGAGAACATCTGGCAGGGCAGTGTTGGGATGCAAAGGGCCTCACTGGATGTTCACACCGCGGAGCAGTGGGCAGGAGGCTGTGCATCCATCTCTGATCTTCCCTGGGATTAACTCCTACCTGTCCCCTGCTTCCCCAAAATGGTTGTTGATGCTCCTGGTCTGTCCTTTGCTGAGACAGAGCTCGCCCTCCAGCACAGACACACATCAGTGACTGAAGCAATCATTTGTTTTCCAGGCAGGATTGATCCAACAATTGATCCACCTGGGCAGGTGAGGAGCCTGAACCCTCATCCTGACACTGGCACTGGCTGAAAGCTGGGCAAAAATCTATGGATTTCACCCCTCTTTGCCCAAATGGGGCTTGGTGGGAGCAAGTCTTGGCTCCTGGGGTTGGTTTCACCAGCACACAAGGTTGAACGGCAGCAGGCAGGAGCCCGACCCCCCTCAGCCCAACCATGACAGACATCCTGACCACTTGTGGGCCACTCTACCAACCCATGATGGCTGTCCTGACCTCTTAAGGTTTGTGACAGCCACCCTGACCGGTCCTGATGGCCATCCTGTCCACTCATGATGGCCACCCTGTGCACTCAAGGCCTGTGGTGTCCACCCTTCCTACTTGTGCTGGCCACCCTACCCACCTGTGCTGGCTACTGCATGCAGGGAAGTCTTCCTGCCTTGGAGCACAGCTCTTCAGCCCTGTAGATCAATCCCATCCCAGGCTATACACAGCCCAGCAGCAGACCACAGAAGTGTTCTGTCCCAGTCTGAACAGTGAGCTTTAGAAAACTCCTGCAGCGATGAGTTCCCTGCACCCACCACACCTCACAGGGACAAATGCTTCCTTTCGCAGCTTCCCCACCTCTTTCTCAGCCACTTCAGTGTCTCACTGCTTTCCTAAACCCATGGAAGTTATTTTTTGTAGGTGACACAGACACAGTGGGATTGAGAAGCTGCAGAGCATGGCATGGAGGTGTCACTCCTGTGGCCACTCTGCTCATCTTCCCATCCCTCTGATGAGAAGCTCCCAGACCAATCCCAACACTCCAAGAAATTATTTCTTCCCACTGCCAGAGGCTCCTGTGCTTGAGAAAAGACACACAAGGAGAAGTGGGGTGGACAAACGACTGGACAGCAAGCCCAACACTGGCACAGGTTGCCCAGGGAGGCTGTGGATGCTCCCTCCCTGGAGGTGTTCAAGGCCAGGTTGGATGAGGCCTTGAGCAACCTGTTCTAGTGGGAGGTGTCCCTGCCTATGGCAGGGGGTTGGAACTGGATGAGCTCTGAGGTCCCTTCCAACCCAAACCATTCTATGAAGTCTGTAAGAACAGAAGAACTCATCCCCTCTGCCACCAAGTGCCTCCCATGACAGGCTGAGGGAGCGGAGAGTGGGTGATACATCTCCGTGAGGGACAGACGCCTTTCCCTCCTTCCCTCCCTCTCTCCCTCCTCCCAGGCACTGAAAGCTGCAGGGCTAGCTCCCCCATCTGCTCCCATGCATCACCCACACTTCACTCCAGTTTATTAGCTGGAATAAATCACAAATGTTTCATTGCGTATCAGCGGCGCTGGGCGGCAGGAAGGCGCAATCCATCACCGCGCGACCCGCCGCCACGCCAGCAGCGTTCCACTCTATTAAACAAGATGGATACAGAGCGTTGGGATGGGCCAGGGAGGCTTTTTTTATGGAGCACTGGGGAGAGGGAGGGCACCCAATGCGTGCTGCCCTCCGGAGCTGCTCCTGTGAGCCCCTCGGACTGGGCCAGGCAAGCGGCAAACCCTGCGGCTGCGAGAGGCTGAGTCGCGCCCTGAGCGTGAGGCAAGGCTGGAAGATGGTGTGGGAAAGCAGGACCCAGGCTGAACCCTGAGGTGTCCAGATGCACAATGGTCCTGCACAAGGAAGAGGAGCTCTTGCCCCAGAAGATGAGCAGAACTACAGCAGAAGGCTCCCATCCCACCTCTGCTCAGCACCCCAGACTCGCTACACAGAGAGGAAAGCCCAGCACTGCTGGAGCTCCTGTGGGGTGGTTCCTCAGGGTTCCCCCGAGCTGCTGTGTCCAGAAATACTCACTGGAGTGCCAGGATTTTGCTACTCCTTGAAGCTCCAGGCTCCTTTCAGTGTTACACCTTCTCCTTTCTCCTGCCCATCCTGACAGTGCAGATGCTCTCCAGCTCAGCAGAGGCCAGGAGGCTTTGCCAGTGCAGAGTGCAACCCCAGCACTTCTGCACATCCTCCACCACGTCCTGCTGCCCGGGGTGCTGCCACCCGGGCGTCACCCTTACGCTCTCATTACTGTTTCACGAACGCTCCCACAAACCTCCACACCACCTGAGGTGCAAAGATCAAGCAATTCAGCCAGGCTGACACAGAGCAGCTCCGAGCACAAACTCAGCATGCACAGCCCCTTGGCTGCTGCTCTTTCCACACCAGAGCTGACAGAAATCCCAGCACCCACCCAGCAGAAGCATGCTTCCTATGACAATGACCTTGTAAATAGCTGCAGGTCAGCCCTTAACTCAGGAAGCCAACCTCATCCACACAAGACTGTGTCTCTCCTAGCCACATCTCCTTTCAGAAGCAACAGCACCATTGCCGCTAGTACCACTCTGTCTGAACATGAGAATCACAGAATCAAAGAATTGTTTAGGTTGGAAAAGACCTTTAAGATCATCAAGACACACTCCAGCACCTCAATGTCCTTCTTGGAGTGAGGGGCAGCCGCAGGAGCATATCTCAAAGCTGCAGCTGTGGAGACTACTCTCTCCTTTCTCCTTCCTTCTTCCTTTTCCTTGTATCCTCTCCTCTCCCTTATCCGCTCCACTCCACTGCTGTGACGTGCTCCAGAGGCAGTGGCAAGAAGGTCTTTGGGACCACAATGGGTCTCACCTCTGCAGTCTGTGCAGGGTGGGGAAGAGGTGCAAAGGGCAGAAATCTGAGACCTCGGCTTTACCCCTTGGATCAGGCCTGACAGGGATGTTTTGGAGTTCCCCTCTGACTCAGAAGAGGATCCAAGAACCTGCAGAAAAGGTGAGCTCAAGGGCTGGCTCTGGTTAACTTTGATGCCGGGAGGGTTTTCCGGCCACAAGTCCCTGACAAAGCAGCTGGGGATGTGAGGCAGCAGCAAGGAGCAGAGCAGGATGGAGCCAGCCTTGGAGGGCAGCCTGGCTCAGAGAACACATGTACTGAAGTGCTGGTGGGATGAGCGGTGAGCAGGGAGAGGTGATGACCCTCCAGCAGCACAGGCAGGCAACCTGTGAGACCTGGACACGTGCTGCTGCCCAACCTGGAAAGATCCAAACCTCAGAATTTCAGAGGAGCTAATTACTGTTAATTAGCTACAATTTGTGCTGGTAACCTCTGTTCTTGGCCAAGATGGCTGGCAGTAGTGACAAACATTATTCACTGCCATGCAATAAATCAAGCTGAAGTTGTTCTGTTCCTTAGCCTATCATTTAGCATTTCATTAACGAGATCTCTGCACATCCATCACCGCTGCTGGGGCTGCTGCAGTCCCCTGCACCAGCAAGGCTGCCCCCAGTCAATCCCAGCAGGGCAGCAGAGAGCAGGGCAGCTTGGAGAGGAGCTGGCTGCTGTCCTTGCATGTCTCATCAGCTGGTTCATGGTGCCAGAACCTGGTGTCCTCCACGGAGGTGATGGGTTTCCTAGCAAACTCCAGACCAAAGATTCCTCAAGATTTGAAGCAAGCTTTGCTTCAGCTCCTAGGAAGGGAGGGAGATCTTCACTGCCTGGTCAGACAAGGGAGGTCTGGATGGTCATCTTTCTTGCCAGACATGAGCTGTGCAGTCATCAAGCTCAGCCCAGCATGGAGAGGGTTGCTCTTGCCTTCTCTGCAAACCCAGCAGTGCTGGTGTGAGCTCTGTCAGGAGATGTGGACATTCAAAACCAAAGATATACTGAGGATGGTCCTGGTTGACTCCTACACCTCCCCTTAAAACAATATCAGAGAGCAGTAGGTGGCTGCCACACTTCCCAGGCCACTGCCACTGAGGCAAAGCAAGATTTGGATGCTGTTATGGATCCCTACCTGCATGAAATCTGGAGGTAATTGAATGGCTCAGGAGAATGGAAATCGATTCATTAGAAGGTTTGTTTACAGATCTTGCCACCACCAGCACCCCCAGCAGCAGCTCCAGCAGCAGGTGTACCTGCAAAGCACCATTCACTTACATCATCCAATCACCAAGTGGATTTACAGCTCCCATCAGCACTGCTGGCAGGTCACAGACCCCCCCAGCTGCCACAGCCTCTGGGACTAAGAGGTGGGGAGGATGTGGGTAGATGTCTCAGTGTAGAATCACAGAATGCATCAGGTTGGAAGAGACTCTTGAGGGTCATCTTGTCCAACCCCCCTGAATCACAGAACCACAGAAACATTCAGCTTGGAAAAGCCCCTCAGGATCACCAAGTCCAACTGGTAGCCTCACTGTACAAGGTGCACCCTAAACCATATCCCCAGGCACCACATCCAAATGACTTTTAAACACATCCAGGGGCGGTGATGCCACCACCTGCCTGGGCAGCTCATTCCAATACCTGACCACTCTTGCTGAGAAAATGTAGCTCTAAACCTATCCAGCTGCAGCTTGAGGCCATTCCTTCTTGTTCTATCACTATTTACCTGTGAGAAGAGACTAGCACCAACCTCTCCACAATGTCCTTTCAGGTAGCTGTAGACAGTGATGAGGTCTCCTCTCAGGCTCCTCTTTTCCCAAGTGAAGGAGCCTCAGCTCCTTCAGTCGCTCCTCATCAGATTTATTCTCCAAGTAAGTGGAGACCCTGAAGTGAGCAGGGACATCTTTAACTGTATCAGGTTGCTCAGAGCCCCAACAAGTCTGACACTGAATGTCTCCAGGGAGACACTCCATCACCTCCCTGAGTAACTTGTTTCAGTATTTCACTACCCTCAGAGTAAAGAACTTCTTCGTAATGTCCAACCTTAATCTACCCTGCTCTGGTTTAAAACCATTGTCCCATGGGCTGTCACTACAAGCCCTTGGAAAAAGTCTCTCTCCAGCCTTCAGGTTCTGGAAGGCTGCTTATAAGGTTTGCCCAGAACCTTCCCTTTTCCAGGCTGAACAACCTCAACTCTCTCAGCTTGTCTTTGCAGGAGAGGTGCTCCAGCCCTCTGATCATCTTTGTGGCCTTCCTCTGGACCAGCAGGTCTGTGTCCTTCCTGTGCTGAGAGCCCCAAAGCTGGACACAGTCCTCCAGGTGAGGTCTCAGCAGAGCAGAGTGGCAGAGCCACCTCCCTTGACCTGCTGGCCATGCTTCTTTTGAGGTGGCCCAGGATGCCACTGGCCTCCTGCACTGCAAGTGCACATTGCTGGCTCATGTCCAGCTTCTCAACCATCAGTACCCCCAAGTCCTTTTGCCTCAGGCTACTCTCAATCTCATCATCCCCCCGCCTGGACTGGTACCAGCTGTACCTGTTCCTCTCCTTCTGACTCAGCCAGGGGATGGGAATTGCATCACAGCTGCACACTGCTCCACAACCCTCCCCACACGCAGGAGCTGGTGGGTCTGCGGCAAGCTGCCTGCTCCTAGGACAGAGGGGGTTAAACAACTGACTCCCCACTCTCCAGAGAATCCTGGAGCATCCAGCAGGAAGGGAAAAAAAAATGCACCACCCCACCCCCCCCCCAAGCCAACTAAGAATGAATTCCTGTCATGCAGCAGGGAAGTTTGTTTGCATTCCAGAGGCAGCAGCGCTGAGGCTGCTGTCAGAACCACGCTGGGAGAAAGGGCAAAACCCTGCCGAGATGAAAGAGCATGAAGCACTGGAACAGCCTCCCCTGGCATTTACACCTGGAAAAAAAACCACTCAAGGGCATCTCACAAAGAGCTGTGCTAATAAGGGCCTCCTCCCCACGCGGTGGGGCTGGGGAGATGGAGTGGAGCCGGCAGTGCTGGCAGCATCTCCAGCAACCTGCGGGAGAAAGCTGCAGATAAGACAAGTCTGATTTCAAGCCAGTAATCCTGAGCTGCCTCCTCCCAGCCCTGCTGCCACTGAGGGGACAGGCAGCTGGGGCTTGCTGCTGGATGAGCGAGGAGTACAGCTCACCCCTGTCTTTGCTGACATGCACCAGCACAGCCCAGGGGCTGCTCTGCTGCAAGGCAGCTCTGCAAGTGCTGGGGGACAACAAGTCGCCCACGAGCCAGCAACGTGCCCACGTGAGCAAGAAGGCAAACGGTCTCGTGGGGGTGCATGAAGAAGGATGTGGCCTGCAAGTTGAGGGAGGTTCTTCAGTCCATCTACTCTGCCCTAGTGAGGCCACATCTGGAGCCTTCTGTCCAGTTCGGGGCTTTCCAGGTTACTAGAGACTGAGAACTAGTGTAGAGTGGAGGTTATGAAGATGCTGAGGAGCCTGGGTCATCTCTGTGAGGAGGAAAGGCTGAGAGACTTGGGGCTGTTTAGCCTGGAGAAGAGCAGCCTGGGAGGAGATCAGAGAAGCACAGAATCATAGAATAGTTTGGGTTGGAAGGGACCTCAAGGACCATCCAGTTCCAACCCCCCACCATAGGCAGGGACACCTCCCACTAGAGCAGGTCACTCAAGGCCTCATCCAACCTGGCCTTGAACACCTCCAGGGAGGGAGCAGACACAACCTCCCTGGGCAACCTGTGGCGGTGTCTCACCACCCTCACTGGAAAGGACTTCTTCCTAACATCTAGTTTGAACCTCCCCTCTGCCAGTTTAAACCCATTACCCCTTGCCCTGTCATTACAAGACCTTGTCAGCAGTCCCTCCTCAGCCTTCAGATACTGAAAGGCCACTATAAGGTCTCCTCTAAGACTTCTCTTCTCCAGGCTGAACACCCCCAAATCTTGTACTCTGTCCTCATAGCAGAGCTGCTGCAACCCTCTGAGCATCTTCGTGGCCTCCTCTGGACTGGCTCCAACATTTCAATGTCCTCCTTGTGCTGGGGGCTCCAGAACTGCACACAGTACTCCAGGTGGGATATGATGAGAGCAGAGCAAAGGGGCAGAATCCCCTCTCTTGCCCTGCTGGCCACACTGCTCTTGCTGCAGCTCAGCACACGGTTGCTGTCTGGGCTGCACCTGCCCACTGCATGCTCATGTTGAGCTTTTCATCAACCCAGGGCCTCATGTCCTTTTCCTCAGGGCTGCTCTCAGCCATTTGCCACCCAGTCTGGAGTTGTGCTTGGGACTGTGCCGACCCAGGTGCAGGACCTGATCAATGCTCAGCGAGAGCTAAAGACTGGGGGGCAAGAGGATGGGGCCAGATTCTTTCCAGTGGTGCCCAGTGCCAGGACAAAGGTAAAAGAGCACCGGAAACTACAGGACAGGAAAGATGTAGCTTATTTTTGTCCCAGTCTGCATGAAAATAAACTATTATAACCCCATGCAACCATGAGAATGCAGCAGTGAAGCTGTAGTGGACACATAAGGAGGACTCTTGGTTGTGTAACATTCTAGAGCCTTGGGTCCTGCACACAAAGTCAAAGATGAAAGATTCACCAGCAGGAACATTTCTGGTGCCTGCTCCTTATGCCCATGCTGATTGGGACAGGCAGGAGATGGGCACAGAACATCTGGTGGCTTCCTGCTTTGTGAGCTGTGGAGCTCACCCCATCCTTGGCACCATTTCATGTTCCTTCACAGACACAGGATGTTCTAGGTGAATGTGAAGGGCTGGTTTAAGGCTGCCAGTGGTGTTGGCAGCCCTCTAACACCCACAGATGGACAGAGCTAGCAGCTTCATCTGCAGACACATTAGGGGAGCTTGGAAAGCATCATCCACTACATCTCCTCCAAATGTCAAACCCTCTCCCACCCCGTGCAAGATGCCCAAAAGGCCAGCAGGTTTTGGCTAGCTGATACAAAGGCCCATCAGTACTGTTTCAGGGCCTTGGGGACTCCTGCATATGGTCCCTGCTTCAACCTCGGCTTGGCCTGGCGTCAGACCCCCTGACACGACATATGCCAGCAGACAGAGTGCTAGCTACCAGCTTTCAGTCAGAAGAGGAGCAACACAAAATCAGACCTCAGCAGAGTCTGGCAGCGCTCTAGGTCCTGCCTGCCCTTGGCAGAGGTGCTGTATCTCCTTTCTGGGTACACTCTGAGCACGTAGCTCAGCATGAGCAGGAGCTTCTCCAACCCTTTAGCACATCGCAGACCTGAAGGACAAGCAGCAGATGAAGCCTCCCCAGCCTGGAGATGCTGCACCCCTTGCCTCAAGGGTGCCTTAAGAGTGTAATGGAAAACAGGAGACAAAGCAGCCAAGCCTTGGAAGGTTTCTGCAAGCCAGGCAGCCAAGACTTCGTAGGTTCACTCAACATTAGCAGGAACTGATGGGTGACTGATAAGACACAAGGAGGCTGGGTGGAGGGAAGCCCCCCTCGCTGCCTGCAGCCAGCACTACTGCAGATGGGTTTGCCCAGAGGACAAGGCAGAGCAGAAAATGGGTAAGCAAAAAGGGAAACCTGCACATTGGCATTGAAATATTTATCGAAATCCCTGCAGACAAGGAGATGAAAAAGAAAACTCAGAGCCTAATAAATAAGTAACAGCTCCAAGGTGTGGCAGCCCCCAGCTCTGCCGTTCTGCTGCTGGAGCTGGTGGCCACGCATGCAGGGCTGGAAACATTAACGGTGCTGATGAACCACCAGGCTGAACCCCTCTGCTGTGGCTCCTGCCCTCCACGGAACAGCAGGGGGATCAATTGCACCCTAGCTAAAGACAGCACCACCTCTTCTTGCCAGTGCTGCGACCTGAACCAGTCTCTGGGGCCCGAATTATTAAATAGAGCAGAGATAATGATGGGAGGCTGCTGACTAAGAGAGGCAGTGGTGGGATGTGGGGTGAGATATCTGCCTTAAACTGTTTGCTTCAATATCCAGCAGCCTGTACTTTTCCTTTCAGCATAATAGCATTAGCTGTAAGTAAATATCTTCTCAATTGTCTCAAGGGAAACCCAGAGGGAAGGCTTTTGTTGAAAGTAAAGAGCCTCTCAAGGCCAAGGATGTTCAAGCTCTCTGAACTTGTTAGAACCCAACAAAGCACCCAACCAAAACCTCAGCATGCCACAGCACTCGGCCTTGGGCTAGGGAGAACTTCTCACAGATCACAGAACAGAATCACAGAATCATTAGAATCAACCAGGTTGGAAGAGACCTCCAAGATCATCCAGGCCAACCTAGCACCCAGCCCTATCCAGTCAACCAGACCATGGCACTAAGTGCCTCATCCAGGCTTTTCCTGAACACCTCCAGGCACGGTGACTCCACCACCTCCCTGGGCAGCCCATTCCAATGCCAATCACTCTCTCTGTGCAGAACTTCCTCCTAACATCCAGCCTACACTTTCCCCAGCACAACTTGAGACTGTGTCCCCTTGTTCTGTTGCTGGGTACCTGGCAGAAGAGACCAAGCCCCAGATCAGAATCACTAAAGATAGAAAATACCTCCAAGATCATCGATTCCAAAGACTAACCCAGCACTGCCAGATCACAACTAAATCAGGTGGGGCAGCACTAACCCAGCACTGCCAGATCACCACTCCTCCAGGGATGGGCACTCCACCACTGCTCCGGGCAGCTTGGGCCAGGCCTTGAGAACCCTCCCCTTTTTGGGGAAATCACTCTTCAAGTTCAACCTAAACCTCTCCTGGTGCAACTCGAGGCTGGTTCCTCTTGTCCTGTTACTTTTCCTTGGGAGAAGAGACCAACTCCCACCTGGCTCCAGCCTCCTTTCAGGGAGTTGTAGAGAGCCAGAAGCTTTCCCCTCAGCCTTCTTTTCCACAAGCTGAACAACCCCAGTTCCATCAGCTGCTCTCCAGACCCTTCAACAGCTCTGTTGCCCTGTGGACCTGCTCCAGCACCTTAATGTCATTCCTAGAGTGAGGGGCCTCAAACTGAACCCAGTGTTTGAGGTTTGACCTCACCATGTTCTTATCCTCTGCACAACTGCTCAGGGATCCCACTGGTTAGCTGGTTTGATCCTGACCTTTCTCTCCAAGGTTTTTGGGTTTGCTCTGGAGAAGACACACTATTTATCTGGCCACAAGCAGCCACTGGAAGGGAGGTCTTGCCAACCATCCAACAGGCTCTGCTGAGTACCATGGGAAAGAACCATAGAATCAGTCAGGCTTGGAAGGGAACCACAAGGATCATCTAGTGCCAATGCCCCTGTCACGGGCAGGGACACCCTACCCTCGATCAGGCTGGCCAGAGCCCCATCCAGCCTGGCCTTAAACACCTCCAGGGGTGGGGCCTCAACCACCTCCCTGGGCAACACATTCCAGGCTCTTACCACTCTTATGGTTCAGCACACTTCTTCACCACATCCTCAGCCCAGTCCTCCACCTCCCCTCTTAATCCACTTGCTGCCTTGCAATTCTCCTGCTAGACCTTCCTCTGCCTTAGACAGTTTCAAGGCCCAGCTTGACAGAGTGCTGGGCCATCTCCTCTAAGCTACATTCTTACCCTGAAAGGTTGGACTAGATGATCCCTGAGGTCCCTTCCAACCTGGTATTCTATGAATCTTCCCACAGGCTTGCAGAGCTCAGCTTGATATTTCTACAGCATAACCCAGCTGGAGCTGCAGCCCAAACTCCCTCCATGAATCCCTGCGATGGGAAGAGTCAACCTCAACAGCCAGAATCCTCTCTTAGAATCACAGAAGGTTAGTGACTGCAAGGGACCCTGAAAGATCATCTAGCCCAAATCCTCTGCCAGAGCAGGATCACCTATAGCAGATCACACAGGAATGCATCCAGGTGGGCCTTGACTATTTCCAGAGAGGGAGACTCCACAACCTCCCTGGGCAGCCTCTCTCCCTTCAGTGCTGCTTGAAAAGTAAAAGCAAATGGAGATGGAGAAGAAACAACCTGGATTTCAGGTGCCTGCTGTTCCCAGTGACTCTCAGCTGGGGTGCAACTGCTCCACGCCACGGATAATTGGACTTGGTGTAGCAGAGGTTCTCAAATGAGTACAGGGTTGGCATCCAAGATGCTTGATACAACCAGAGCAGAGCTTTGTAAACAAACTCTGTGCCAGAAGCTGCTCTCATTTACAGCTTCAGAGATCCCAAGTCACCCTCAGAACTGCTGCAAACATCAGTCAGGGGAACAGGAGGTTTCATTTTACCATGTTCTGATGACCCCAAGACTTGCAGCCATTGGGCAAACCTGGCAACATCATCTCCTCAAGGAGAAAGAATAAATACCAAGGCAGGAGGCAGAAAATGAGAATTCTCTCTCCAGATGATAAAGGAATCTTTACACAGGGCTGGTAAACCAGGCACCATCTTTAGGTTTTCACTTCTAGAAACATCTCTTTGATGAGGGTTGGGAAGAAACATGGTCTGGCTGCCCACCAGATGCCTGCACCCTCTGCACCTGTCCTGCGAAGATCCAGAGTACACAGGGATGTGTTTCAGGCATTTTTTGGGTTGGAAAAGACCTTAAGATTCCAACTGTAACCTAACATCTTCCTCTACACAGCTGTCAGACCACGTCCCTGAGCACCTCCTCCAAATGTCCTTTAAGCACCTCTGGGGATGGTGACTGCACCACCGCTCTGAGCAGCCTGGTCCAGCACCTGATGATTCTTTTGGTGAAGGAATTTCTCCCAATACCTAACCCAAACCTCCCCTGGTGCAACTCGAGGCCATTTCCTCTTGTCTTATTGCTTGTTCCTTGGGAGAAGAGGCCAACCACTCACCTGGCTCCAGCTTCCTTTCAGGGAGTCGTAAGGAGTCAGGTTTCCCCTCAGCTTCATTTTCTCCAGGCTGAACAATCCCAGTTCCCTCAGCTGCTCCTGACAAGACCCTTCACCAGCTTCCTTGCCCTTCTCTGGACATGCTTCAGGATCTCAATATCCTTCTAATAGTGAGTGGGCCACTGAGGTGCTGGAGCACATCCAGAAAAGGGCACTTCCATGTCCTTTCATTTGTGGGGATGTCATAGCTTAAGCTACGAGAGCTGAAGCTGTGACAGACCCAAAAAAGAAGCTCCTTCGCAGCCCATCCTTGGAGGAAGCCAATGCTTCATCCCTGGGCTTCCCAACCTGGTGAGTCCCAGCAGCAGCAGCAGATGCTAATTAAGGAATCTGTTTCCTGGAGAAGTGAATTTGCATTAACTGGATTTGTGACTAGGAAAGACACAGCAAACAAACAGAGAACCTGCAGATTGGGATGCTAATGAGCTGCGTTTCTATTTATAATCAGCCTTGATCAGGCTGAAGCCGTTTCTGTTTCAGGTGGCACTGCTACACCCACCAATGGAAGCAGCTCCCTGCCAGGGAAACACCTGCTTGTCTCCAGGGACCAGCAAGTGCCAAGGAAAAAGCCTGTGCTGGAGGGACAGGGTGTGTGGTGATCACTCCTCCTGCTCCTTCTCCTTGGAGACCAGCCCAAGAGGAGGAGTGGGTTGGGTCTGGCTAGAGATGACCTGCCCAGGATGTTTCCTACAAGCAGTCTATTTCTCTGCACTGGAAAACTGCAGAGAGTTTTGCCTTCTTCATCAGAAGTGGAGCTCTCTAACGAGTCAGGGCTGGGAACAGCAAGGATCTGCAGTCGGTGGCAGCAGTGCTAACCAGCCATGGAATGGAGAGTTCCACCTTCTTGTAGTGAGGTGGGTGTTGGTCTCTTCTCTCAAATAACAAGCAACAGCACAAGAGGATATAGACTCAAGATGCATCAGGGGAGGTTTAGATTGGACATTAGGAAGAATCTCCTGAAAGAGTGGTCAGGCACTGGACCAGGCTGCCCTGGGAGGTGGTGGAGCCACTATTCCTGGAGGTGTTCAAAGAATGCATAGACACAGCACCTGGGGACGTGGTTTAGAGGCATGGTGGTGTCGGGCTGATGGTTGGACTTGGTGATCTGAGAGGTGTTCTCCAACCTTAATGATACTAGGAGCTGAAAAGGACAGATGGATGCCAGAAGGTTCCTGAAAGCAGCCTGAGACAGTCAGTGGACTTCTCCCAGAGACCTACAGTTGCAGCAAGAGCAGGTCCCATTTCTGGAGCAACCTGGGAACTGCAGCATTGAGCAGGATATTCCCAGCTAAGCCAAGGCTTGTCCTCAGCACTCCAGCTTGTAGATCATGGGAGAAAGACCTGAGCTGAGAGAAGGGCACGTTCGTCAGTACTGCCTGATGTGTGGCATGCTGCCGACTGGCCAAGCTTGGCAGCATCTGAAAGCCTGCCAGAATTGATGGCTGCTGCTCATTTCTCCTCATGATGTCTTATTCCAGAGCGAGTTGCTTCTTTTTAATCCTTCCTGGAATTCCCTTTTTCACTGCAGAACATCCATAAGGAATAAAGAGATAACAGGTCCACTCTGTTCTCTTCTAAAGGCTTGTGAAAAGTCTTTTGAGTCACAGGAATTCTTGTCGATGGGAGTTTGGGTGGTGTTGAGACCTGAGTAAAGGGATCTAGGAACAATTCAGTGGTAGAAGAGGGCTCAGCAGCGTGAGAACCAACTACAAGGTGTTTTAAATGCAACTTAAAGAAAGAAATGTAAAGGATATGAGTCATCATTTTGAGCTGTGCATCAAACAAGTTAAATAACTCTTACTTTCTTAACAACATATTAATCAAAGTGCATTGATTCTTGAGTCAGATCCTACTCCCAACAAGCTTTCTATCTTCTCCATCCTGATGCATGCATTAAGAGAGTTTTATTCTGACAGATACAATATAGCAATCAATAAAATCTTATTATATGGAGCTGAGATACATGGATTTGTTGCAGGATTTATGCGCCGCTTTCAAACCCGGTGCTATTTCATGTCTCAGCCTTAACCTGTAATTGAAAATAAATCTCCCTGAATACACCAGATTCTAATTTTCTGGATGTATGGGCAAATGTGGATGGAAGCTGGCCTTCCCTCGGGGAGCAGGCTGCTTTCTGATCCTATCACTCCCCCTGTGCACACCACTGTGCTGCAGATTCCTCCGGAGAGCGCATCCAGCCCAGCCCTGCGCAGGCGAAACGGGCAGAGCCTGAGCACCACACTCTGCATCTCCATCACACCTCAAACACTCAGTCCCCTTCCCTGTGCCTCCAAAGCCACTTGCTGCCTGATGACAGCAGAGAGATAACACAATCTGACAGTGCCAGAGCCTGATCATTGCAAAGCTGGGATAGATGAAGAAAGATCAGGGAGGGGGGTGACCAGATGAGCTGGTGTTTATCTGCTGCTTACCTCCAGCTCCTGGGGTTTGCTCAGTGATTGTGCACAGAATCATAAACCCATAGAATCATGGACTAGGTTGGGTTGGAAGAGACCTTTAAAGGTCATCTAGTTCAACCTCTTGAATTCAGCAGGGACGTCTGCAACTAGAGCAGGTTGCTCAGAGCCCCAGACAAACTGACCTGGAATGATTCTCCCAGCTCTCTGTGCAACCTGGGGCAGAGTCTCACCACTCTCAGTATCAAACATTTCTTCCTTCTCTCCACTCTGAATCTCCTTCTTCCAGTTCAAACCATCACACCTTGTTCTGTCACAACAGGCCCTACTCAAAAGTCTGGCCCCAGCTTTCTTAGATGCCACCTAAAGAACTAAAAGACCATTAGAAGGCCTCTCTGGAGCCTTCTCTTCTCCACAGTAAACAAAGTCTAAGCTTCTCAGCCTGTCCTCACAGCAGAGCACTTCCAGCCCTTCCAACATTGCTGTGGCCTCCACTGGCCCTGCTTCAACAGTGATGAGGACTGCAAGGCCGGACCCAGCACTTCAGGTGAGGTCTGAGCAGAGCAGAGCAGAGGGGCAGAATCCCCTCCCTACCCCTGCTGCCCACACCACTGGGGATCAGCCCAAGACATGGTTGCGTCTGAGCTGTGAGCACACATTGCCAGCGCATGTCCAGATCTGCATCCCCCAGCACCCCCAAGTCCTTCTCCACAGGGCTGTTCTCCAGCCCTTCATCCCCACCCTGATTTGACACTGGGGGTTGTTCCAACCCATAGGCAGGACCTTGTGCTCAGCCGTGTTGAAGCTGATGAGGTTCGCACAGTCCCACCTCTCCAGTACGTCCAGCTCCCTCTGGGTGGCTCCCCGCTTCTTGACTCATTTCTTTCTCATGTTTTCCCTCCACCCTCCCTGCCGAGCAGTGTGTCAGTGTGCTCGGAGGCTGCCTCTCCCCTGGCAGGGCACAGGACAGCTGGGAAGGTCTCCCAGCGACAGGAGACAGACGGCCGCAGGCATTTTTCCTTCGGGTTTGTCTCGGTCTCCGAGGGCTCCGTGCCGCTTGGATGTATGACAGCAGGTGGATACCCAGCAGTCTCCCTGGAAATGGCTGGAGGGGACTTTGATCTAAGCAGCTCTGTCAACAGCATTAATACAATCAAAATAATCAAATTCAGTCAGATGGAAATGAGGGAGATGGAGAGAGAGGCAGGGAACGGCGCGAATTGAGAGGACGGCAGCGACAGTAAATCACCGACGCAGCCCCACGAGTTCAGATGCTCCTCAAAAGAGCCACGATCTTGAATCCATCGAAAAGCCACCCAGCATCATGCCTTCCTCTCAGCCTTTATATCCCCATCACACACACACACACACAGGCTCATTCCTTCCCTCACTGGAGGCACAAACTGGGCACGCTGGCCCGCGCCGGCTCCCCGCACAGCACACACAGGGTGTCTGCCTCTCAACCCCTCGGGGAATCAAAGGCAGGTTTGTAGTCGTTGCACTAAATTCCTGGCTTTTTCCCCACCCCCGCCAAGCTTTTCCTCCAAACCCAGCAGGCAGCTGCAGTAGCATGCTGCGGAGAGGCTGCTGGTGGCCACAGAATGCATCGCTATTTTTTTTGGCTGCTGTGACGGAGGGAATGACCATCCCTGCTGCTCCGCATCAGGCTGTTTTCTATGGAAGGTGGTTTCATGGGAGCAAAGGGGGTTTAATAAAGGGGCTGCCAATCAGGAAGGAAAATCACTGCTGCCACAGAAGTGTTGCCTCTTCTTTTTTGTTTTTTTTTTTGGTTCCTATATCCATGATAAGTCAATTTACAGAACAAAATCAGAGGGAACCAGTCTGAGGATGGTACTGGGGGAATAAATGACCTGCAGCCAGGAAAGACTTAACAATTCAAGATTCCTCTGGGAGCCTGGCACTGCAGCCCAGGAAAGCAACTGATGGACACTGCAGTAAGTACATTGAGAGGTTTAAGCATCAGCCCTCACCCTGGGGGCAGGTTTGGAAGGGAACCAGCACTCGGAGCCCCATGTAGCAGCTCCAGGTTAACTCTCAACACAAACCCAAAGGAGGGAACGAGCTCTGGTGACTCCTGGCTTTGTGGGTGCAAACACTGAGGATAGATACTCAGAGCTCCAAGAGCCACCTTTTGAGATGGCAGCAATGCAACAGGCAGTGTACACGCACAGCTTGTGTTTGGTGCTTGGCATGTGGAGACATCACAACATCTTCTGCTTAATCATGTGGCAAGTGTCAACCATGGGACACTTCTCTCCATGTGCTCCACCTCCGTGAGGTGCCAACCCTGAGCAATGTCCTTTCAAGGATGGACTCCCAGCAAGGTGCAGCATGAACAACCTGCTGTGAATTACTCAGTTGCTGTCCCTAGGAGATGTGAGGGAAGCTGTCATCACACCACGATTGCTTTAAGTGACCTGTAGGTCACTTTGTGGAGACCCCCATGAGGATTTAGCAGTGACAGACACACTAGCATGGAGTCAGAAACGTCACCACTTGGGTTTGGGGAGATTCATGGCCACAAATTAAGTCTCACCTTTCAAACACAGATCTGTGTCACCTGAAAATGGCAGACAAAGCAGATTACATTGTAATTATTTGCCTCTTCTGGATCCTGCCAGTATGGGCTCCAACACAAAGTGACTCACTACTGGTCAATAGGGATAATTCACCTCCCAGATTCCTGTCTCTGGTGGGACAGGACCTTCTCGGTTCCCTGGAGTGTTTTTTTTAACCATCATTTGCCTTCTCTGAGTGATCTCCAAAGGCTGTCAACACGGTGGGGGCAAGCAAGGGGTGATGGAGCTCACTCATGGCACTGCTTGGGGAAATAATAGCCACACTGACCCAAGAGATGGAGCAAGTGGTCAGGAGAGGAGTGAAAGGAAAGAAAGGCAAAGAGTGGGGGAATGGGATGGGGAAGAGACTTAAAAGGGTTCTCCAACCCTGGAACAGGCTCTTCAGGGAGGTGACTGAATCCCCATTCCTGGAGGTGTTTCAAAGTGGCAGAGATAGAATAGAATCAACTAGGTTGGAAAAGACCTCCAAGATCATCCAGTCCAACCTATCACCCAGCCCTATCCAGTCAACCAGACCATGGCACTAAGTGCCTCATCCAGTCTTTTCCTGAACACCTCCAGGGATGGTGACTCCACCACCTCCCTGGGCAGCCACCTCCCAGATGTGGTGCAGAGGGACACGGTTTAGCACCAGCCTTAGCAGAGTTAGAGGAGGGATGGACTTGATGATCTTAGAGGTCTTTTCCAACCAAAAATGATCCAGTGGTTCCATGATTCTACAAACACCTCCTTAGTAGCTGCAGGGATGTTGGGGAAGCAGCTTGGCCAGGGCTTTGCTGCTGCTTGGCACCCTTCACCCCAGCCTTTCCCTGCTCCCCTCTGTAGTTTCCAGCTCCGAGCTCCGCTCAGCTGGTGAAAGGGTTAAGTTTAATTTATACTGATTTCTATTTAATATCATTCTCTCCCCGTAGGAGCCGGCAGCTGTGAGCTGATTGTACTCTCTCATTATGCAGTCTGTATCACTAATGGCCTGTGACAAAGGCATGCCATCTTCCCGGCCTTACCCCCGAGAGCCAATTAAACACACATACTCCCTTCCTGTTTGCAGCGCATTACAATGAAATTAAACTGAATTTCAAAATCATTTTCTCCTAAAGACATCTCTTTGCAATAATTAATGCATGCTATTCCTTTTGCAGCTGAAATATTCATCAGGAGTGTTGACTAAAAAAATGTTTAAAGCTGATTGTGTCCTCCCCTCCCCACCAAGCCCCGACCCAACTCGGTGTCGCCTGATGATGCTCCAGTCCCAGGCTGGGATGGGGATCCGTGGGGATACCGCCGGCAGCCCTGGGATAACAATAATCATAAATCACAGCTTCTTCTGGAGCAGTAAATAAATAAGATTACACAAAAGGCATCAGAAATCCAGCCTGGCTGCTGACTCCCTGGCACTGCTGACACACAGTAACACAGGCGAAGGGGAGACGTCGCTTTGAGGGTGCTGGAGCCCGGCAGCAAGCAGCCCAGAGAGGTTGTGGAGTCTCCTTCTCTAGACAAGATGCCAAATCCACCTGGGCAACCTGCTATGTGTGATCTTGCTTTAGCAGGCTGGACTGGATGATCTCCAGAGCTTCCTTCCAGTCCCCACCAGGCTGGGCTTTGGGGATTCAGTGGAAACCAGAGCTGTGCAGATGTCATTAGGCAGAAATGAGCCATTCTGCCCTTCTGCACTCACAAAATGAGGCAGTGGAGGGGCTTGGTGCAGGCAAACATGCTGCCTGTACCTACCCCCCTGCTCAACCCTCCAGGGGTGACAGGAAGGTTGGCACACCAAGATGCCAACAGCCAGCATGGGCCAGAGCCTGCCAGCTCATCCCACTGCTGGTTTGGTTTTAAATCTAGACTACAGAACAGCACCAGGGGACAGGAACCTCCAAGCCAAGGAGGTCTTCGATCACACAGAGCAGAAGGTGTAATCTGAAGATCTGAAGCACATTACTTACTCCTGGCTTGTCACATGAAGGTCTCCAGCCTGGTTATCCTCCTGAATTTGTTGTCTCACCTGATGGGCAGATTAGCTGCAAGAGTTCTCCTCTGAGAACTTGTCACCCCAGCCCAGAAGCTTCAGGTAGGAAGAGCCCTGATGGTTTCTGCTATCACAGGAGCCATCTGCAATGGGCATTACTCTTATCAAGGTATTATCTCCTGGTGACTTTTCACTGAACCCCTGAATGGTAGAGATTGGAAGAGACCTCTGGGGATCATCTAGTCCAACCCCCCTGCTAAAGGCAGGGCCACCTAGAGCAGGTTTCAAATTTGATTTGGAAGAAGCACACGTCAGAGGTGTTCTCATCCCTGGAGCATTTTATGTTTCAAAAATACTTCCCTGCCTCAAAAGGCAAAAAGCAAATCTTGAAATGCTCCTTCATGACACCAGTGACCAAGTCCACGACCCCAGCCCACTCCACGCAGCTGCACTGTTCATACTCATGGTTTTGATCCTACAGACATTGTCTATAAACACTCAGTCACAATCAGGAGAGCAAACTACTTCATAGATACCATGCAGGAGGCAAGGCAAGACGGATCCAGAGCCTTGGAGCTCAGTGAAGGTTTCCAGTGACGTGGCCCTCACGGTTTTTTGAGTTAAATTCCACCCTTTGGCAAAGTTTATGTCCCCCCAAACCACTAAGCACCAGTGTATCATGTTTACCCCCCCCCCCCCACTCAATTGGCTTACTAATCATATCCAAGGCATGCAAAGACCCTCCTGAGGCTTGTGTTCAGAAGCACCCAGGTTGCAGCCCCCCATCTCCAAACCTTCCTAACGTAGCTAGGAAATGCTGGGGGCCAAACTGGAGCTGCTGTTCCCAGCCCCCCTCCCTTTGCTGGCCTCTGCCATGCACCGTGGGGAAGCCATCCTGGTACCTGTTTTGAACCAGCCGTCAGGTGTGAAGGCATCTGCTGTCTCTTTGGGTCTGTTCCAGTACTGGCGGAAGACAGAGGGTCCCTTCACGAGCAGCTCCCCTTCCTGCTCCTCCAGACCTGGAGTCACCTGGGACAAGCACACAGGCAGTGAATCCCAGAGAGCGGCAAAGAGCGGTCCCAGAATCTCACCATGGTGGGGGTTGGAAGGCATCTCAGGAGGTCATCTACTCTCCCCCAGGAGTTCACTTGGGAAACCCACTCCAATCCCCATCGGCTGTCCCTGGGGCCCAGGCATGGCCCAAGGAATGGGATGCTGAGAGGGCATCACCAGAGGCAGTGTGCTTTTCAATCTCCCTCGGCTTAAAACCATTCCCTCTTGTCCTATTGCTAGACACTCTCAGGAACAGTCCCTCTGCAGCTTTCCTGTAGGATCCTTTCAGGTACTGGAAGGCAGCTCTAAGGTCCCCCTGGGGTCTTCTTTCCTCTAGGCTGAACAATCCCAGCTCCCTCAAGCCTACCTCCTCTGCCCTGCACAGACCAGACACCACTTACCAGGATGTAGGCAGGGGAAGAGATGAGGCATGAACCTTGTGGTGGCCTGTGGGACTGCCTGAGGCTGAAGTCCTTTGCAGGGAAGATCCCAGTATGGTGAGATTTGAAGGGACCTCTGGGACAGCAATGACCTTGTGGTAGCCTTCCAGTATCTGAAAGGGGCCTATAGGAGGGCTGGGGAGGACTATTCACAAGGTCTTGTAATGACAGGACAGGGAGGAATGGGTTTAAACTGGCAGAGGGGAGATTCAAACTGGATGTTAAGGAGAAGTTCTTTCCAGTGAGGGTGGTGAGACACTGGCACAGGTTGCCCAGGAAGGTTGTGCCTGCTCCCTTCCCTAGAGGTGTTCAAGGCCAGGATGGATGAGGCCTTGAGCAACCTGTTCTAGTGGGAGGTGTCCTGGCCTGTGGTGAGGGATTGGAACTGGATGAGCTTTGAGGTCACAGTATCACAGTATCACCAAGGCTGGAAGAGACCTCATGGATCATCAATTCCAACCCGTTACCACAGAGCTCAAGGCTAGACCATGGCACCAAGTGCCACGTCCAAGTCCCTTCCAATGTAAGCCATTCTATGACAGGGTGACGCCAGGGGACCAGCACGGCAGGGTTTCAGTGCTGTTACAGAGGCTGTGTGCAGCTTTATGATGCAGCTCTTTTTTCACTCCTTTTCCTGCTGCTCCAGCCACAGCAGCATAAACCAAACAAGTTTCCTGAATAACCCAGTGCTCCCACTCCCAGTTTTGCCCTAACAGCCCTGGCAGTGACACCTCTCCTCCTGGGGGACAACACCACCCTGCAAACTCCCCCAGGCCCCACATGAGATATCAATAATCAGCTATCAAAACTTCCTTCACATCACAGGTATTTTAATTACTGCTGTGAGCCTCCAAAGTCAACCCTTTAGCTGCTGGGCTGCCTTTGACTCCCCTAAAAAGGGCTGAGAAGAGGGTGGTGAAGGTAAGGGTGCTGAGTACCTGCCAACAGCTGCCTGAGCTTCATCTACACACCCTCCTAGAACTTATCTTCTGCTTGTTGACGCTGAACACAAGACCAGGTGTAAATCTGGCTACTCCAAGCACCTCCAGCACCATCCTGTCCAGCTGCCCTGTGCAGGCATTGCACAGTGCCAGCCAGCAGTGCTGGGTACCGTGCCCCACGCGCTCAAGCCATGCCCAAGCTCAGAGAGCAGCAAGAGCTGCCCCAGGGACCAATCCTGCACAGTGTTCACCTGCAAGCTGCGACTGCTTGTGGAAATCGAACCTTGAACCAGCTCCAAATTCCTTGTCATATCAACTCCAAGTTTGGCAGCAGCTCAACCCCCATCTTATCCGGAGCAGAGCTCCTTGGCAGTGGGCACCTCCCTGTTGTGTAATTTAATGATGTTATGGCTGGCTTGCAAACAGTAAGACAGAGAGGCCATGACGTTATCTTAATAGGATTTTGCTCGCTGAACTCCGAGTGTCACTGGCACTGCTCCCCGGCGCTGCGGAGGGGACGTGAACCAGCCCAGCGCCAGCAGCCTCTGCTTGCAAACAGCCTGGATTGAAAACCAAGGTTCAAGGCCTTACTCTCCTACAGCCCCTTGCATCCCATCCCTGCTGAAATCCCAAGGACTCCAAGCTAGCTGTTTGCTAAGCTGCTCTGGAAGCAGGGTTTTGGTGGCAGCAGCAGCCTGGCTGGTGTGTCTCATACAACCATGGACTCGTTTTGGTTGGAAAAGACTTTGAGGGTCATTGAGTCCAAACATGAATCCAGCACTGCCAGGTCACCACGAAACCAGATCGCTCAGCACCCCATCTCCAAGGGTTTGAAACCTTTCCAGGGATGGGGACTCCACCACTGCTTTAGGCAGCCTAGGCCAGGCCTTGACAACACTCAAGGGGAAGAAATTGTTCCTCATGTCCAACCTAAGACTCCTTTCAGGCAATTTGAGGCTATTGCCTCTTGTCCTATTGCTTGTTCCTGGGGAGAAAAGACTGAGTCCCACCTGGCTCCAACCTCCTTTCAGAGGATTGTAGAGAGCCAGGTCTCCCCTCCGCCTCCTTTTCTCCAGGCTGACTAATTCCAGTTCTCTCAGCTGCTTCTCACAAGGTCTGTGCTCTGGACCCTTCAGCAGGCTCATTGCCCTTCTCTGGGCATGCTCCAGCACCTCAGTGTCCTTTTCCAGACTGGGGAAGCACACTTCCTTCAGCACTGCTGTGGTGGGCAATGAGAGAGGTGAGGACACGCTGACTTGCCTCCTTTCATCACCACCTTCCAGGACCCTGTTTGAATGAATGGCCTGGAGGCGTGAGGCTTACTAGAGCACTGCCACATTCCCAGGCATTTTGAACTCCCATGCACATTCCTAATTAAGAATTCCCACTCAGGTGTGTGCTTTTGGAAAGGCTTTTGTGGGTCCTCTGAGCTCTGTGTCCTGCAGCATCCTGCAGCAGGCTAGCAGGAGGCAAGCTAGACACAGGACAAATTTCTTCCTGCTGGCAAAAGGCTCCCTGAGGGAACAGCACAGAGAGAGAAGAAACAAACCACCAAAACCCAACCCAAAAACCCCAAGCCCAGAGTGCAATCCACGAGGCCACATTTCCAGGCTGGTCTTGCTCCAAGGGCTGGGAATATCAGAATCCATTTGCTTTTCATTTGGGAGGGTTACAAATTGAAAAGCAAGGCTGGTGCACAGCAGAGTTGGAAGACTCTAAACACCCAAGCCTCTACTTACAGCAAACACTGTTGCACCAAAACCAAGTGACTCTGGATATTTTTAGGCAAGGCTGATTTTTGGAGAGTTCCCAGCCTGATTAACTGCAGATGATCCCAAAAGAAGTACAGAAAACAACCCGAGTTTGGGAAAGGTCAGTTCCCCCAGCAGTTGTTCCATGGACTCAAAACTTCTTGATCTATATTAACACCAGAAATTAGATGTGGGAGGCTATTCCTGGAATGCCACCAGCTCTCCACACTGCTCTTCTCATCCCTCTGCTTTGCAGGCTTCAGAAGATACTCAGTGGGGTGAGATGGCAACACACCTTCCTGCTCTCTCAGCTTGCCTCCTTAGGGAAAGGCTCCTGACCTGTCCCTGTGCCCATTTTGTGCTTGGGGGCAGGCAGAGGACCAGGCTAGGCCTCAATCAGTGGCCCACCTTTGGCTCTTTTGTCACAAACCTCGCTTAAAAGCTGAGGTCAGGGAGGCTGGGATGTGCTGTGACTACAGACCACAACCTCTAATTACTTCCTTGTGCTAAGCTGTCCTGCCTTGGCCATTGTCTCCTCCCTTTGGCTGGAAGTGCTCTAGGGCAGAACTGTCTCTTCTCCCAGCCTCTGGGCTTCAGCATCTTCCCACCACATCCAAGGCTCTTCAGTAAACATCTCCAATATATGCTACAACAGCAAACAGCCTCCAAGACCAGATGGATGTCCAACAGGAGGAGACAAGCTGTAAGGAGGTTGGTTGAACCCACAGCTCAGAAGGACTCAGGTGTGGAGTTGCAAAAACCAAGTAGAAACAACCCCAGCCACTGTGCAGGCAGGAGATTTGCTCTCATCCCATTCCTCCCAGCACAAACATGAACACCCCAGGCCCTCAGGCTCTCCTAGCACAGGCAAGGATGCAGAAAGGGGTTGAAGACCCAAACCAGCCATGGTTTAATGGTGATTTGGCAGTGCTGGATTAATGATTGGACTTGATGATCTTAAAGGTCTCTTCCAACCAAAATGACTCTATGATTTTAGCTTGGAGAGGAGATGACTAAGGAGTGATCTCATGTAAGTATGTGCAGGGTGAGTGCCAGGAGGCTGGAGCCAGGCTCTGCTCAGTGACGCCCAGTGACAGGACAAGGGGCAATGGGTGGAAGTTGAGGTATAGGAGGTTCCATGTGAACTTGAGGAGGAATGTTTTTCACTGTGAGGGTGACAGAGCACTGGAACAGGCTGCCCAGGCAGGTTGTGGAGATACTCAAGAACCATCTGGATGCGTTCCTGTGTGATCTGCTCTAGGTGATCCTGCTCTGGCAGGGGGGCTGGACCAGATGAACTTTTGAGGTCCTTTCCAGCCTCTGACATTCTATGATGGGACCAGAAAGGAATCCACTCACTCCTTGTCCCTCATGCAGGGAGAACCAAGGCTGCCAGACCAGTGACAGGGAGCAAGGACACATATCCTAAGTTTTCCCTCTGCTAACAGGAGGAATAAAAGCATTAAACAGTAATAAGAAGCTCAGTGCTATGACAAAGGTTAGCTCAAAGGAAATGCTTGTGGAAAGAGGATTCTTCTTGAGAGATGGAAGGTGTTTGAAAACACCTAGATGGATGAGATGACACCATGTAAAAAGTGCACATGCAACACTATCTCCTCACAGGACTTGTCCCTGAGAGGTGCCAAGCACCCAAACTCACAGTACCCACTCCTACCCATGGCCCTGAGAGGTGCCAAGCACCCAAGCCCACAGCACTCACTCCTACCCATGGCCCTGAGAGGTGCCAAGCACCCAAGCTCACAGCACCCACTCCTACCCATGGCCCTGAGAGGTGCCAAGCACCCAAGCCCACAGCACTCACTCCTACCCATGGCCCTGAGAGGTGCCAAGCACCCAAGCCCACAGCACTCACTCCTACCCATGCTGCCACAGGGTTTCTCAGACTGTGGCAGAAACCTCTAAGACAACCCTGGCAGCTTAGTGGTGACCAAGCACCTCCCTACTGGTTCTCTGCAGAAGCAGGATGAATGTGAGTGAGGTGGAGCCAGCCCTGCCCTCCACATGGGCATCACCAGCCGAGACCTGCAGCCATAAGAAAGGGTGACGGTGTCAGCTGCCCTCAGTGCCCGCAGCCCCGCCGAGGTGCTGCCAACCAGCAGCAGATGGCAGAGACACAGGGAGGGGGGCATGGCAGGAGAAGCTGCTGGTGGCTTTCGGAAGGGACGGTCAGAGCCCAGCCGGTTGTGCCCAGGCCGACAGCTTGCATATGGATAAACAAGCAGATAATTACAGCTTGGGAAGGGGGGGGCAGGAAAACCCAGGGCTGCAGCAGCGTCCTCCTGCTGCCAGCTTCTGCAACACCAGCAAATTACTCACCATAAAAGCCCTGGCTAGAACCTTGCCTTAGATCCAGCTGGGAAAGTGTTTATCTTGATAGCCCCCAGATTAGGGGGATCTGGAGGGGGCGGGGGGCGGGTGTTGGCTTTTCTATCAGTGAGCAATTTAGAGAGGGAGGGGAGGGGGGGGTGGAAAAAAAGGGAAAAAATCAAATCTAACAAAAGTGACAACTCAAAAACCACCCCTCCAACCCCTACCAACCAACCAACAAACAAATAGAGGGGGAGACAGACAATACCCAACAGCTTGCAGGGTTTCCAGGCCTCTGCCAGCTGGGAAGCTGAGCAGTTATGAAATATGCATCTCAGTGAACAAAGCCCAGCCAAACCTTGGGTGCTGGGGAGCTTGTAACCCTTTCCTGGGTGCTGGAGACAGGCATGGGGAGGGGGAGATCACCTCCCAGATGCCAGAAGGATAAAGAGGACAAAGAGCAGGAGAAAAAGCATCTGGGAGTGTAATTCGGGTGCTGGAGAGTCTGTCACCCCTTCCCGGGTGCTGGAGACAGGCATGGGGAGAGGAAGATCACCTCCCATCCCCATCCCAACAGAGCAGGAAAAAAGGCATCTGGGACCGTGGGTAAGGTGACAGGCTGCCTGTATGGTCAGAGGGACTCAACAGGCAGCTGAAGGTGGGTTAAAAGTTCAGAAGCCCTTTGGAGGTGAGCAGGAGCAATACCTGGGGGTGGCTCAAACCTGCTGCTGTCCCTTAACATTCACCCCCACACCTCTGTGATGGGTGTTAGAGAGGTAGGCGTTGGTCTCCTCTCCCAAGGGAGAAGCCATAGCACAAGAGGAAATGACCTCCAGTTGCACCAGGAGAGGTTTAGGTGGGACATGAGGAACAATTTCTTTCCCTTGAGGGTTGTCAAGGCCTGGCCCAGGCTGCCCAGGGCAGGGGTGGAGTCCCCATCCCTGGAGGAGTTGCAAAGCTGTGGAGATGTGGTGCTGAGTGGCATGGTTCAGTGGTGATATGGCAGTGCTGGGTTAGTGGTTGGACTTGGTATCTTAAAGGTCTCTTCTAACCAAAACAATTCCATGATTCTGTAATTCATCCTTCTGCTGATCACCCACAGGGAAATGTCAGGTCAAGCCTGGGCAGTGACCAGGAGAAGGTAGCAGTGCCCAGGAGAAGGTAGCAGCGCCAGGCACAGCCAACAGCCTCAGCACAGGTGGCTCTGTGTTAGCTCAGGACCCAGCTCACAGCCTCAATTAGCAAGGAAGTGGCAGCAGAACCAGCAAGAAAACCTGAGCAAACTGGATGCAACAGAGCATGAGGCTCATGAGAGCTGCAGGGAGATGAGGAGGGCTGGACCATTTGTGTGAAAGGAACCCAACACTCACCAAGGGATGAGAGAAAAGGAAGAGAAGAGAGATCCAGCAAACTTCCAGCTAAGTAGATTATTGATCTGCAGGGTGTGCCAGAAACCAGCTTTGCACATTACAGCAGTCCCCTGCTGCAAGCCCAGGCAATTACGGGATGGCAAAGCAGAAACTTGCTCCCCACCTTCCTGCTCCCAGCACCACACACCTTCCCCTGCCATCACCACCATGCTGCCCAGCTTCTGTTTGCATCTTGCTGCAGCAGGGCACATAAATATGTCCAAAAGAGTGATTCTGGAAAGCAGCTCTGTGGAGAAGGAGCTGGGAGTGATGGTGGACAACAAGTTGCCCATGAGCCAGTAATGCACTTCATGGCCAAGAAGGCAAATGGCTACCTGCGGGACACGAAGAAGAGTGTGGCCAGCAGTTCAAGGGAGGTTCTTCTCCCTCAGTACTTTGTCCTAGTGAGGCCACATTCGAAAGAGTGGGTCCAGTTCTGGGCTCCCCAGTTCAAGAGAGACAGGTTACTGCTGGAGAGAGCCCAATGGATGGCCACGAGGATACTGAGGGGCCTGGAGTATCTCTGTGAGGAGGAAAGGCTGAAAGCCCTGGGGCTGTTTAGACTGGAGAGAAGCAGCCTGAGAGGGGATCTGATCAATGCACAGAAGTATCTATAGGGTGGAGGTCACAAGGATAAGGTCAGACTCTTTTCAATGATACCCAGTGATGTCCAAAGGGCAAGAGGTACAACCTAGAAGCCAGGAGATTTCATCTGAACAGAAAGAGACACTTCTTTGCTGGGAGGGTGCTGGAGCCCTGAAGCAGGCTGCTCAGAGAGGCTGTGGAGTCTCCTTCTCTGGAGACATTGCAAAGCCACCTGAACACTGTGACCCTAGGCAAGCTGCTGTGGGAGACCCTGCTTTAGCAGGGTGGTTGGATGAGGTGATCTCCAGAGGGCACTTCCAGCCCCTCCACTGTCCTGTGTCTCCATGATACAGCAGGACGCGCTGCGATGCCCCAGGGGCTAACAGGAGAGACAGTGCTAGTGGGGGAGAAACAGATGGGAGAGAGAAAGGCTGTTGTCTTCTGTTATGGAGAAGGAGCAGGAGGCAGGACTTCATCCCAACAGAGGCAGGGAAGGCGGTGACCTCATGAGGCTGGGTACAGCACAGCGAAGCATTTCCCTGGCAGAGGCAGCAGCTTTTCCCCTCGCACACAGCAGAGCTTTGCCGCACGGCAGAGCCGAGGTGTGAACGCCTCGCAGATTGCCCTGACAACGTGCCTGACCCCTGGCACCAGGATCACCTGCTCCAGGAGCTGAGAGGCTGGTGAGAAGAGATGGCTTGGTGCCCAGCTCCTACGTGGCTGCTCAGCATCCCACTAGATTTAGGCAGATCTCAGCCCTCTGTGATGCCAGGCATGGATGCCCCAAGGCTGCCCCATGGCATGGTCCCATGCTGTGCCACAACCAGGACCAGTTCTGGCTTGGCAGTTTCATAGTCATGAAGGCTAGAAAAGACCTCTGAGATCATTAAGTCCAACCACCAGCCCAAGACCAGCATGACCACTAAGCCATGTCCCAAAGTGCCACATCTACATGTTTTTTGAACACCTCCAAGGATGGGTGCTCTAGCTGCAGATGTCCCTGCTGACTGCAGGGGGATTGGACGAGATGAGGTTTAAATGTCCCTTCCAACCCAAACCATTCTATGATTCTCATTCTAGGAACAGCCTCTCTGCTGTGCAGGAGCTGATTTTAACCAAACCAGGCCTCTCTTTGAGTGGTGAAGCATGAGGAGCATTCAGACTGTCAGATCCTCCTTGTTATAAATAAAGGCCACTGCCATGCTCTCTCCTGGCACCAATTATTAACCAAGCATGATGTGTGCCGTGTGCCAGCAGCAGCATCTCGGGGTAGGAGCAGGCAGCAGGTGAGGCTCTCTGCCTGTGACCACAGGTGTGAAGCAGTTAAATGACACTGGTGCTGGGAGAAGAGCTGTGTCACCACGGCTGCCACCTGCCCACCAGCCTGGAAAGTCACACTCTGTACCCGGGCTGCATTAAAAACAACCTTCTGGCACCTCCACATGTCCGTTTGAGAGCAGGGACCTTTTTCCCCACCTCATCACAGTCCTTCTGACTGTTCTAGGGACAGAGGCAGCCAGCTCTGTCCTGCTCCAGGATATGCAGCCAAAAAGCAGACAGGACCATTTCTCTCCCTCCAGCCTGAAGAAATTCCCAGTTAAACTGGGATAAAGGGCAAAGCGGGTGAGATGGTGACAGGAAGGGATCAACCTCCCCTTCAAGCAAGGGACCAACCCATCAGCCAACACCCAGAGGCAAGCTTTACCACCTCCCCACAGCTTTGCTGGCTGACATCTTGAGAACTCACCAGAACATTCAAAAATGCCCCAAGGGAGAGCCTGACGGAAAAGCAACCATCAGCAAGGGGCGTGGGGCCAACAGCAGTGCCGGGGGGGACCTCCTGGGAGCACCATGAGGCAGCACATGGACCTCAGCCACCCATGCTGGGGGCTGAAGGGTGTGTATGAGAAACAACTGGGATGCAAAGGTGACTCCTCTGCCCCAAATATAAATGTGAGCAGCCTGAAGGCAGGGTAAAGAGAAGATAGGAAGAACTTCTTCACCGTGAGGGTGGTGAGACACTGAGGCAGGTTGCCCAGGGAGGTAGTGGAAGGTGCCCTGGAGGTTTTTAAGGCTTTGGATGGGGCTCTGAGCAACCTGATCCAGTGTGAGGTGTCCCTACCCATGGCAGGGGGTTGGAGCTAGATGATCCTTGAGGCCCTGTCCAGCCCTGACAATTTTATGATTCTAAGTTTTGTGAGTCTCAGCTCACTGGAGCTCAGGGGGGGTGTTGGGCTTCCAGCACCAGACAGAGGTCGTCTGTGTTCCCCTTCTCAATGCAATCAGGAAGGAGGGGAAGGAGAACTGAGTAGAAAAGAGGGGAAGGAGAAGTGAGTAGAAAAGAAACATTCAGCGTTGTTTCCTCTCATAATTCAGAAGAACAACATCCACATTTCATCCTGAGAGTAGCTGCACTCTGGGGGGGGAGCTGTGTCTGGGACCTCATTTGTAAAGCACCTGGGAACCCCTCAGGGTGAGAAAGCATTAGAGGATCATTACTGAAATGGACATGTTGTATTTCATCTCTCACTTCCACACAAGAAACAACGAGGCCAAGGGCTAACTCCAGGATATCCAACTTCTGAGGTACCAGAGCTGCTGGCGCTGATACCACCTGGCAGTTGGAGATTTGCATGGAGCTGAACTCTCATGGAAGCCTGATGGGCTTCACCCTATGCCTTTTTGAAGTGGTTGCAACTCTCAAGGCCACCACTCACAGAATCTCAGAATCCCAGCATTGGAAGGGACCTCTGGGAACCATCTAGTTCAAGCCCTCTGCTAAAGCAGGGTCACCCACAGCAGCTTGCCCAGCACCACACAGTGTGTGGGCAGGTTTGGAATCTGTCCACAGAAGGAGACTGTACAACCTCTCTGAGCAGCCTGCTCCAGGGCTCCAGCATCCTCACAACACAGAATCATAGAATCAACCAGGTTGGAAGAGACCTCCAAGCTCATCCAGTCCAACCTATCACCCAGTCCTATCCAGTCACCTAGGCCATGGAACTAAGTGCCTCATCCAGTCTTTTCTTGAACACCTCCAGGGATGGCGACTCAACCAAAGAAGCTTCTCCTCAGGAGTCTTCTCTTCAGCCCTGCCTTTCCAATTCTCATTGCCAAACCCCTAACCAAAGCCAGTAAGAGAACCCCAGACCCCGTTTCTAGGAGAAATCTCTAGTCCTCTCCTCCAGACTACAGATATTTTAGTGACTCTTTAGGCCAGAGCTGGCTGCATCTGAACTCCTCTTGCAGTAGACTTCATCTTTTTGTCCTGGCTTTCAAAGGCCAGGCATTGCTTAACCCTTCCCTTTCCTCTGGAGCAATAACTGCCTCAACAGATACAGTATCATCTTCTTACAGCAAAGCCCTAACAGCACAGCCTTCACCTCCTCCTGCCATGAAGAGGGTGTCCTCTCTCAGATGTTCATCTAAACAGCAAGGACAGCACTTATGCAGCCCATAATGTACCATGGACACAATAATCCATGAGGGCTTGAGCAGCTGAGTCTAGTTGAGAGGCATCCCTGCCCATGGTGGGGGAGGTTGGAGTAGATGATCTCTAAGGTCCCTTCCAATCTAAGCCATTTTATGATAAAAATCATGGAACACCAGCTTGGAAGGGATCTCAAGAGGAGGCTCAGGGGTGACCTCATTGCTGTCTACAACTACTTGAAGGGAGGCTGTAGCCAGGTGGGCTTGGGCTCTTCTGCCAGGCAACCAGCAACAGAACAAGGGGACGCAGTCTCAAGTTGTGCCAAGGGAGGTACAGGCTGGGTGTTAGGAGGAAGTTCTTCACAGGCAGAGTGATTGGTATTGGAATGGGTTGCCCAGGGAGGTGGTGGAGTCACCGTCCCTGGAGGTATTCATGACTGGATGAGGCACTTAGTGCCATGGTCTAGCTGACTGGACAGGGCTGGGTGATAGGTTGGAGGTCCTTTCCAACCTGGTTGATTCTATGATTCTATTATTCTATGATGCAAGGATCATCCGGTCCAACCAAAGGATAAAAGAAAGAGAAAATTCTAAACAGCATCACTGAGCTCCTGGGAATAACACCAGCACAAACCTCAGTCCTTGGAGCTTCAAAGAGCTCCAAGAAAGAGAGAATTTTTCATACATCACAGAATAGAATCATCTCAGTTGGAAAAGAACTTGAAGATCATCAAGTCCAACCACTAATCCAACACTGCCAGGTCACCACAAAACCAGGTCCTTCAGCACCACATCTCCGCAGCTTTGAAACCCCTCTAGGGAAGGGGACTCCACCACTGGTGCAGGAAGCGTGGGCCAGGCCTTGACAACGCTCAAGAAGAAATCGTTCCTCATGTCCAACTGAAACCTCCATTTCCTCTTGTTCCCTGAGAGAAAAGACTGACTCCTGTCTAGCTCCAACCTCCTTTCAGGGAGCTGTAGAGAGCCTCAGCCTCCTTTTCTCCGTGCTGAACATCAGTTCCGTCAGCCACTCCTCACAACACCTGTGCTCTAGACCCTCCACCAGCTTCTTGCCCTTCCTTGGATGTGAAGGGCACGAGACAAGACGAAGCAGACAAGAACATGGCTGAGCACTACCTGTGTGCTGTTTTCATCTCCCTGAGCATGGATGGCGTAGCAGCGGTGACCGTCCTTCAACGTCTCGCTGGCGATGCGCACTTCCACCCCTGGAAGGGGGCTGCCCACAGAACCTAGGAAGGAAAACAAGATTGGAACCGTGGATGGCCTCTGGGAAACAACCAAATCAAGGATGCAAAAGAGCAGCTGCTCGTCTATCAACAGCATCTGCAGACTGTGCTGGCACTAAAGAACTTCCTAGCAGGGGGCTACCCTTCAGGAAGGCTTCGATCACGTCGTATGTCTGCCTGCAAATGTCACCATGGTGCAATACGCCGTTGTTCGCTGAGCAGGCAGCACTGGAAATGCTGAGGAAAACAAATGTGTCTCCAGCCCTCAACAGTCTCCCTTGGCCGATCTTTGAAGGCATCAGCACAGCTTCGTAGCTCAGTAATGAAGCTGTCTTTGGAAAAAAGAAAAGGCACCATGAAACCCACACAAAGGCGCGAAAAGAAAGAGCAGGATGATTACTGCAGGGGCTCGCTGCTCTCCATGGCTGGACCTGGCAGAGAAGGTGAAGGCTTAACACTGTGAGAACCGCCAGGGATTAGCTCAGGTTTATGAGACATCAACATGCTGTACATAAAGCATCACAGGAGAAGAGCAGAGATCAAACCCACGCTGGTCTTCCACAGGTTTCCATGTTCAAAGCCGGGCAATCTGACACAGCATCACGAACAACTGCTATTAAGCTCCACGACTGTTCCGTGACCCAGAGCTCCCCAGTCTGCAGCCTGCAGCATTTCCACCCCCTGCTTTTGTGCCTGCTCTTCTCGATGAGCATCTGGAAGTGCAGAAGAAAGGGTGACTTTACTGCTGTGACCTCTGCTTGATGGGGGGAGCTCCAGGTTCAAGCAGCATCCAGGAGCTGTGGGCAACTGCTGGCTCAGCAGGTCCCGTTCTGCAACTCAACAGCGTGAGACAGCTCTTGCTGCTAGATGACACCCAGAACTGTCATCTCCTGTGAGCAGGGACAGGGACATCAGCATGCAGCAGCTTGTGGCTCAGGAGGGTTGGACAGGTGTGAGCTTAAATCTTTGTGTATTTTGAGTGAAGAACCATTCTCACTCTGGAGAGTCTCCAGCTGGTGATGCTTTCCAGCTCTGCTAGGATCTGCTCAACACTGGAAAACTCCCAAGACAGGGTGGGCAGGACCTGGAGCTCACTGCTCTCTTCCCTTTGTCATCTGTACTTCAGGCACTCGGGTTCAAGTGGCCTTCTCCCTATCCCGGTCTCGTTCTCCTTGTCATAGCTCCGAGATCTGCATCATGACATCATGACATCATGATTTTGTTTGCTACACTGGTCAGTTGCCATGGCAATTGATATGTCGTGGTAGCCCAGATTTATGGCATCCCTGCAGGATCAGCTACGAGCAGATGGGCTACGAGGGAGTGAGATTTTATTGCAGCAAAACTACCCCAACAATTAGCAAAGGTGGCAAGAACTAAACAGAAAGCGACGTGGCAGATCTGTGATGTGTGTCTGTGCAGCTTGAAATTGCTTTTGGCAGTCAGGTCAGTCAACACAGGTCCTTCTCTCACCACAAGCATTGCTTGGATGGCTCTCACCTCATGGCCAAAGACTGCCAGGAGTCAGAAACAGAGAACTGCAGCAAGGGAAGCAGGGAGAAGCACAGAAGCATAGAATCATGGAATTGTTTTTGTTGGAGAAGACCTTTAAGATTGTTGAGTCTCATCATGATCTAACTCTGCCAAGTCGGGTGCTAAATCTTGACCCTCAGCAGCACACCTCTGTCTTTTCAACACCTCCAGGGATGGGGATTCAACCACCTCCTGGGGCTGTATGTTTCAGTGTTTGAGAATCCTTTCAGTGATAAAGTTCCTTCTGCTCTCCAACCTAAACCTCCCCCGGGGCAACTTGAGGCCATTTCCTCTTGTCCTATGGCTTACTCCTTGGGAGAGGAGACTGGCTCCAACCTCCTTTCAGGCAGTTGTAGAAAGCCAGCTCTCCCTTCAGCCTCCTCCAGGCCAAACAACCCAAGATTCCTCAGCTGCTCCTCACAAGACCTGCCCTTCACACCCTTCACCAGCCCTACTGCCCTTCTCTGGACTCACTTCAGCAACTCGATGTCCTTCTTGGAGTGAGGACACAAAACTGAACCTAGCACTCAAGGTGTGGCCTCACCAGGGCTGGGTATAGGGGGATGATCCCTGCCCTGGTCCTGCTTGTCACATCATTCCTGCTACAGGCCAGGATGTTACTGGCCTTCTTGGCCACCTGCAGACACACTGGCTCGTCTTCAGCTGCCTGTCAGTCAACACCCTCAGTCTTTCTCTACTGGGTGTGGGCCAGGAGGAGAATTCACCAGGAGAAGTTCCTGGAGATGCCATGAGGTATTTAAAGAGACACTGCCAAGCCAGGCTTGCAAAGCTCATGGAGGGAGCAGCAACCAGTGCAACGATCTGCCATGGGCTCTCACAGACTGGAAGTCTCCCTGGAAGATGCTTCTTCCCTCCATGAAAGCCTCAGTGTGGAAAATCTAACGGAGTGATGGGCAACAGGACTTGATAGTTAGTGCCCACAGTCTGGAATACCAACGAGCAGCACAGCACTGTCAAACACATCTGAATACACAGAGAAGGCAATGTGTCCCCCACGCAGTGTTTCAGATCCACCAATTTATTTCCTACTTGGCTGAAGCAGAAGCAACAATGTAAAAGAAGTCCCTCATGGGGAGCTGCTCCCTTACGTCCAGCAAGGAAAAGGCTTTCTGGTCTTCAGGAAAACTGACAAACTTGGAAATAAACATCTGCAGGGGCTGAAAACGCTCCTGACAGTGATTTGAGCTACAGGAACCTGACAGCATTACTAAATTCCATGCAAAACCAGTGACTAGAGCCCCCGGAGCCCATCCACCCCGCCAAGACACACGCTGTGCTGGCTCCGACAGGTCAGCAGAAGGCTGAGCCTCTTCCCAAAGGAACGGCACCAGAGGGGTCATCGCAAGCAGCGGTGATCAGACGGGGGTCGGCACTCAGCCCTGCCTTCCTTCTGTCCCTAGCCATAATCCCGAGGGGGTAACCGAGGAGAAATCCTTGCTCCTTTCCCCTCTTCCCACCCCGCTCCCTGCTCGCTGCGATTCGCCCCCTCCCGCACGTCGGGAAGCGCTGGCAGGGGCCCGCGGGGTCAGCTCCGCCGGCTGCAGCCCTGCTGCCGGCAGGGAGAAGTGACACCATTATTCCTGCACCGCTTCTCCTCTGTTTAAGAAAGTTGTCAGCTCTTCCCAGATAAATTTAATTGGCCCTGCGGTCTGTGTCCTTTCGGTATCAGGGGACCCCGGCGCTGTTACGCGCGGTGGTGTCCTGGGAGGATTGAAACAGGCCAACGATAAGGCACTCAACGATCTCACTGTCAACAAGACACGGAGTCCCCGCAGTAGGAGCTATTAGCTGCCTCTGATCTAAACCTCCAATTAAAGTGGTGATTAGGCCCAGTGAGGCATTCTCCAGCCATGAATTATTCATCTCCCTTCACAGGAACAGCACCGGGGGGATTAGAAGGAGAGCTGCTGAAAACAGAGGCATTTTAAGCAGGGGTTTAACCATCTACAAGCAAACATTTATCTTTCCAATCTTCCCTCTTTTCTTCTTCTGGAAATTGAAGTTGTGTGTTGTCCCCTCCCCACCTTCTCCCCATGCCCCTGCCCCTTCAGACTTGTGCCACACATCCACAGACAGTCGTGGTAACAGCGGCAGGAGCTGACAACAGTTGGAAGCCCAAGGACCTCTCCTCAGAGGCTCCAGAGTCACAGTCTCAGACTCCCAGATTCTTCAGTCCAACCTGTCAGGGTCACCCACAGCAGGTTGCTCAGGCTCACTATGTCCAGGTGGCTTTAGAATCTCTCCAGAAAAGACTTCAAAACCTGTCTGGGCAGCCTGTTTCAGGGCTCCAGCACCCTCACAGCAAAGACCTTTCTCATCCCATTTTGATGGAACCTTATGGGTTTCAGTTTGTGCCCACTGCCCCTTGCCCTGTCACTAGGCACCACTAAGAGCAGTGAAGCAGGATGTGTGTTGCTTCCACTCCAGGAGAGACCCTCTGGCCAGGATGAGGATCCCTGGAAATAGCCATGGGGTAAAGTCATACTTGTGTCACTCCTTTTTCCAGATTAATCACTTTCGACAGTGTGCAGGTCTGTGGTCACCACTGCCTGGCATCCCTTCCTGTAACGCCACTGACACCTGAGGTCTACTCTCTGCATGCTTCCCTCCTCCTCCTCAGTTTCTCTTCCCAGCCCATCACCGCTTTTGACTCTCAGGTGACTCTCTCACACTGGATATTTACTGGTGACCTTACATCCCAGTCTCTAATGGGCCACTATATCAAGAGCTTTTTCACAGCTCCAGTAAATTATGCCTCAGCTTCCCCCATCTGCTTCCTCACCGATGCTTCCTGCAATAAATTAATCAAGCCTATTCAATCACAGCCTTCTCTCTGCAAGGTCTCTTGCTGATCCACACCTCTAGGAGATCTTCTCTCTCATCCTGGGCTGCAGAGAGCCCCTGGATGGTGGCTGGAGCAATGATCAGCGAGGTTTATCTTCAGTCCCTCTGCACATAGCTGCTTGAGATGTCCCTAGCACCCCTGCAGATCTCATTACTCTTAGGCACCCTGCCCTAGCTCTGTTTAGGAGCATGGCCACCAGCTCTGCAGCAGGAGCTGCCCTTCTAGATGCCAGCATCTCTCTTACCCATGCTGTTTTCAGTCTTATTTCCTTACTCCTTTGATCTGAGAAATTCCTAGAGCCTCCACTCATTGAAGATAAAGGACAAGCAAATACAACCAGGCTGTGGGGACATTCAAATGATCTCTGCACCCTCACCTTGAGGCATGGGGCTCATGGGCAGCTTGAGCTTGTGGAGGTGGGAATCTTGTTTCCTTGTCTGGTTCCCTCTCTTGCCTTCAGGAGGAAGGACAGAGCCGAGGGTGGCAGAATGACACTTACTCTGCAAAACTGAGCTCAAGGTTGTGTTTTCAGCTGCCACGAGGCTAGTGGAACACTGGAACAAGTTGCCCAGGGAGGTGTTTGGGGCCCCATCCCTGGAGATATTCAAAGTGAGGCTCGACAGGACACTGGGCAACCTGATCTCATTGAGGATGTCCCTGCTGACTGCAGAGGGGGCTGGACTGGATGACCTTTGGAGGGTCCTTCCAACCTAGACCATTCTGTGATTCTGTGTTCTCAGACTGAGGAGCCAGTGTGGAGGAGCTGCACCTTCTCTCCCTGTGTGACCCCTGCAGGATCACGACTTCTCCATCCCATGGGATGCCACAATGCCTGTGACAGCCCTCCAAGGTAACATGAGTCCCCCAAGACCACTCATGGTGCCATGCCTGCACAGACTGCATGTGGGGAGGAGAAGGTGGCACAGTGGTGGGTTGCTTGGCTGCCTGGCTGACAGATGGCCACATTCCCAACCAAAAGGAAGGGGTGGGGGACCTGATATTTTTAATGCCTCTGATCAATTTATTTCTAGGTTACATAAAGTAACCTAGAAATTGAGGAGAGTTGCAAAGTGTGGCTAAGAGAAGTGAGAGCAGACAAGGAGCGAACAGGACCAGAACGTACGAGGTGTGACAGCTTCTAATTCCTGAAGAGTCAAGCAACCTGCACTAAAATAAGAGTGAGCAGACATCCTATTTTCAGCCATCAGCACTGATCAGTTGGACAAGAACTGCTGTGCAGAGATTTCCTGTATCAGCACCACCCACAGACACAACTCCACAGAGCAGGAGCTGAAGGTGCAGCTCTGCCACAGTGCCTGAGCTAAGGCCTTGGACATAATAAGGCATCAGTATGGTCTCAGTCTCCTGGGACAGAACCAACCCTGCATGCTTCACTGCGAGCTCTGCAGTGCCTATCCACCATGGCCAATGATCCCAGGGAAACCCACCAGCCACTTCCCATATAGCCATGATCCATGGATGGTGGTGTTGAGGGACATGATTTAGCACTGGACCTGGTGCAGTTAGATAGTGGTTGGACACAATGATCTTGAAGGTCTTTTCCAACCAAAACGATTCTGTGATTCTACATCCCTTCCTGAATTCCTAACACCAATTCCCCTACCAGCATCTTCCAAGCCTTGACAACCCTGAAGGAGAAGAAATTGTTCCTCATGTCCAATCTAAACCTCCCCTGCTGCAACTTGAGACCATTTCCTCTTGTCCTGTTGCCTGTTCCTTGGGAGAAGAGATCGATCTCAAACTGGCTCCCACCTCCCTTCAAGGAGTTGTAGAGATCAAGAAGGTCTCTCCTCAGCCTCCTTTCCTCCAGGTTGAACAATCCCAGTTCCCTCAGCTGCTCCTCATAAGACCTGTTCTCCAGACACTTTGCAACTTCTCTGGACCCACTCCAGCACCTCAGTGTCCTCTTGGAGTGAGTAGCCCAAAACTGAACATAGCTTTGGATGTGTCACCTTACTACTTCTGAGCACAGAGAGACAAGCCCTGTTCTGGTCCTGCTGGCCACACTATGTCTGCTTCAAGCCAGGATGCTGCTAAGCACACACATGAGCACACATTGGCTCATCCAGCTCTGGGCTTCTCAATTCAAGAGAGATGTTGAGATACTGAAATGTGTCCAGAGAAGGGTGACGAAGCTGGTGAGGGGCCTGGAGCACAGCCCTGTGAGGAGAGGCTGAGGGAGCTGGGGGTGTGCAGCCTGCAGAAGAGGAGACTCAGGGCAGAGCTCATTGCTGTCTACAACTACTTGAAGGGAAGCTGTAGCCAGGTGGGGTTGGGCTCTTCTGCCAGGCAACCAGCAACAGAACAAGGGGACACAGTCTCAAGTTGTGCCAAGGGAGGTCTAGGCTGGATGTCAGGAGGAAGTTCTGCACAGAGAGAGTGATTGGCATTGGAATGGGCTGCCCAGGGAGGTGGTGGAGTCACCGTCCCTGAAGGTGTTCAAGAAAAGCCTGGATGAGGCACTTAGTGCCATGGTCTGGTTGACTGGATAGGGCTGGGTGCTAGGTTGGCCTGGATGATCTTGGAGGTCTCTTCCAACCTGGTTGATTCTGCAGTTCTATGATCTTCAGACACTGCCAACCAACACCCTCAGGTCCTTTTCACTGGGCAGTTTCCAGTTACTCTGCCCCAAGCTTGGAGCATTCATGGGGTTGTTGCGATCCAAGTGCAGGACCCAGCACCTGTTCTTGTGGAACTTCAGCTCACTGGCCTCAGCCCATCAGTGTGGGCAGATCCCTCTGTAGACCTTCCTACCCTTCGGCACATCAACACTCCACAGCCAATCGCCTCCAAACAGCGTGCACCCTCTAGGGACTCCTACCTGGGACACGGACTCCATGCAAAGGGTTAGAAAGCGCCATTCCAATCTCAGTCATCCCATACCTCTCCAGCAAGGTGTGCCCAGTGATGTTCTTCCACTTCTCAAGGACAGGCACAGGCAGAGCTGCAGAGCCTGACACCATTAACCTGCATGGGGAAACCTCCTGTAAGAAAGTCTTTGGGATCATTTTTGCTCCACACAGTCTAACCCAGGGCTACAAAAAAGCCTGCTCCTACACAAAGCCCTAAGCCACAAGCCCCCAGAACCTTTTAACTGCTACAAAAGATGTTCTTCACATGTAGAAGACTCTTTGGTAACAGGTTTTAAGCTAAGATGGGACAGCCTTCTAAAAGAGATCCTGCAGCACAGGGTTGCAGAACAAAGCTCTCAGTCTTGTGTTATGAGCACACAGACCCCTTCTGGTTTTACCATGCAAGGGTGGCTCTCAATTAAAAATGTCACCTTGATTCTTGTCAAAGAGACAGTAAAGCACAACAATCAGCACTGCAAAGAGGTGATGCTGAAAAGGAAACCTCAGCAGATCCACTATGGGGACAGCCAGCCACCAGCAGCCCCTACTCAGAGGGGCATTGGTCACCTACCTGATGTTCTCCTGGCAGAAGGCACGCACAAAAGCCTGGACTTGAGGCTGAGAGAAATTCTTGTCATAATACTCTATTAGCTTGGCATAGATGGTGGGCACTGCCATGAAGACACTGATACGAGGAGCTTCAGAGCTTAGGAGCCTCTTCCAAACCTAGAAAGGAAAGGGACATACACACATAAAAATATGATTCCAAGTGTAGAATGAAGGGATCTTTTGGGGCATTCACACCAAGAAGGACATTGAAGTGCTGGAATGGGTCCAGAGAAGGGCAATGAAGCTGGTGAAGGGTCTAGAGCACAAGTCCTGTGAGGAGCAGCTGAGGGAACTGGGGTTGTTCAGCCTGGAGAAAAGGAGGCTGAAGTGCCAAGTGCCATGTCCACACATTTTTTTTAACACCCCCAGGGATGGTGACTCCACCACCCCCCCAGGTAGCCTGCTCCAATGCTTGACCACTCTCTCAGTAAATGCTTTTTTTCCTAATATCCAACCCAAACCTCTCCTGAAGCAACTTGAGGCTGTTTTCTCTTGTTCTATCACTAGTCACTTGAGAGAAGAGACTGACCACAACAGGCTCCAACCTTCTTTCAGGGAGTTGTAAAGAGCCAGAAGGTCTCCCCTCAGCCTCCATTTATCCAGACCCAACAACCCCAGTTCCTGCTCCTCACAAGACCTACTCTCCCTTCACCAACTTCACTGCCATTTACTGAGCATACTCCATCACCCTTCTTGTTGCGAGGGACCCAAAACTGAACCCAATACTCAAGGTGCGGCCTCACCAGTGCTGAGTACAGAGGCAGACTCAGCACTGCAACTGAGCTCATTCCTTCCACACCTCACCACTCTTCCCGCTGGGTAAAGCTCTTCCCAAGACAGGACTGATCCAAAGCCATCAATAAATCACCACGGGGCACGGTGACGGCCACCTCGTTGCCTTCGCTCCGGTCCCTGCCCCGCTGTTGACAAATGTATCTGCTAACAGCTCCTGACAACGGGCGCTGCCTCTGCCCTCCCTGCCTGCACACGCTCAGCTGCACACAGGGCGGCCAGGGAAGGCAGGGATTGATTGAAGGTGAACAAGTGAATCTCCTTCATGCTGTCACTCTGCCCCGTCCCCTCCGTCCTGCTCACTCGGGCTCTATTTCATTACTTTCTACTTCGCTGCGCCAGTGTCACCTCCCTCCCCCCAGCATCACTCACTCGACTGCTTCAGAACAATCAGCTCCTCAAGAAAAAAAATATCACCACCATCATCATGTTGTTTTTCTTAATAGAGAAGGACATGGCCAACAAAGGCACCATCCCACCCAACAGAAGGTAGCTCATGCTGCCCTCCCAGCCTGGAGAGGGTCCTCGATGGGCAGAGGCAAATGGACATGGTGAAAGCTCCCTAGGTACCCTGCGAGCTGGGACGTGAGGCCTGCAAGACCTCCTCAGCATCAGGAAAAGCACAAGTGGAACACAACTTGCCTGGAGTGATGGGTGGCAGGCCCAGAGAACATCATGCTCCTGTGCAGGGATCCCTCCTACAGCAAAGAATTGTACCACAGAACCACCAAATCTTTTTGGTTGGAAGAGACCTTGAAGATCATCAAGTCCAACCATTAACCTAGAGCTGCCAGGTTGCCACTAAACCATGTCCACATCACCACACCTTGCAAACCCCTCCAGGGATGGGGACTGCCCTGGGCAACCTGGGCCCTGCAGACATTGACAGCCCCCAAGGGGGAGACATTGCTCCTCACGTCCAACCTAAATCTCCCCTGGTGCAACTTTGAGGCCACTTCTTCTCACCCTGTCACTTGTTTCTTGGGAGAAGAGACCAACCACCACCTCACAACCAACAGCAGCCCATGAAACATGCCAGAGCAGGCACAATGGCATTTAGAAGGTTCTAATTCCTACCATACTCTTCCCACCCTCTTTCCCTAAAGATCTTTCTCTCTTCAACCCTTTAATATCTTTCCCATTTGAGGTGGCAGGATGGAGAAGGACCTCTCCAAATCCACAGACCTGCTCTCCTTAGCTCCCAAGAGCCATTCCCTTGGGCAGGGCAAGACATGGAATGGCAAGAAGGGACCAGAACTGTGCCAAAAGGATTGAAGAGAGACAGATGCTTGGAGCTGCTCAATCCTTGCTGTGTGATGTTTTTTTTTTGCCTTCCCAAGGCCAGAGCAGCTGTGGGGAGTGCAGGCAGACTTCCAGTCTGGCCACACAGCAGTTATTTTCACACAAACTTGGATTTGAGAACAAAACAAACCCATCACTCCAAAACACAGCAGATCTCTTTGCACCTCAGAGTCCCCTATCCTCACTCCCCTGCTCAACTCCTGCCCCAGATAAAATCCTCCCTAGAGCTGCTTCAGCCACAGGAGCTGTTTTTTTGTGTCAGTCAAACCCACCCCAGCAACAGCCCCTTCCCTGAAGATAAGCAGCTGCCTTTGGATTTGTGCCACCAGCTGCCGGGGAGATCTGCTGACAGCCAAACATCTCCACCTGCTCTGCTCCTGCTCAGCCAAATCTGGATCCTCCTCTTGTGTTTTAAGGGTACTAAGCACTGAGCCATGGTACAAAGCTGGCAGCCCTGTCCAGGGGGGTTGTTGCTGCTCAGCCATCTGGAACAGTTATTTCTGTTTGATAAGTAAAACTTCATGCTTTGAGGGAAGGATCTGGGAAAGTCTCATTACCTGGGACTAACCAATCAATCCCAGGGCTCGGGCAGGCTCAAGGCAAGAGGCCAGCTTTGCCCTCCCAGCACCTCATCCTCTGACACCAGCAGGCTCAGAGCAGCACAATCAATCTCCCCCTCTGTTATCCCACGTCTCACCATCGCCACGTCAATAACCTGAGGACAGGGCACTGGCAGCACATCACTTCATTTTCCTCTGCTCACCTGACACCTCAGAGCTCCAAGGGCTTTGAAAAAGCCATGGATCCTGGAGGTCTTTGCACCAAGCACCCAGTGCACACAAGGGAAGAAGCAGTTTTGTGATGAAGTATCTTCAGGAGGTGGATGAAGATTCTTCCTTTTAAGATAAACAGGGGCTAGGAACACAAAGTTTCCAATTGCAAGAAGGAAACAAAGTACTGGCTTCAGTCTTGCTCAACACCTTCATCAGTGACCTGGATGAAGGGATGGATTGGACCTTCAGCTAGTTTGCTGATATGACAGACTGGGAGGAGTGGCTCAGCCCCCACCAGGCTGTGCTGTCATTCAGTGAGCCTCGGACAGGCTGGAGAGTTGGACAGAGGAGAACCTCATGAAGTTCCACATAGGCAAGTAGAAGGTGCTGCACCTGGGGAGGTGCAGGTGAGTCTCCAGACAGGTGAGGGGGTGACTGCCTGGAAAACAGCTCTGCAGAGAAGGAGTGCTGGGAGACAACGAACTGCCCATGAGCCAGCAGTGTGCCCTCAAGGCCAAGAAGGGCAATGGTCTCCTGTGGTGCACGAAGAATGCTGTGGCCAGTAGGTGAAGGGAAGCTCTCCTCCCACTCTGCCTCGGTAAGGAGTAGCAGGGCAGTTCTGTGCTCCTCAGGTCAAGAGAGATAGGGAACTACTGGAGAGAGTCCATCAGAGGCTGCAAAGATGCTGAGGGGCCTGAAGCATCTCTGTGAGGAGGAAAGGGTAAGAGCCCTGGGGCTGTTCAACCTGGAGAAGAGCAGCCTGAGAGGGGATCTGATCAATGCTCAGCAAGAGCTAAAGGGTGGGGGGCAGGAGGATGGGGCTAGATTCTTCTCAGTAGTGCCAGGACAAGGGGCAACAGGCACAAACTGGAACCCAGGAGGTTCCATCTGAACATGAGCAGAAAATATTTTGCTGTGAGAGTACTGGAGCCCTGGAGCAGGCTGCCCAGAGAGGTTGTGGAACCTCCTTCTCTGGAGAGATTCCTGCCTGGACCTTGTGATCCTGGGCAACCTGCTGTGGGTGACTCTGCTTTAGCAAGGGGCTTGGATGAGATGATGTCCAAAGGACCCTTCAAATCCACCCCATACTCAGATTGTGCAAAGAAAAGGAGCAGCTTCCCATCATCAGTAACAGCAGAGCAAGCCCAGTGCAGGCTTACAGGACAGTGCTGCCTGAGCCAGCAAAGAGGGAGACCTGTCCCAAGAGCCTCACATTCCCAATTTGCTTCCCTTCCCACTGCACAAAAGCATATCTGGGCAATTCCATGGGCTGGGCAGTGGGATTTTGCCAGCAGTAAGTAAGAAAAAAAAGAAGAGAAAATGACACCAGTGGGTACAAAACAACAGCTGTAAGATTTTTCCCACGTTATTTCTTCCACCACACAGATGGCACAGGGAGGAATGAGGATGGAGGAACACACAAGCAGCTCCAGGATATGGCCCTTCCACCCAGCAACCTTCCCAACCAGCCTCAGGATCTGCCAAGATCACCTGAAGGAAGAGGTGCAAGCACAGAGGAGAAAAGGCAGTTAACTTCTCTTCTTTTACAGAGGCCTTGCCTGTAGAAGGAGATACAAAATACCATAAACTAGAGAGGAACCACCAAATCCACCAACACCTTGGGCATCTTCTGATGCCACATCCTGCAAGGTTTTGCAAGATACACAACGCCACATAAAACCAGCCAGAAGATCAGCAGGTGAAAAAGCCTCACAGCTGAAAGGGCAAGGAACCTCAGCATGGATTTTCCTATCAGAGCACAACTGGATAGCAGACAGCCCTGTGCTGCTGCCTCTATTGACAGCTACCACAGCTCCTCTCCTCCATTAAATTATTGGATCATTTTCAGTTGTTATTGGATTGTCTTTAAATCTCCTCCAAAGGTAGAACACCTTTAATGCAACCTTAAATCAGCCCTTTACCTCCCCTCTGCACCGTTTGTGTTCTGCATCGATCGCTGCCACGCAGGCAGTGCTGCCAGCCAGGAAAGGGGATGCCTGAGATTCTGGAGCACCTCACAGAGCAACACAACAAGGTGGCTTCAGCCAAACCAGCTCCTCCTTTGGGGAGGCTTTGTGCCTAAAGCCCTGGATAGAAAGCTCCTGGAGCTATCTAAAGCTCCTAGCAAGAAGGATGTTAGAAGCAAGTGTGGCTGGCAGGGTCAAGGCAGGGATTGTCCCCCTGTATTCAGCACAGGTGAGACCATGGCTTGGATCCTGGGTTCAGTTTTGGGCCTCTCGCTCTAATAAAGACACTGAGGTGCTGGAGCAGGTCCAGAGAAGGACAAAGTTGGTGAAGGGTCTGGAGAAAAAGTCTTTTGAGGAGCAGCTGAGGGTTGTTCAGCCTGGGGAAAAGGAGGCTGAGGGGAGAGCTGTCTCTTCATCTCCTGAAAGGAAGTTGGAGCCAGTGGGGGTCAGTTTCTTCATTCAAGGAACGAGCAATAGGCCAAGGAAAAACATCCTCATGTTGCCCCAGGGGAGGTTTAGGAACAATTTCCTTCTCAAAAGGGTTGTCAAAGCCTGGACCAAGCTGCTTACCACAGTGGAGGAGCCCCCATCCCTGGAGGGGCTTCAAAGCTGTGGAGATGTGGCACTGAGCGACATGGCTTAGCGGTGACCTCGCTGTGCTAACAGCTGGACTCCATGACCTGAAAGGCCTGTTCCAACCTGAACAATTCCATGATTCTGCAGGAGCAGTGAGGGGCTGGCACGACCACCCACCCACATCCAACTTTGGTTAACCCCCAAATGAAGGCAGATGGGCATGACCCCAAAAGGCCTGCAGCAGTAGAAGAGGGCAATGCCTTCAAACTGGAGATTGGATGTTAGTTACCAGTGCTTCATGAGGGTGGTGCAAAACTGGAACGAGCTGCCCAGAGAGGTGGTTGAGGCCCCAAGCCTGGAGATATTCAGGGTGAGGCTAAGCAGAGCTCTGGGCAACCTGATCCAGTGGAGGATGTCCCTGCTGACTGCAGAGGGGGTTGGACTGGCTGACCTTTGGAGGTCCCTTCCAACCCGAACCATCCTATGATGCTGCAAAGACAGAAGAGCATCCAGAGCAGCTCTGCTCTCTCCTCAGGACCAAGCTGTGGTTCCTGAGCAGCATGCACAGAGAGAAACATTCTTCTCTTCAAAGGGAAATTGGGCCCTTGGTGGCTTCGTCTCATGTTTGCTGTAACCCCAAACTGTTTGCGCTCTGCACGACTCTGGTTTTAATCATTTATTCATCAGCACAGTTTGATGGCCCCGCTGCATTCCAGGCTGAAGCTTTTAAACCCTTCCTATGCTGCAGGCATACTGAAAGGAGCAAGTGCTTTCCCTGGGACCTGGTAATATAAGTAAATATGACAGGCTCTGGTTCCATTTTTTCTCTCTCCCCACACACATCAAAAGCCATTACTGCCTAACAGATGCTGAGGACAGACGGCAGATCTGGGGAGAGAGGAAGAAAAACTTCAACTTTTTAAAGCCAGGTCCGTGTGAAGTGATCAAACATAATCCACTCAGTAGTGACCTGCTCCTCCCTCCACCGACTCCTCTTTGAGTCTGCAATAAAATTACCCCTCTGAAGCCTCCCATTAAGGGATGAAAAGACAATTGCCTTTCTCCAGCTGAAACTGGATGGGAGATGCAACTCCCAACATGCTATGAGTGGGGTTTCAGCCATGCCTGGTTACTGGAGATCAGGCTCCTCTGCCTGGATTTGCTCTTCTTTTAAAGATAAACCAAAAGAGCTGCCCAGAGTGATGTTCAGAGAAGTGACAGATCCAAGGGAGAGGCTTGCTGTGGCGCACACTTCTCCTTCCCGGAGGCGACGGTGACTGCTGAGCCCTGAATCTCCCTGCACAGCCCAGCAAAGGTATAAAACATCAGCACCCAGCCTGGTTCACACCGATAACAAGGACAAACAAACTGCTCAGGGACACAGCTCAGGCTGCTGGGCTTCAGGAGGAAGTCAGGGGAGTAACCACACGACAGTGCTGCAGCCACCCCCAAGCAACACCTCACAAGCAAAACCTTGACGAGCTTCAGGTCTGCGGCATGACAGGGAAAAAGCTGCCACGGGTGACAGCAGGCTCACAGCACATCAGGGCAATGAGTCCCAAATCACATACATTAGCTCTGAGCACTCCTCATTCCCTTTTCCCTAGGAAAGGTCCAAATAAAATTAACAATTTTGTCTTTGTGCATGACATTGTAAGAGCAAGGATGATTTAGAGGGCTTGATCCTTGGAGGCACCTTAAGTCAGACAGGCAGCAACGCTGGCACCAAAACAACAGCTCCTCTTCGAACTTTAGGGCAAGAAATCTGCATCTCAGCATATTTATCCTGGAAGGGGTGGCAGGGCACAGACAACGTTGTCATTCTGCAGGCAGCACACCCCAGCTCAAAACCTGCCCAGCAAAACTGAGAGGGCAGCACACGCCACAAGTAGGTCACCCTGACCCGAGATCACTGGAAGCTTCTCCCATCACTCAGAGCAAGGCTTTTCCTTCATGTTTCTGAATAATTTCACTTCAAGACTGAAACACCTCCTGGGATCTGCTCTCACGTTTATCAGTGTGAAGAGCTGACAGGGAGCCTTTTGCTCTTAGAACATCTTTCCCTTAAGGCAAGATCAGAGGTGGTCCACGGCAAAGACAAGCTGTTCCTGTTGTTCAGACTCAAAATAGATCGACCTCATCCCAAAGCCTCAGCAGAGGATACTGCAAAGCAGACACTGACCTCAAGACTTTCTTCAAAAAGAGAGCCCAGATGCACAGAGTAGCCAGGTCCCAGTGTGGAGTGGAGACACTGACATGAGACTGTCACATCAAAAGCACTGAGGCGCTGGACACCTGCCTTTCCTTAGCTCTGTCTCTCCAGACTCAGTGACATTTCCATTGAGCAACAGTCAGGGGCTGTGCTCAGCCTCAGAAGCCATCACTGAAATCGATGCAGGGAAGGGAGATGGAGTATGAGGGGGCCACTGGGGAACAGATGCTCTGGTGCCTGCTTGATGCAAACCCTGGCACTCACAGAAGCTTTCAAAGAGCACTCAGTGCCAGGCTTTGTCTGACGCCCAGAAAGAAGGCTCACCTTGCACTCCTTCCTTAAACTGAGCCACCAACCTCTTCTCCTCTGGCCACCAGCATAGGCAAAATCTGTACAAACCCAGCACCCTTCAAATCTCTACTCCTGCACAAGGGAAAAAAGGGAAACATTTCACTCAGAGTCAGAAGCTGCCAAAAAGCACTGGCTGCAGACAACCACAACAAGAGCAGCTGCAGAAGTAACTCGGCTTGGAAGCAAGATACGAGGGGAGGATCATGCAGGGCTGCTTAGGATGCAGCCTGCTCTTGCTCCGCAGGAGGATTCTGCCCTCCCTGTTCTCAGCCTTGAACAAAAAACAACACAAAACATCAGAGCCACCCTTGTCCCACACAGCTGCTGGGAGGAACACACTTTCAGGCTCACTGCTGCTCTTCTGCCTGCTCCAAGCTCACAGAAGTGCTGTGAGGATGACAAAAGGACTGAAACACTGCCTTATGAAGAAAGGCTGAGAGACCTGGGGCTTTTTAGTCTGGAGAGAAGACTGAGAGGGCATCTAATAAATGTATATAAACATCTGAGGGCTGGGTGTCAGGAAGGAGGGGACAGCCCCTTCTCACTTGTGCCATGACAGAAAAAAGAGCAACGGCTGTGAACTGCAGCACAGGAAGTTGCACCTCAACATGAGGTAGAACTGCTTTGCTGTAAGGGTCACAGATCACTGGAACAGGCTCCCCAAAGAGGTTGTGGAGTCTCCTTCTCTAGAGACTTTCAAGACCTGTCTGGATGCACTTCTGTGTTACTTGCACTAGATTCTATGGTCCTGCTCTGGCAGGGGGATGGGGCAGTGTCAGACTCAAAGATTTCCAGAGGTCCCTTCCAACCTCTAACATCCTGTGATCCTGTGACCAAATCCATCGTTGGCATTCCAGAACACCAGAAGAGCAAGCAGGAGCACTGAGTTGCACTTCCACCATCTCCAGACATGCTGCACCCTGAGGAGTACACGCACCAGAGGACTTAGCACATCACGTACAAGTGGCCTGTAATGCTGGGAATTAAGGGTCCATTTATAAACCCTTTATTAACAGATGATTAATAGGCACAGCCATATTTTTTAATAACTTACAATAAAAAGATGCTGCAAAAAGCTTAAGCAAGACAGTCTTAACAGATGGTGCTATAAAGTGAATTATAACATGTACAGGAGCTAGTGCAAAGTAATGGATGTCCTCATTTAATACGAAGAATCTGATTTTATGCAGCAACTTTCACGCTTGAGGCATCTCAATACACTTTAATGAGCCCTTGTGGCCTTGGCATGAGCTTGCACAGAGCCATGGCCATAAGCTGCTGTTTTAGTGAGAGGTTAGATGTTGGTCAGGACACTGGAGTGACTCCTCAGTCTTGATTTCTAACCTTTCCTTGGACAGCTACCAAAAGCTGACAGCAAGATGCCACCTCCTAACACTGCGCTGCAGGGAACAACAAGCAAGCCTCGGTCTGGGGCTTGAAATGTCTTCTAACTAAAGGGGAAGAACACACACACACAAATAAAAGAGCATTATTACCATCACCAAAACCAGACTGGCATCTGCATCCAGGGCTATAAGGCATGCCACAAATTATGTAATTTAATAAACACTGTAATAATAAAGTATTTATTTTGTATAATGAAGTGTTAGTGATTAGAAACCAAACACACATCGGGCACGCTGCTGCGGTTTCTCTTGAACCCTTGCCAGTATCACTCAAGGCTAAATATGTCTGCAGCAGGTTGAGAGTAAGTTCCTAGCCTTGTTTTGATCAGCCTGTCAAGTGTTTTCGCTGCCATTCGGGTCTCTTTATATCACACTGTAATTGGGCTGCTTTCTCAAGGTGCAGCCAAGGGAAGGAAAAAAAAGAAGGGATGAAAATAAGCCCACAGGAAAAAAAAAAAACCAAACCAACAACACACCACCAAAAAAACCACCCCCAAGCAGAACTCTGGCTCCTGCAAAATCCTGCACTGCAAACTGGGCTGCTCTTCTGAAAGCTGATTTCAGTAGCAAAGGGCATTTTGTAAACAGCTGGTGAAAATAGAGTGGAACTGAAAGGCAGCTTGCATTAAACTCCACAAGAAAGCCTGATTTACCCTCGTGCGCTTGCTTTGTAGTGTCGATCAAACCACTTCCAGCTCCCAGGGGAGGCCCTTGGAAAAAAATAAAAGGGAATAAAAAAGGAAAAAAAAAGAAATAGAAAAGCAAATGTCATCTCTCAGAGCCTGAATGCACCCCAGAGCCCTTGGCACGGCGCTGGCTGCGGCAGGGACACTTGTCACACCGACCTCCCTGCCCAAGTTCAAGCTCCAGGGTCAAGAGGATGCCTCCAGCGGTGTCCTCGCTTGCCCTTGAGTTGTCAGGTCTGGGGGGAGAGCTTTGATCAGGGCAGGCGGGGGGGTGTCCTGCTCCCCCTGCACCTGAACCCATCCTTCAACGTCAGCTCATTGATTTGCAGATGTCGAGAGAGCAGAGAAAAAAACACAGGGGGATGAGGGACAATCAATCACCGGTGGCACAGGACGTGGAGAAACGCGCCCTCCAGAGGGCTTGACTTTCCTTCCAGGCTCCTACCACACTCTTCTGACACCTCACCAGCGATGAGGAGCCCTGGTTTTGGTGGGCTACACAATCCTACTGCACACTGAGCTTCTGGGGAAAACAGCCTAAAGACAGGGGAAGACAATTCTGCAGTGATCTGGCTACGGCTGCCAGGGGACATTCCTGCCACCTTCTACCACAGCACCCTACCTACTCACTCTGGAAATCCCAGAATCCCAGCATGGTGGGGACTGGAAAAGACCTCTGGAGATCATCTAGTCCAAGCCCCCCGTTAAAGCAGGGTTACCTACAGCAGACTGCCCAGGATCCCTATGTCCAAGCAGGTTTGTAATCTCCCCAGAGAAGCAGACTCCATAGCCTCTCTGGGCAGCCTGCTCCAGGGCTCCAGCACCCTCACACCAAAGAAGTGTTCTCCTCCTGTTCAGATGGAACCTCCTGGGTTCCAGTTTGTGTCCACTCAGACCTTGTCTTGTCACTGGGCTCTACTGAGAAGAATCTGGCTTCATCCTCTTGCCCCTCAGTGGGGCCAGAGCATCAATCAGATCCCCTCTCAGGCTGCTCTTCTCCAGGCTAAACAGCTCCAGAGCTTTCAGCCTTTCCTCCTCACAGACTCTCCAGCACCCCTCAGCATCTTTGCAGCCTCCACTGGATTTTCTCCAGTACCTCCTTGCCTCTCTGGAAATGCAAATGCAGAGCTGCACCTCCAGGATTCTGAGGCTGTTCCTCCCTCAACAGATTAGTGCTTGGGCAGCAAGAAGGTGTTCAGGTGTTAGGGCCATCTCCACACAAGAACAGCCACATGCATTTCTGTGGCTGCTTCTCCTAGAAGCAGTAATAAGCAGTGAAGGATCACATGAGTCACCCAGGCCAGAGTCTGGGCTCACCTTTGGCTAACAGCAGCACAGTCAAAGGATCCTGGGTGTATCCCACACCTTTGTACTTTGTCCTTTCAGTGTGACAAGGCCACCAAGCACGTGAATAAGTATGAGCAGGGAAAGCAGCCTGTTTAGTTACAAAGAATGGGCTTGATGGGCTCCTGCCACTTTCCCTGGGAGTTCTGCACTGATGTTCTCTTTCTGCTGTGAGGTGGCAGCAGTTGGCAACCCAACTGCTCCCTTAGCGGTGACACTGAGGATTCCAATGTCCTGGGGCTGTTTAGCCTGGAGAAGAGCAGCCCGAGAGGGGATCTGATTAATGCTCAGCAAGAGCTAAAGGGTGGGAGGCAAGAGGATGGGGCCAGATTCATTCCAGTGGTGCCCAGTGACAGCACAAGGGACAACAGGCATAAACTGAAACCCAAGAGGTTCCATTTGAACAGAAAGAGAATCTTCTTTGGTGTGAGGGTACTGGAGCAGGCTGCCCAAAGAGGCTGTGAATTCTCCTCCTCTGAAGACATTCCAAACCCATCCAGATACTATGATTCTGGGCAGCCTGCTGTGGGTGACCTTGCTTTAGCAGTGTGGTTGGACTGGATGATATCCCGTGGACCCCTCTGATCCCTACCATGCTGAGATTGTGATTCAAGCAGCACATTGCTAACATTAAAAAAAAAGAAGTGGAATAGTTTCTATGATTCCACTTACACCTTTCTTGCTTCCAGAAAGTTAACAACTCTCATTGTGGGTGCAGCTGCTTCTAGTGGGCAGGCAGGAGGCTCCAGCTCCAATCACAGCCATTCAACATCCTAAGGAGTGGCAGTGTGTGCCAGGCTCTGCTCTCATGAGACCCCACCTGGAGTACTGTGTGCAGTTCTGGAGCACCCAACACAAGAGGGACATAGAACTGACAGAGCGAGTCCAGAGGAAGCCACAGAGATGCTCAGAGGGCTGCAGCAGCTCTGCTATAAGTACAGACTACAAGAGTTGGGGCTCTTCAGCCTGGAGAAGAGAACTCTTTGAGGAGACCTTATAGTGGCCTTCCAGTATCCAAAGGAGGCCTATAGGAGGGCTGGGGAGGGACTACTGGCAAGATCTTGCAGTAAAAGGACAATAGATAATGAGTTTAAACTGGCAGAGGGGAGATTTAACTAGATGTTAGGAAGAAGCTCTTTACAGTGAGGATGGTGAGATACTGGCACAGGTTGCCCAAGGAGGCTGTGGCTGCTTCCTCCCTAAAGGTGTTCAAGGCCAGGTTGGATGAGGCCTTGAGCGACCTGTTCTAGTGAGAGGTGTCCCTGCCTATGGTGGGGGGTTGGAACTGGATGCTCCAACCTAAACCATTCTATGATCCTATGAATCTAAGTTGTAGCCTCTAGAGGAGCACATTTAGGGTTAGGGCCGAGACTTTAACAGATTTTAACAGACACTTTGTGAACCTCATACAGCCACTGGCTGAAGAGGCTGGAATCCTGTCAGAATTTCTCTCCCAGACTGCTTTAATGACAACACAGAGGAGTCTGGATGCTGAATCTCAAAGCCACCATGCAACTTCCACCCGAGGCTTACCATCTCCACATCAAATTCAGGGAACATGACGCATGTTGCTCCAACCCAGAGAGGACAGAGGAGCTTATTGACCACCCCATGGACGTGGTGTAAAGGCAGCACGTGCAGAATAACATCCTCCTTCTTCCACTCCCATTTTTCAACCAGTCCTGTGGTCTGCAGAACAAAACAGACAAGCCAGCATTAGAGAAGAAGGAAAGGCTTTCCTGGCATGAAGAGCTCAAGGGACTGAAGCCCCAAATCCCATGGGCACAGCTGGCAGCAGAAGTGCTGGAGCTCCTGGAATGATACCTGAGTAAAAAATCCTTTCCTTTAGGGTCAACACAAACAAAATTCCCACCACAGCAGCAGAAGACAAGAGGAACACTTCAGTATCTTGTTAGGTTGAGTCTTCCTACACATCAAAGTCCTTCCTCATTACTGGGAAATAATCAACAATGATTTTAAGCAGGACCTACACAACCTGCTGCTGCACAGGCAGAGTTGGCAGAAAGAGCAATGAAAATCCTAATTTTCCCAGAACTCTGCTGACATAATTTGTACGTTGATGACTTTGGGCTTTTAGCACCTGTAAGGGACAGTCAGGAGGAGCAGAAAATTGCTTGATAAACAGAATGTAGGTCCATGTTAGTTAAAAAATACATCACTTAAAAAAAAAATTAGTGCATCAAGCTTCTAAGCCACTCTGCTCTGAAGGGATCATTATCTGAAGTGTCAGACCTCAGGCTTCTGGTGGAACAATGCCCCTTGGAGCCCAGTGCTAGCAACTGGAAAGCTTATTTCCAGCCATCTAAAAATAAAAGCAGCACTTGAACAGTGGAATTTAATCATGTCATTCCCAGCCCTCTTCCTCCACAGGGCAGGGAGGTTTTAGGCTTTCTGCAGGACTGCACAGAGGCTGCTGACTGCTTGAGCCACCTCCCAAATAATCAGCATATTTGTGAGGGAGCAGATTCTTTGCCCAATATAGCCAAGCCCTGGCTCGCTCCATCAAGGCTTTGACACTGCAGGATCTGAGCACCTAGAAGCTCTTGGAAGCATCCACAAGGCACAATATACTCCCTGCCCTGTTTTCCCTAATGGCATGAGTCTCTCAGCTGCAGGCAGAGATAACCAACTGGTGAGGCAGGCAGCAGGCTCATCCAAAGTTTTCATTCCTTTAGGCTCAGAGAGCTAATGGATTTTTTTGCCTTGGGGATATTTATCTGAATAATGCACAGCTCCCACACTGGACTGGGCTGGGCTAAGCTAAGCTACATTCTAGTGAGGGGCAAAGATTCTCTCCCAGTCATAGTGAACAAAAAAAACCCAAACTGCACAAAAAAGAGCTTTTTTCCAACAGCTCTCATCCCTCCTGCTTTCCAGGGCAGCAGGGAGAAGAAACCACCTGCCCCTAGATGCAGATACAGCATGGCAACACCAAAAAGAGAATGTTTAGAGCCTTGACCACTTTTTTGTGTGTCCACCTTAAAAGGGTTGAAAAGTTGGGAGATACAGCCCCACAGCTCTGTGATTGTGGTGTGCTGAGCTTGGAGATACAGCCCCACAGCTCTGTGACTGTGGTGTGCTGAGATTGGAGATACAGCAACAGGACAAAGGGCAGCACTGGAACCTAGGGCAAACTGGAACACAAGAGGTTTGACTTGAACTTAAGGAGAAACTTCTTTGGTGTGAGGATGCTGAAGCCCTGGTGCAGGCTGCCCAGAGTGGAGTCTGCTTCCCTGAAGGCATTCCAAGCCCACCTGGCCATTGTGATCCTGGGCAAGCTGCTGTGGGTGACCCTGCTTTAGCAGGGGGACTGGTCTAGATGATCTCCAGAGGTCCCTTCCAACCCCCAGCACGCTGGGATCTGGTGAATGCAGCACTCACCACAGCTTGCACATTCTCATGGGTGCTGAGGACACCTTTCGGTCTTCCCGTTGTGCCGCTAGTGTAGATGATCATGGCTCCTCTGTCCTTCCACGAAGAGCAGGTTGTCAAAGGACCCTCTTCTACTGCTGGATGACTTGTGGATCCATCACTACGAGGCTTCAGAAGGGGCAGAAGAGGGACTCCCAATTTCTCAGCAGTAGGAGCTATCTTCTCAACGAACTCCTCTGCTGCAATGACCAGAGCGCTCTGCGAGTCCTGAATCACGTACTCCAGCTCCTGCACGGGGTGCTTCTTGTACAGGGGCACTGCTATGCCCCCACTCATCCAGGAAGCCCACTGGGCCACCACATAGGAGACGTCATTGGGACATAAAAAGGAGATCCTCTCTTCCTTCAAGTCCCTGCTAGGGCACTCCAGAGCCCTGCAGATCTCCTGGGCCAAACGTAGGCTCTGGTTGAGAATGTCTCTGTAAGTGTGCTCACCATTTCGGTCAATGATGGCAATTTTATCACCAAAAGCCAAAGCTCTAGTGAAGACAGGAGTGATATTGCTGCTGTAGGTCACCCAAGTGGTTTGCAGACCCCTGTGGGGATTCTTCTGCCCACACAATCCCGTTCTGCAACGGTGCAAGTCTCGGAGGAGGCACTGGAGGGGCCGTCTGGCTTGGGGGAAGAGCAGGGAGACCAACATCCTGCCAGCAGAGCTTGATTTGAAGTGATTCTGCAGAAAGCAATTACAGGAGCAGATAAGTATGTGCAGCCATCACCCAGGGGTTTGTTCCCACAGAGGGAAAGTGGCAGCCTTCATTTGAATAATACCCACTCTATTATTAATGGTTATGCTTCAGCTTGCTGCATCCCCAGCGTGCAAGGCCCTGCCTGGATGGAACAGAGACCGAGACCCTTCCTCAGGCAGCCTTCATGCTCCTAAAACCCAGTTTAACTTAAATGATTAAATCATTTTCATTGCTCAGTAATGTCAAGACACTTAGTAGAGGGTACCTGAGGTGCCATTTGACCTCAGCAGGACCAACAGTGAAGGAAACGAAGTAATTCTGTCAGTATTTAGCTCCCAATCTCCAGCTTGCACTGCTCTGTGCTACCAGTTAGGCAGCACAGAGCTAGACATGAAATCCAAACCTCCTAAGACTTAGTCCAGTGGAGAATTGTTTCCTGGGTTTTCAAGAAAGCCATTGCAGTCCTGAGAAGGTGCAGCCACAAAGAAGGGCAATGAAGCCAACGAGGAGTCTAGAGCACAAGTCTTATGAGGAGCAGCTGAGGGAACTGGGGTTCTTCAGCCAGAGAAAAAAGAGGTTGAGGGGAGATCTCCTGGCTCTCTACAACTCCCTGAAAGGAGGTATTTGAGCCATGTACAGCCACAGCCCTCTTCTCCCAGGGAACAAACCACAGGACCAGAGGAAATGGTCTCACGTTGCAGAAGAGGAGGTTTAGGTTGGAAATTAAAAGAAACTCCTCACTGAAAGGGTTCTCAAATAGTGGAGGAGGCTGCCCAGGAAGGTGATTTAATCCCCATCCCTAGGTGTTTAAAAGCTGCAGAGATGTGGAGCTGAGTGGCATAGTTTAGTTACAGACTTGGCAGAGTTAGAGAACGGTTGGACTTAATGATACTAAAGGACTTTTCCAACCAGCACTACTCTGATTCTGTTCCATGACTCCTTCAAGCAGCAGCACATCCAAGCACAGAAAAGTGCCCAAACCCTCCCACCTAATGGGTTATCCATCACAAACACTGCTTAAGCACAACAGACCAAGTGGTTAACAACTCCTCGATAGCCCCAGGAGTTTTGTCTACACCAAGCATCTGTTTTTCCCAGCAATCAGCAGCAGAGAAGTGCAACGACCCCCACACTGACCTCTGGGTTTGGTACTTCCCAAAGTCCTGATGTGGCAGCACCCAGAGCCAGGCAGAGCACTGAGATAAGCTCCAACATAGCACCAGGCTCCACATGGACAGCTATAGCCCAGCCTAACCACTCCACTATAGCAACAGCATGAGGCACAGTGGTACTTCAACAGAGAAAACCTCCAGAGGGGAGCAAGGAGAAGAAACAGCACCAGCAAAGGCTTGGCAGGAAGACCACAGGCTGGCACAAACGTCGCTTAGACAGCACAATGACATCAATCTGCCTGCTCACAGGAGAAGTTAGCAACAAAGGTTTTGTGCTAACTGGTGAAAAGGACCAGAAGTTTGCTCTTTAGAATCACAGAATCAACCAGGTTGGAAGAGACCTCCAAGATCATCCAGTCCAACCTAGCACCCAGCCTTATCCAATCAACCAGACCACGGCACTAAGTGCCTCATCCAGTCTTTGCTTGAACACCTGCAGGGACAGCGACTCCACCACCTCCCTGGGCAGCCCATTTACTCTTTTTATCATCCCCTCCCTTTCAGAGGGAAAACTGTGTTTAATAATAGAGCTATCTGGGAAAAGGTTAACACATAGGGACAAACCTATAAGAATATAAAGAGGAGACAGGAGACTCAGAGGCTATGGGAAGTCCCTCTCTTCAGAGAGGAGACCATTGAGACACCAGAGACAAGAGGAAGAAGTGATAAACAGAGGTTTGAGAAGATGCCTCAGAAAAACCCTAACCCCTCTGCACAGAGCCTGGAACTGTGGCTGGAAGCTCAGTAAGAACAAGCACCCTCTTCACGCAGAGACCATCACTGACACCAGCAAGAGAGCAGAGAGGGAGGAACAGGGCTGTGGAAGACAAGAGAGGAATTCACAGCACAGCCTAATGGCTGCTATTAACCACCACCACTGGAGTATCCCCAGAGAGACACTACAACAAGAGAAGACAGCCAAAGGATGACAACTTCTCACTCTAAGAGCGTGCAGGGCACTTCCTGGCTGGCAGCAATAATGACTTGATCTTCTTTTCACAGAGTTGTGATAAAGACCTATTAGAGGAGCAGTTTGACTCAACCTCCCAGCTCAGCTTCTTACTGTGGGGAGAAGCTGAAACAAAAAAGGCCCAGGGAACTGGCACCTACTCATGGATGAGCTGAACACACCTAAGCCAGCTCAGACACATCCTAGGCAGCACCTCCCAACTGCCATCGGTGTTTATGTTTGTATAGGCATCACTGTGAGCCTCACAGTCTCTCCCACTCACCCTCAGAGCATTTCTCTGGCTGCACAGGGGCTTCACCAAGGATTTGGTTTTGCATAAGGACCTCAGTTTCTGCTTCTGCACAACAAACTTGTGAAACATCTGGGCTGGGCAGAGATGCTTTCCAGGCAGAGCAAGGTAAGCATGTGTACTCATGTCACAGACCAGCAGGGTGGAAAAAACCCCCACAGCAGGTCACAACAACAAAGCTGGCGTGACATGGTTCCATTTCTCTGTGCAGATTAAACTGTAGAGTCAACATCACAGAACCACAGAAAACATCTGGTGGAAGAGGCCTCAAAAATCACCCAGTCCAACCTTCGACAGAGTTCAGGGTCAATTCTAAGTCATGTCCCTAAGTGCCAGGTCCACACGCAGCTTTAAACACCTCCAGGGATGGCGACTCCAGCATTGCCCTGGACAGACCATTCCAACATTTGAGAACCCTCTCTGTGAAGAAATATTTCCTAGCATGCAGCCTGAATCTCCCCTGGCACAGCTTGAAACCATTTCCTCTAGTCCTGTCGCTTGACACCAAGAAGAAGAGGCTGCCTCCTCCTCACTACAACCTTCCTTCAGGTAGCTGTAGAGAGCTATGAGGCCTCCCCTCAGCCTCCTCTTCTCTAGACTGAACCACCCCAGCCCCCTCAGATGATCCTCATAGGCCATGTGCTCCAGGACCTTCATTCACCACCTGAACCAAACCACCTCCTTCTGACCCACACCCCTGGCATTAAAAGGGCATTAATTGGGAGCAACCACATGCCAGGATCATGCTGTGCTCCAAGCCAGCACAGCTAAGAGCCCTTGGCTGCTCCTCAGGCAGCTCTGAGCATAGAATCATAGAGCAGTTTAGGCTGGAAGGGACCTCAAGGATCACCCAGTTCCAACCCCCTGCCACAGGCAGGGACCCCTCCCACTAGAACAGGTTGCTCAAGGCCTCATCCAACCTGGCCTCCAGGGAGGCTGTGGATGGATGACATTCTGTGATCCACAAGCAGGTGTTAGCTGCTGCTTCAGAACAACGTCTTCCAAAAGTCACATTATCCCCTCTTCACCACAGCACCAGCCCAGATTTAATGGAACAATAAACAGCAGCACCTCTGACCAGGCTTCTTCTTTATGGACTTCAGAGAACCAGTGCTGGCTGGCTGTGTGCAGACACAGGGGGAACTGGGGCTGGGAAATTAACACCAGAAGCTGTTTGCTGTGCTGTGTCCTTTCCAACACAACCTCTGGCAGAGCGCAACTGATGATAAGTTTGTCACTGGGGACCTTAGGCAGAAGACCAGAGAATGGCAGAATCACTCTGCTTGGAAAATAAGACCAAGACTAAACATTAATCCAGCACTGGTGGTCACCACTAAACCATGTCCCTCAGCACCACATGGCCAAGGCTTTGAAACCCAAGCTAGCTGTTTGCTAAGCTGCTCTGGAAGCAGGGTTTTGGTGGCAGCAGCAGCCTGGCTGGTGTGTCTCATACAACCATGGACTCGTTTTGGTTGGAAAAGACCTTGAGGGTCATTGAGGCCAAACATGAATCCAGCATTGCCAGGTCACCACGAAACCAGGTCTCTCAGCACTGCATCTCCAAGAGTCTGAAACCTCTCCAGGGATGGGGACTCCACCACTGCTTTGGGCAGCCTGGGTCAGGCCTTGACAACCCTCAAGGGGAAGAAATTGTTCCTCATATCCAACCTAAAACCTTTCCTGGTGGAACCTGTGGCCATTTCTTGTCCTAGAGCTTGTTCCTTGGAAGAAGAAATTGCCTCACAACTGGCTCCAACCTCCTTTTCAGGGAGCTGCAGAGGGCCACAAGGTCTCACCGCAGCTTCGCTCCCTCTAGGCTGTACAACCCCGGTTCCCTCAGCAGCTCCTCACAAGACCTGTGCTCTATATCCTTCACCTTTACTGCCCTGAAAAACCACCCCAAAGCATGTGACAGCTGGGAGCTATGCCACAGAACTGCTGCAGACCTCAAACCCTGCGAGCGGGATGGACTTTGTTCTCCTGCCGCCCCGGGCAAGAGTCCTATCCTCCAGCTCTAGGTGCCTCACCCTGTTCACCTCAAACCTTAGAGGAGCAGCTGAAGAACGCTCATCCTGTGATTTCCAGCCCCTCAATGGGTCTCACCAGGCTGGAGCCCACACCTTACACTGCCAGACCACAGACTCATTAAGGCTGGAAAAGACCTCTAAGGGCATCAAGTCTAATCAGCAACCCAACACCACCCCGGCCACCAAACCGTGTTCTAAAGGGCCACACCTATGGCCATCTTGGCAGCTCTTCAGAGACGGTGACCGCACCACCTCCCGAGGCAGCCTGCTGCAAGGCCCCGACCGCTCTTTCTGCGGAGAAAGTGTCCCAAGCTGACATGTAAACCTCCCCTGGTGCACCTTCGGGGCAGCCGCTCTGACACGCACGGGTCCCGCGTCCGACGGGCCGGGCCGGGCCGGGCCGGGCTCACAGCCTCGCCTCGCCCCGCCGCTCCTGCCCAGCCTGCCGGGAGAGGTCGTCCACTACGTTTTAATTATGCCCACCGTTAACCACAGCACCGGGAGCCTCCCCCAGTCGCCGCCCGGCGACGACGCGCATCCTCCGCGTGCGCCTCGGGCCAGCGGGTCCCGTGAGGGAGAAGAACCGAGCCCGAGGAACGGCCCCGCGGCTCTCCCCGGCTTACGGGACGAGCCGGACGCGCTGCGCCCCCCCCGCCTCACACCCGCTGCCGACTCCCGCAGCCCCGTCGGGCCCTCACCTGGCGGCACCGCGCACCGGGGTGTCGGTCCGGCAGCGGACGGGCCCGGGCGGAAACGTGGTCCAGGCGTTCCGCGTCCGACCGTTCCGCCCGCACCGGCCCGCACCCGCTTTACGGTGATTTGGCCGCGCCCCGCCCGCTCGGCGCTGGGCTTGTCGAGCTGCGGAGCGGTCTGCACCCGCGGTACGTCGTGGGGGAGACACACATCCCTGGGACACACAGACGGCACCCTCCAGACACACAGACATTCTGAGGACATGCAAGCCCCTCCCGGGACACGCAGACATCAGCTGGATGTGCAGACACGCCGTGGATATCCAGACACCTCCTGGATGCACAGACATGTCGTGGTCACACAGACATCCCAGGGACACACAGACATCCCTATGGACATCCAGACACCCCCTGGATGCACGGATATCTCGTGGTCACATAGACATCCCAGGGACACACGGGCATCCCTATGGACATCCAGACACCCCCTGGATACACAGACATCTCGTGGTCACACAGACATCCCTATGGACATCCAGACACCCCCTGGATGCACAGACATTAGATGTTGCCCTGGTGGCATGTGGTGGCACTTGTTGGCCGAGCTGGAGTTCCCAGCCACGACTGCATTATGTTCCCTGTCCCAATGGCTGCATCCAGCCCCCTGGGCCAGGCAGAACCCAAGCCCCACGCAGGATTCAGGCAAGAACTGGAAGGAGCTAGAAAGGGGCTGCAGCACCCTGCAGCCAGGTGACACCAACCCCATTGCGGCACCCAGCTGAAACCCAGCCTGGTTTAGTATTTTCAGTTGGTCCTGCTGCAGATTTGCATCCACTGCTGCAGCAATGGGGAACATGCAGGACATGCCTGGGGCCTGGGGGCAGCCAGACCTCTTATAGGTGGGTCTCTGGCAAGGCCTGGCACACAACCATGGGTGATGTGCACTAGGGTGTAGCTGTGGTGGGATGGGGCACGACCCTGCTGAACTTAGAGGTGGAATTGTGCTGGTCTATCCACAGCAGGGCCAACGGGGCAGCCCCTTGGATAGAGAGATGTGGCCCTTGTGCCGTGAAATCCACCTGCCCTTCTCCAGCAGCATTTGTCCTGGACCGTCCCCTCCCAAGCCTGCAGCTTGCTCCTCTACCAGAGCCTTGTTTATCTGGCTGTGCGCAGCAGTGCGTGAAGCAGGGCGGCTGGGGTGACCCCCACCCACCTCCCTCAGGTGTTTTTCCACCCGGGGGCCGTCGCCCGGCAGCCCAGCGAGGCGCAGCGGGGCTGGGAGCGGAAACGGGGATGGGAGCCCAGCCTCAGGCACACAGCAGCCCAGCATGATGCACAGCTCCCCATTGCATGGCTCCTCATGGCACAGCTCTCCATTGCACGGCTTCTCGTGGCAGAGATCTCCATTGCATGGCTCCTCACGGCACAGCTCCTTCTGGCACTGGCTCCTTATGGCACAGCTCTCTGCTGCATGTCTCCTTCCCCACTCTGCCTCACCATTGCACAGCTCCCATGACACACCATACGAATGCACAGCTCCCCATCTGACACCTCCCTGTTGCATGGCTCCACTGCACGGCTCCCTGCCATTGCACATCTTCCCAGGAGCTCCCCATTTCACATGTCTCCATTGCATGCCTCCTTCCCACACTGCGTGGTTCCTCACTGCACAGCTTCCTCCCCTTTGCACCACTCCCCTACACCCAGCAGCTCCTGGCTGGCCCCCAGCACCCACGGATAGCCATCACCCCACCAAAGGGTTCAGCAGGCCCCATGCCCACTTGCTGCCCTGAAGATGTGCCCAGCTCCTGCCACCATGCATCCCAGCCCTGCCACTGCTGCTTTCATTCTCCTTTTTGCACTTGCCATCTGTCACCAGCCTGCCCTGGCCCCTGCAGGCTGCAGGATTAATCCCCCCGGGGGGGGTGCAGGGGTGCCTGTCGACAGAGGGGTCCCTGATGACAGCTGAGTGCCATCATCCGTGCAGTGGCCCGAGGATGATGTGCACAGGGTAGGGACAAGGCTGTGACAGGGACCAGGCAAGATCCTCCTCTGTGACTCTGCAGCCCCTGTGGGTTGTGCAGAGACCCCCAACAGGGCGGAGTGATAGGACCATGGTCCCTCCCTGACCATGGCAGGCTGCCGGGCCAGCTGGCTGCATGTATGGCAGATGTCCACCCCAAGCCACCCGTCCCCCAGCACCTGGTGCCACCAGCCATCTGGAGCTGGCCACATCCCTGGAGACAGTCCTCAGACCTGGCCACAAGCTGGACCCAGGCACCACCATCCATCCTGGGGGCTACCAAGGTCGCATGCAGCTCCCCACTGCTGGGACAGAGGGAGCTGAGCTGGTCCTCGGTGGTGACAAACTAGCCCTGGCCATCACTAGTACTGGAGTATGACAGTGCCAGCTCACCTTGTGCCACCATTTGGTACCTGGGGAAGGCTATATGGAGCCCAGCTCCATTCTCCATATCAGGCCAACAGGGACATCACATCAAAGAGGGGTCAGTCCAGATGTGCCATCACAGCTGGGAGCAAACCATCCAGTGCCTACAGCATCATGGAGCAACCAAACACCCCAAAATCCACCTGCACCACAGCCCTGCCTGCCCACAGACCCCATAACCCCAGGCCGATGTGGCTGCTGCAGTGGTTCTCAGGGTGCTGGGATGTCCCCCAAGCTGGCACCATGGTTTCTCACCTCCTTCCCAGCCATGTGTGAGCCCCACAGCTCTTGCCAGCGGGAGGGTTTTCCGTTTGCTCCCCCCACCCGGCCTCAGGCAGCTTGCTGATTAATTATGGATCCAGCAGAAAGCTTTTATTACATTGGAGTTTACTTGTGGCAACATCCGTATTTATTAAGGGGGGGGGAAGGGAAAGTAATTACTAGGCTGGTGTAAACACCACAAACACCCCTGGGTTACTGGGAGCTTGGTGCTTGTGAGCACCACAGCTCCAACCCAGTGGTTTGTGGTGGGCATGGCATGGGGGGCACTAAGGGATGCTGCTGTGGTGCTGCTTAGGGTGAGGATGGAAGAAAAATGCCTTTATTGAAAGACCAATCAGGCACTGGAGCAGGCTGCCAAGGAGGTGGTGGAGTCGCCACCCCTGGAGGTATTTAGAAGCCCTTTAGGATGTGGTGCTTTGGGACATGGTTTAGTGGTAGTAGCTTAGCAGTAGTGGCAGGGTCGTGAGCTCTGGGCGAGCAGTAGGACTTGATGATCTCGGAGTCCCTACTAGCCGCAACAGGTCTATGATTCTATGGAAGTGGGAGTCCATCCATCCCTGCTGAGACACCCCAAGGCTGTGGGCACCACGTCCCTAAACTCATCCTGCTCCAGCCCAAGGTGGGACAGAGCCAGATCCCATGCTGGGGTCCCCAGCCACAGCCAAGGAGGGAGTAGTAAACAAGGTGGAGTGAAATGTTTGATCTCCATCCATCTGCCAACTCCTAATCTCCCACCCACAGCCCTCGTGCCTCATCGCCTCCCAGCCTCCTCCCCCCATAATCTGCTCCCTGCTGGCCAGCCAGGGAGGGTCAGAGCCTGGGCTGCTGGCCGTGCCCCCTGCCACATGGCATCTTCGGCACAACCGAGAGGCCATATGGTGAGAGAAACCGGATTAAGTGCCCCCGGTTTGGGGTTTAACCCCTGTGGTGCTGCTGCTGCAGTGGAGGGAGGGCACCAACCAGGGGACAAAGCCCCACTGTCACCCCCTCCTATGCCTGCATCACACCTGGCACGAGCATCCGCTGCCCGCACCGGGGTGGCTGGGGGTGGGCCTGTCCCCAGGGGTTTGTAGGGGACACGATTGCCATCGGGACTCCCTGGGGACAGGAGCAGCTCGGAGACGCTCGGTGTGAAGTGGAGCTGTAAGTGCCTCCTGCGTCACGTGGCGAGGATAAGTGCAAAATGGCCCTATTATGATAATTGCTCCAAATTATGATTGATGGAGATTAGCTGCTTATTTGAGGAAATGGCAGGCACACGTGTGGCACGGGCAGGCCAGGGGACGGGGACGCGGGGACACTGGCAGAGGGGCATGCTGGGATGGCTCCCAGGGCTCTGTGTAATGCGTGGATCACCGCCACCATCCCGCGAGCTGCTGCATCCGCAGCTGCTGGCTCTCAGGATGGGATGTGCCACGACAGTGGGACACTGGGTGCTGCATGGCAGGAGTCTTGGATAGGGCTGGTGGGACCCACACGTGGCTCCATCCTGCCTCAGGGAAGGTTGCTGCTGTCTCTGCGTACCGCATTAAAGACACTGGAACAGGCTCCCCAGAGAGGTCGTGGGGTCTCCTTCTCTGGAGACTTTCAAGGCCTGTCTGGGGGTGTTCCTCTGTGATCTGTGTTAGATAGAATTGTCCTGCTCTGGCAGGGGGGTTGGACTCAATCTCCTTGAGTCCCTTCCAAGTTCCTTCCAACTCCTAACACACTGTGATCCTGTGATCCTGTCCCCAGCTAGGAGGTAAACATGTCAAATGGTGATGGCAAACTGGTCTCTGTGTGCCAGTACCTTCATCAGTGGTCCCAGTGCTCTGTCCCACCAGGCTGTGCCACAGGGCTGGGAGGAGGGCAGTGCTGCCTTCCTAGGACCTCTGCAGCTCCTAGCAAACGTGGCTCTCAATAAATGACTTACATTGGGTGAAGCCAAGTGGGATGCTGAGCTGGTTGAGGGCTGCCAGTCTGTCCCCTGCCTCGGGCCTGGTTCTTCCCAACAGTGTCTTTCAGCCTTGGGAAGCTGCCTGGGCATCAGCGCTGGGAGTGCTGCAACTATTGCAGATGCTCACACCACACTACCACTCGTCCCTTCGAAAGAACACTGAGAGCAGGAATTTGAGGAAGGGAAATTGGAAAGGTAGGGATGGTTGCAACCCTGATGGCTGGCCTGGGTGGAGCCATGGCACAACTGCACCAGGATATCGGCACAGAGCAGGAACACCATGTTGTGCAAGGCCAAGGTGGCCATGTAGAGCGACACATGGCTAGAAGGGACCCCAAAACCACCCACCCATCACCAGAAGTCCCTCCTCCGCTCTCCCTTTCCCAATTTCCCGGACCCCCCTCCACGGCAGACGGATGCTGGGTAAGAGGTGTGTCTGTGGGAGCCGTGCTCGCCACACAGCATCGCCGAGCTGGGTTCCGTTGGCACTTGCCAAACCTAGGATGGGCTTTTCTGGCTGAGCTGGGGGCGTCAGTAGAGACAGATGACACTGAGCCTCTCCATGCGATGCCGGCGCTGTGGCCAGGCTCCAGTGCTCTCCACCAAGGGACGAGGACATCACCCAGCTGGACACAGTGAAGGGAAGACTCCTTGGCCACCGGGCATGGTGAAGCCAGCTCCTCTCTTTGCCGTTTTCCCCAGTTTCTCCCCCCCATTTGGCTCTTGGCAGCGGAGCCGCGGCAGTGGCTGGGGCGCGCGGTGCCGGGGAAGGGCTTGCCAAGCATCGGCAGCCCCCCGCAGCCCCCCGTCCCCTCGTGCCAAGGCTGGTGGCTGGCAGAAGGGCTGGTGGCTGGCAGGGCTCCGTCAGCTGCGGGAGGATCCCTGCGCCACACTCGCTGCCAATTTCCCAGCGAGCTGGCACCACAGGCGGCTCCGGAGGCACCGTCGGAGAAGGCTGGGGAGGACGGATTGTGAAAGGGAGAGAGGAAAAAAAAATACTAATGGACACATGCCATCGCTGGAGCGGTGAGGCTGCCAAAACGCCAGCAGGCAGCACGGGGCCAAAACCCGCCGCAGCAGAGAGGAGGGTCTGGCAGCCCATCCCGGCGTGGGATGCATGGAGGACGGGCAGCACGGCAGAAGCACAGCGTGGTCGAGGCAGGACGGGGAGCAGACGGTGGAGCCGGCGAGGAGTGAGGTATTTGCCTTCGTTTCAGAGGCTGTGTGCGTGCATGTGTCTGCTGCCAGGGCTCCGCAGCCCAGCCCGGCTGGCTCAGCCCTGCGCAGGCTGCCCGGGGCCTCCCCGGCTGTCCCAGAGCTCTCCTGATTGTGGCCTGTCCCATGGAACCGTCAGTTCTTTGTTGGCCCTGGTACGGGCAGGCGAGAGCCTGGGGTGTCTGCCGGGCTCGGCCGGTGGCCACAAAGAGTGATTTGCCATCTCCCGGCCACGCAGGCAGGGGCCGGCGAGGGAGATTTGGCTTTGTCTGGTTGGGCTTTGTCTGCCGGCAGCGGCGGTGCCGGGAGCTGCCGGAGTGGCCGCGGTGGAGCAGGGAGAGTGCGAGCCAAAGTCCTGCTTAGCTGGCACGCAGGAACCATTCCCTGCTCCCAGGCTGGGGCTACCACAGGGATAGAGGAGAAGGAGAGGGTGGGTAGAGAGCACCCAACGCCGCTCTGGAGGAGGAGGGAAGAGGAGGACGCAGGATCTGGGAAGCTCGTGGTGCCATGGCCACAGGCTGCACGGTGCAGGAGTCATAGCCGTGGGCTGCTGGCCACAGGCGCTGTGGATGGGTGTCACACGAGGTTAAGAGTGCGTGTTGGTATCTTAGGGGTGGGGGCTGAGGGGCACGGGGCAGAACCTTGGTCCGGCAGCACAGATGCTGCCATGCACAGGTCCGGGCTGGTGAGTGTGCTGCCGGCCTGTGGTGCGGGAGCAGCGTCAGAGCCAGCAGCAAACGCTGGTGTGCTGGGAACACCATGGCCTCACAGCTCCTCCAGCACCCACGTGAAGGATCCAGCTGGGCCTCCGAGTGCCAAACTGGGCTGGGGGGAGCAAAGTTACTGACAATGCTGAGCCCTCACACCACCCTGAATCTTGCACACTTGAAGGACGTGCTGTGTACCCAGCAGCACCTCTGTGCCCAGCACCTGTGTGCCCAAGGATGTCCTTTCTGCACCAACACCACCAGGATCTCGGAGTCCCTGACCCCAGCACCCGCTGCCTGTAGGAGAAGGACAGGAGATCAGTCCTGGTGATGCGGCAGCATCTGGCTTTCAGGGCACCAACATGTCTCTGGGAGAGATGTGGAGTGAGGCAAGAGAAGCCATCCTGTCCCGTTCCATCCCATCCCATGCTCAAACATCACTGGCCAGGCTGATTCATGCCAGGCCACCCCACAGCCACCCCACACATTGCGATTCCAAGCTGGAGGAGCAGCTCTGCCCATTGCTATGTTGGATATTGGGATTAAATGCAGCACCCTGCTTGCTAGAGACAGACCATGCTGCAGCTGCATCCTCAAAACATCCCATGGAGAAGGATCAGGAAAGATCCCTCCAGCATCTGGATGGCACCAACACAGCCTCTCAACCTCATCCAACCCCCCCGGGACCACCGTTCACAGGAGGATGAAGCCCTCTTGCCTGCCCTGTGCTACCAGTGGCAGGGCTGGAGTGGGTCAGGAACAGCCCCCACACCACGGGATGCTCCCCCCATCTCCCCCTCTCCCTCGTTTTCCTCCATATTTCACAGTTCCTGCTTCCTGCACAAGGCAGGGGTCTCCAGGGACTCCAGCCAGATGTTCTCTGCAGCACACCACATTGCTTTCCTAATGAAATATTCATGGAGCCTCTCCGCCTTTTGCCATGAAAGCCTTCTGCAGCTCCCAGCCCTGGAAACGCTGCGCAGGCAGCATTCCTGCAAAGCCACCCACCCGGGGCCCCCTGCTTCCCGCTCGGCCCCTTTGCACCACTCCTCCTTCCTCTTCCTCTTCGCCCCCTCTCGCCTTTGAGATGAGGCACCTCCAGGAGCCACGTGCGGGGGACGCCCTCACCCACTCCGGGGCAGGATCCTTCTCCGGGTGGGTGCACGGGGCGCAGAGGGGTGTCAGCCACCCAGTGCCAAAGCCACCCTGGGGATGGCAGTGCTGGAGGCCCCGACGTGCCAGCACGACCCCGGCACTGCCGCCGGCTGGCAGCCAGCCCGCGGCATTAGGGATGCTGTGCAGTATAATCCAATTAGGTTGTTTATGCAAACAATCAGGTTTTATGTTTCGGTAAAAAGCTTAAATAACCTTAATCAAAGTGAAAGACCTGAAAGTGCTGCCGGAGGGGGCTGGGCATTGTGGGGTGGCAGGCAGGACACCCTGCCCAGCTTGTGACACCCTGCCTGGATTGTGACACTCTGCGCAGTTTGTGACACCCTGCCCAGTTTGTGACACCCTGCCCAGCTTGGCGCACCCTGCCTGGATCATGACACCCTGCCTGGACTGTGACACTGCCCGGTTTGTGGCACCCTGACCAGCTTGTGACGCCCTTGTCTGGTTCATGAGCCTCTTGCCTGTATCATGTCACCCTGCCTATATTGTGACACCTTGCCCAGATCGTGACATCCTACCTAGATCGTGACACCCTGCCCAACTCACGACACCCTGCCTGGATCGTGACACTCTGCCCAGCTTGTGACAGCCTGACCAGCTTATGACACCCTGATCAGCTCATGACACCCAGCCCAGCTCATGACAATCTGCCCAGACTGTGGCAGCCTTCATGGCTTCTGTCACCCTACCCAGCTTGTGACACCCTGCCCGAATTGTGACACCCTCCAGCCCAGCTTACAACACCCTGCCCAGATCATGCTTCCCTGCCCAACTTGCACCAAACACATCCTGGGGTGCTCAACACCAAGGGCCATGGGGGAGATGCTTTGCTGCAGCCCTGTGTTGCTGCCAGAGGATCCTGGCACACTTCAGTGTCGTGCTCTGCAAGCTGCAGCCTGGCCCTATGACCAGGAGAGCTGGGAGTCAGGTTCCCTTTGCCCACAGCCACCCACTCAGCAAGGCTATGGGGGTCCAGCATACCACCTTCTTCCTCCCTGGTGCCCAGAGATGAGCCACCAGAACTCTAGAAGCATTCATCAGCCAGAACAAGAACCAAGGACGGCAGGATGGGTGTGGGGTGGCCATGGTGGGCAGTAGGAGGGCGCTGGGGCACAAGATTACTGTGCCAGCTGGGGATGAGCAAACACACCTGTGTCCCAGTCACCTCTTGGGGATTCCTTCTCTAGGTGCTGAGCTTCTTTTGAGACCTTTTGTCACCACTGTAAGTGTCTGTAAACACGGGAGCATTCCTCTGCACTGAGGTGTGACATCAGGCTGCTGGCATGCAGAAGATGCCAGCCAGCAAACTGAACCAGCATCCTGCCACCATCCCACCTCACGTCACCACCTCAGCACTGGAAGACAATACCCGCAGCTCCAGCTCCGATGAGGTGACACAGAGAGGCTGTGCCATGCTCTCCCTGTGCCTGCCTGCCTGGGGACGGGCACGGTGAGGTGGGGAGTGGGGCTGTGCCCACCGGCGCTGTCTCCCGCACCCCCCCCCGCCCCCAACCCCCCCGAATTTCTGGCTGAGCGATAAGCTATGCAGGGAGGGTAGGAATAAAACATGTTCTGCAGAACAAATGATGTTAATTTGCTGAGAGGCTCTGAAGCCGAGTATTAGCGAAATGCCTTGAGGGAGAGAGCGGCAGCTGTGCTGGAATTAATGGCAACGTGCCGAATTAGCACCGCTATGCATCATAGTCAGGGGGAAAGATTGCCGGAGAGAGGGGGGAAAACAGACCCCTCCGCCTGCCAGCCCTGGCCCTGGGGCACGCTGCCGAGCGGAGCCGGCCACGGCAGGTCCCTGGTGCCCGTGGGATGCCCTCTGCACAGCCTTGCCCAGGCACATAATGGGGACGCTGCTTGTTCTGAGCTCACTTTGCCTACGGGATGCTCGACGTGTCTCCCGGGTGCTCAGTGTTCCTCTGGGATGTCCAGCGCTGCCCCAGGGCATTCAGCATCCCTCTAGGATGTCTAACACGGTTCCAGGATGAACCGCATCCTTCTGGGATGTCCAACACTGCTCCAGGGTGCTCAGCATCCCTCTGAGATGCTCAATACAGCTCCAGGATTCTTAACATCCCTCTGAGATGTCCAACACTGTTTCATGATGATCAGCAACCCCCTGGGATATCTGACACAGTTCCAGGATGATCAGTATCCTTCTGTGAGATCCAGCACTGCTCCAGGGTGCTCACCATACCTCTGAGATGGTCAGTGTGGCTCCAGGCTCCATCCGTCCAAGATATCCAGGGTGCTTATCATCATTCTGGGATTATCCACATGGCATCAGGGTACTTAGCATCTCTCTAGGATGTCTGACATTGTTCCAGGGTGCTTAGGATCCCTCTGGGATGTCCAACATCCTTCCAGGATGCTCACCATACCTCTGGGATGTCTGATACTACTCCAGAGTACTCAGCAACTCTCTGGGATGTCCAGCATCCTTCGAGAGTGTTCAACATCCCTCTGGGATGCTTTACATCCCTCCAGGGTGCTCAGCATCCCTCTGGATTGAACCATGCCATTGCTTCCCAGCCCACTCCAAGGATCTGTGTGCTCCAGGGTCTACATCCCTGCTGCTCCCTTATTCCTTCCTCTCCTTTCTTGGGGCTCTTCACCTCTATGTCTGTTTACTCCTTCTATTTATTCCCAATGCTTGAGCTCCCAAGGTCTGCAGATCCTCATTGATTTCTAGCAGTGCAGCTCAGGGCTCCTCTGCCTCCTCTGCCGCTTCCGTCTTCCTTCCCTGCCGCCTTCCTCCCGCCACGGCGTGCTGTGGCTACCGGGAGCACGCTGCAGAGTGGCCATTACCCCTTAATGGGTGCTTCCAGTAAAATCCACGCCTCTGATGAATATTTAACACCACATCCATCTCTGCTGCCTGGAGGAGCTGTGGGGGAGTCAGTTTGGCTGGTCCCGCTGCTGCTGCCGGGTCAGGACTGCAGAGCTGGTTGTGGCCACAGTGCTGCCGGGTCTTGTGAGAAATTTGGGGTGGACTTTGTGTGGTGGAACCCAAGCCCATGGAGACAGCAGTGAGCAGGTAGCCCAGTGGAAGGTGGGGCTGGTAACATCCTGAGATGTTTCCCCATGAGTTCTTCAGCATCCTGTGTGTCTATCACAGCCCATGGCCACTTATCCCCACTGTAAAATATCTCCTCATTCAAAACATCCCCTGCTTAAAACCATCTCCCCACTCAAACCATCTCCCCACTTAAAACATCTCCCCACTCCAACCATCTCCCCACTTAAAACATCTCCCCAATTAAAACATCTCCCCACTTAAAACATCTCCCCACTTAAAACATCTCCCCACTCAAACCATCTCCCCACTTAAAACATCTCTCCAATTAAAACATCTCTCCACTTAAAACATCTCCCCACTCAAACCATCTCTCCACTCAAAACCAGGAACCAGGTTGGAAGAGACCTCAAGATCATCCAGCCCAACCTATCAAACATCTCCCCACTCAAAATGTCTCCCCACTTAAGACATCTCCCCATTTTCCTTCTCACCCTTAAGCCTTTCTCCTGTTTTTTCTCTTGCAGATTCCAGCCCTGTTGGTGCCATCTCCATCAAGGGATGAGGCCATGCCAGATGGAGCAGCACCCAACCTGGCCCCGGATGCCGCTGTGCGACCCAGCCCCATTGTGAGACAGTCCTGGTGGAGAGTTTCATGCCTGGCTGTGCTGTGGGACTCATGATGTGGTAGATGTGGATGTGCCTCTGGATTGGTCCTTGCTGGGATGCACCACTGCTCAGCACTGAAACTGCTGGCACATTGCAGTGCGAACTGGACCCCTGGGCCCCGTCACCATGCTGTGACTGCCAGGTTTCATCATTCCCAAGGAATGTGTCCTGGTGAAGGAGAAGGTTTATCCATCTGCAGGTTTATCCATCCAAAGACCTGAAAACGGAGCTTCACCAGACACACTCAGATGCTGGTCAGGATTTGGCCAAGGGAGCTGAGATATGCTCCCAGCCATGCTCTGGACCATGGGATGCTGATGGTGGCATTACTCAGGAGAATCTACATGGACCCATCAAGTGATGTGCCAGAATCTGGAGCACCATCAGTCCTCAAGATGTCCCAGGGTGACTGCTCCATCACCAGCCCAGACTGGGAGCTGTGAGTGCAGAGGACTTTGCTTCACAGCACGGGGCCATCCCATTCCTCCATCCCTGGGCTGGGAAGTCCTATAACCTGGTTGGTTTTGGAAGGTGCTGAGGACGCTGTGGGGTGCTGCTGCGGGGTACCGTGGGTACCGCGGGTGCCCAGGCACAGGCAGGGTGACAGGGCTGCCGGTCACTGCCAGGTTACATCTGCCAGGGCATGCAAGAGTGACTCCAGATGCATTAGAAGTGCCGTGCTCCAATTTCAATTTCATCGTCTCACAATCATTTTCAGGCTCCTCTTAGTGCCACATTAACGAAGCCTGCTCGTTTGAATGCATAATTAGCCCAAGCATTCTACCTCGCTAATTTCGAAGCAGGAGCAAGGGGGGGAGGGGGGCGGCAAGGGAAGAAGGGAGGAGGGGGGTTGGAATTTGCATATTAATTTAGCAGAGGGAGAGAAAAACTGTTTACCACTTGCTTCTTGCTGTTGATCACAGCGGACTTAACTCTTTCCCCGGGTGCCATCTGGAGCTGCAGAGCCAAGCGCCCGTCCGGCACGTGGGGTGGGACACAAAGGTTACACCACAGCAATTAAATCCTCCCCATGGCACCCGCGGCCGTCCGGACCACCCTGGCTGCCCGTGCTACTGGCAGCACACTGCGGGGACTGGGATCCACCTCCTAGGAGTGCAGGGCAGGCAAAGTGTGGTTGATGTGAGGGCACAAGCTCTAAGGTACACCCAAACCTCCTGCCCATGTGGCCCTGGGGGGAAAAGTGCCATTGTCACCCAAAATAGGGTATCAGGGTTCCATCCTGGATCGGTCTCTGATGTCTTGAGTCCGTTCCCACCATCCTGGATCTGTCTCTGCAATTGTGGATCTGTCTTCACCATTCTGGGTCTGTTCCCACCATCCTGAGTCTGTCCCAGCTACCCTGGATCTGTGCCCATCACCCTGGGTCTGTACCTGCCATCCTGAGTCTGTCCCCTCCATTTTGGATCTCTCTCCTCTCTCCTGTCCCTGTCCCTGCCATCCTTGGCAAAGCTGGCACCATGCCAATCGTGGGGACATTCAAATGGCATCTACTCACCCTGGCTCTGTGCAAAGAGCCTCCTGTCACTCTCAGAATGTCCTCTCCAAGGTGACAGCTCCATCCCCTCATCCCCCTTTGCGTTTCAGCGTCACCCACCCAGAACATGATGTCAAATGCTCACATGTGCCACATCCAACAGCCTTTGGCAATGGGGTGTGCACGGGATCCCCATGCATCCACACAGCACCCATGAATTGAGGTGGGCAGCCTCACTGAGGACTGACAACTCACTACACACACACACACACACCCCTCATGCCTCCATTTCCCTTTGTTTGGGAGTCTGGGGGCATCCTAAGCTGAGATTGGAGGTAATTTGTCTGTCTCCTGCAGCGGGGCTGTCAGCTCACATCTGTGAACCAGCTCCATTTGCACTGCCTTTGAAAACATCTCAGGTCTGGCAGGTAGTAAAAAAAAATCAAAACAAAACACCTTAAAAACAAGGATAAAACCCCCAAAATGCACCAAAAAGTCCTGAGCAATGGATGATTTATGGGCTTGTCACACCTGTGACCGTGCTCAAATGCATCCAAGCTCGATTTGAGAGTGGTCACAGTTGCAATAAGCCTTATTTTGACCTTTAGACCCCCATCCCCATCTCACCCAGGCTCCCAAAACCAGTTAATCCCCCCAAAACCACCCCCTACACCAACCATCCATCTCATGTCATTGGCTTGGAGCCATCCCAGCCATTTAGGAAACACCCTCCCTCACTAGCATCCCACTCTGGCTCCCGTATCCCCAACTGGGATTTATCCCAAGGGGTTTATCCTTCTGTGTGATGCCAGATTTTGGAGCAGCATGTTTGAGGGACACTGGGAATGTGGGCTTGGGGGTTTGCGGTGCGTGGGACCGGCTCACGAAGGGTTAACAGTTGATTACAGCCTTTGTCTCTGCATCAGTGTACATAATGCGCCCCGCATTTGCATACTGCAGTGTGCGCTCAATTAAAATGAACTTTTAATTTCTTCTAAGTAAATTACTTCTTCCCGGTACGTGACGTGCACAAATGTCAGAATAATGGGAGAGCCTTAATGAGCTGGGAATGAGGGGAGGGGAGAGCTGGGGACCCCAGCCCCTCCGGGCTGTTCTGCTGCCTGTGGTCTCCCTGTCAGGGAAAAGGATAGAGCCTGCCGCCTGCTGCCTTTCCTGCTGGAGCCTGGGACATCCCTGCTGGCAGTGTGTCCCCACTTTCTTCCCATCATTCTGGCCATGTCCCTGCAAGGGGCCAGCCTGCCTGGGTCTTACCCTCAGCCCAGCACCCACAGATGTGTGGGGACATAGAGACATTGGAGCATCTCCGTGGAGGGGATGAACTGTCAGAATCCTCTCTGCATCCTGGCATCCATGGCCGTGTGGGGACAAAGGATCATCAGAGCATCCTGGCAGAGGACTGAACTGCCTGCATCCGCGGATGTGTGGGGACACAGGGACATTGGAGCATCCCTGTGAGAAGCTGAGCTTTCTGGGTGCTCCCCCCCCGTCCTGTCGTCGTCGTCGTGGGGACACGGGCGATGGAGCACCCCGGTGAGGGGCTGATCCTGCCCACATCCACGTGCATCTCTCACCATCCCAAAAAGTCCCCCTCGGGGCATCTTCCGCTCAGCGTGCCGCACGCCGCCCCTGGGAGCCCCGCAGCCTTCTCTACCCTCCCCACAGCAGCTGAGGGACGGCGCTCAGGGAGGCAAAACCCCGCAGCCCGACCTTCCCAGCTGCCTCCTAGTCGGAGCTGGGGCTGGTGGCGTGTCCGCGGGGGCCAGATGGCAAGCGAGATTACTGGAATTTGATTTTCAGATAAATCACAAACCTGGATGAGCGAGTGCTGCTCCAGATGCATTATCCCTAATCCCCTGGAAGGGAACCTTTCGGAGGAGACGGTCCCTCTGCCAGCTTGGCAGCAGCTGGGTAATCCCGGCCGGCAGCACGACCCCGCACAGCCCAAGGGGAGAGGATCAGCTGCTCCCTGGCCACACCACGGTGTGTCACCCGTGCCCGCCGCGACCCACATTTGGACCCGCCAAGCCCGACTGGGAGCAGATGGGGCCAGATGGAGTCACACCAGGAGCACACGGGCAAGAGCCTGTGCCCGCAGTGCCCACAATGCCCACAATGCCCATGGGCTGCCATGCCCATTCAGCTCAGTGCTATGGGAAGGGGCCATTGGGATGTGTGTGTGGGGGGGGTGTTGTCGCTGGGCTCTCCTCATCCCACTTCTCCCCACCCAGAGCATTGTCATACTGCCCAATGGTCCCAGTAAGGGTGCCACAGGAAGCCCCCCTCACCCACTCCACCGTGCCCAGCCTTTCAACACCAACAGCACTGCTTGGTCAAGTCCCAGCAGTGCCTCCACCCATTGCCCTGATTAACTGGGACGTGTGAATGATGCTGAGGCTGCAGGACCAGCCCTGGTGAAGAGGCTAAGGAAAAGGAGGGAAGGGACATGGTGACTGCAGCCAGGGCCTGGCATCCTTGGGAGCTGCTCACACCCCTCCCTGGAGTCCCAGCAGTTTAGGCTTCCCAAGGGAACTAGATGGGGAGGACAAAGTGGGTACAAGCACCAGGACCCCCAGTAGTGGTTGAGGTCATACCGTGTGGCCTTGCTCTCTGCTCCAGCCTGGGGCTGTGCTTTGGGGGCACGTGGACATTTTGGGAGTTCTCAGTTGGACAGCAGCTTCCCCAGGCCCCAGGGATGGTTCATCCTTACTTTTGCAGTCCTCCCTCTCCTACAGAAGCACAAATTCAGGGACCCCCCCAAATTCTGCAAATAAACACAAGTGGCAGGGACACGAAATCTAGCTCAAACACCCCCACCCCCTCCTTCTTTCTCCTCACACCAGCCAGGTGAGTGCAGTCGCAGCCCCCAGTGCTAGCCCTGCTCTGCTGGGCAGGAGGGGGTGTTGCACCCACCCAGAGACAGACCATCCATCATCACACACCGGCAGCGGCAGAGCAGGCACCGGAGCATCGTGGCGCAGAGCAGCCATAACCAGAGGATGCTGCGATCAATGGGTGCATTAACCTGAACCTGTGCCCCCTCCCTGGGGGCTGGAGTGTGTGTGGCAGGGGAGGTGGAGGATATTCATTCCTCTCCAGCTCCCGAAGGAAGAGGAGATGGGAAAAGCCATGCAGGGAAGCTCTACCTGGCTGCTACTGACATCTTACTCCAGCACAGCTCTGGAAATGCCACCACCATGAATAGAAGAATGATTCTTGCATGGCTCAACCCTCTCCCCACCAAGAGGAAGGGTTCCCCAAGTCAGTTGGGACACCAAATTTGTGTGAGTCAACACAAATATTGACTCATGGGCGTTGCTGCACTTTGCCTTTTATTTTTTTCTCCCAAAGGTAATGTGGTCTCCCAGCAGATGTGTGCCATGGAGACAAAAACAAGCCATGGAGGCCACGACAATGATTTGAGGGCTTCAACCCTTCTGCTGTGAGGACAGGATGAGAGAATTGGGTTTTTTTTCAGAGAGAAAAAGCCTTCTCTCTGGAGATGGCTCCAGAGAGACCTTCTTGTGGCCTTCCAGTTCTTCAAGAGGCCCATAAGAAAGATGTTGACAGACTTTTGAGCAGGAGGAAAATTTAGACTGGGTAGACAGAAGAAATTATTTTCACTGAAAGAGAGGAGACCCTGTTACAGGTTGCCCAGAGAGGTGGTAGATGCTCCACGCCTGGGACCACCCCAGGCTAAGTTGTCTGGGGCTCTGAGCAACCTGCTCTAATTGCAGATATCCCTGCTGACTGCAGGAGAGTTGGACTAGATGAGCTTTAAAAGTCTCTTCCCACCCAAATGAGGCTGACTCCATGACTCTATGACAAGTCCTCTTTTTCTAGCCCACCTCTTCAAGCCTCTATTGTGATGGAACCCAGAGGCCACACTGCCAAACATCATCATCTCCAATTCTAGACTTTACCTATCACCTTTGTCCCCTTCTCCAGGCTCGGTGGTCCCCCAGGCTCCCCTATTACAATCCCAGCAGGAGTGAGGGAGCCCACAGGAGGCAAGTGGGACCATGCTTCCCCCCCCCCCCAATGCCAAAATTTACATTGAACCACAAATTAATTTCATAATTTTTTCCTCTCTAATTATGCCAACATCTGCTGCAAGACCCAAGCTGTGCACATGCATTTTAATACATCCCTCCCCCCCCACCCCCTCCCAGTCTCTCTCAGCACTGAACTTTGCAGTAATTATCGCCAGGAGAAGGGCTCTGTGCCATGGAAAGCAGAGGAGAAGGCTGGCAGTGAGCAGGAGCACGAGGAATGAGGGGCAAACGGGGGCTGTGCCCACTTCAGGTGCCGCTCTTGGCCTCTGCTGAGCCACGGCATGGGGAGATGCCAGCAGCAGTGGAGGCTCTGCCTTGCTAAAGGCTGGGTTTATTTCCAGGAGAAAAGGGAAAATGCAAACATGAGGCTGCTCAGGGAGAACGAAAGGGTGGCAGGGACTCTACATGTGCCAGGCCAGCCGGTGCACTCTGTGCCAAGCTGAAGCTCAGGGTGCCAGCTCTGCCCTGGAGATATTTCACCATACTGAGTCCTCTGGTAATGGCTCTGCCCCAGGGATCCTTCATCGTGCTGGGGCTACAGGGAATGACTCTGCCTCGGGGATGTTCTGTCCCGAGACAAGATCAATCATGGCCAAGAGGTACCCATCTTGCTCCTGGGACAGTGAAGGGATCCTGGCCCTGTTTTCATCCATGCACTCCAGTCACGCTCCCAGCTCTTCACACCAGATTCTGAATCTGGCCCTTTGCCCCTCAGTGTCCTGCCCGCCACAGGATGGGACAGCTGGGGACATGTGAGGTCTGGGGGCCTCAATGCTCAGCCTCTGGCGTGACATCCCCTGTCCTTGTCCCTGTCACCCGCAGGCCTGGGCAAAGCTAGTAGCTGTGGCAGCCCCCTCTTGTCCCCTGCTGCTCGTCTGCTCCCGCTCAGGGCAATGTCTCATGGCCTCGCTGGCAGATGCAAAAGGTCATTTGGCTGCCGAGTAATTAAAACCTGGCAATTACCAATCTAGAGCAGCAAGCTCCTGGCCTGGCAAGGGCTCCAGTCCTCCCGCCTGAGCCGCGGGATGCAGCCAAGGGGCAGAATTGGGGGCGGCACCGGGGAGGTGACAGAGGGATGAGGCCCGTCCCCCGTGCTGGCAGCTGGCTTTGGGCACGGGCAGCTCACTGGAGAGCCCACGGGGATGCCGTGCTCTCCTCACGTCATTCGTCAAGGGGTCTATTTAAAAGGATGGAGGATGGAGGTGCAGGATGAACTTGGCTGCACCCATCCTGCTGCAGGAACGGGTGCATGGCACAGCCCTGGGCTCAGACAGCAGACCAGAGCTGCCTCTGTGATAGGAAGGAGCTCCATCACGGTTCTGAGTGCCGAGTGTGCCACAGGCCATGACACTGATGACATGATTGAGGGGGTGAAGACCCTTTCCCACCCTCTGCCAGGGTGCTGTTGCCATCAGAGGTGCCCAGTGACACAGCACAAGTGGGAAGCCCATTCCTTATCCCAGAGAGGATGGAGCTGAGACCCTCAGCTCCCTTGTCCTGCCGTTAATTACACTATGAAAATTAAGGTGGTTGGCAGGGCTGGGCTCTGCTCCTGCTCATAAAATCACAGCCTTGTTTTGGTGGAAAAGACCTCTAGGATCATCAGCTCCAACGGTCAAGCATCCTGCAGTGAGGTGGGGGGCAGCATCAGACCCTGGAGCTGGGGAGGGGTTGCCCTTACGGGCTCCTCTGAGGGGTGCCAGGGGATGGTCCTGCTCCAGCACCAAGAAAACAGGCAGGGGACTAACTGGTGTCCCATGAGGAACGCTGTGGAGAACGCAGCAGGATCCATTCCTGCGCGGTGCCCCATGGCACGGCAGAAGGCGCCCGCCCACCCCATGGAGCATCACCCTGGGTCGGGGTGGCACCGAGACCATCCCGCAGTCGCCGTGTGGGTGCCAGCCCAGGTGTGACAGCAGGAGTGGGGCCGTGGCAGCCCCGTCAGGCTGCTGCCACCCGCCCGCCTCGCAGCCGGGAACAGATGGCAGGCGACAGAAGCTGCCGATGAATAATACACATCTAATGAGCGCCGCTGCCAGCCGCCCGCCCGCTCCCCGCACTGCCCCTCGCACCCACACGCTCCATCTGCGCCCGGCGCCTGGCACAGGGCCCCTGCGCCAGGGTGGCCTTGACGTGCGCCTGGCACCCATCGGTCCTGCTCTGTACCAGGGCTGCACCTTGTCATGCGCCTGGCACCCATAGGTGCTGCTCCATACCGAGGTGCCCCTGGAATGTGCCTGGCACCCATGGATCTATTATCACACCACAGTGACCCTGTCATGCATCTGTCATCCATGGGTCCCCCTCCATATCAAGGTGCCCCTGCAATGTGTCTGGCACCCCTGGATCCATTATCACACCACAGTGACCCTGTCATGCATCTGTCATCCATGGGTCCCCCTCCTTATCAAGGTGACCCTGCAACACGACTGGCATCTATAGACCAATTTGCATACAACAACCTCGCCATGTGCCTGGCATGCATGGGTCCTGCCCCATACCAAGGTGCATTCTGCCACGTACCTTGCACCCCATGAGTCCTGCTTCATACCATGTGTGCCTTGCCATACACCTGGCACCCTTGGGTCCTGATCCATACCAGGGTACCCTGCCATGTGCCTGGCCCCCTTGGGTCCTGCACTACACTGATATAGCTCTGCCACGCACTTGGCACCTCTAGGTACTTCTCTGAACCAAGATGAAGGTTCCCTGAACCCTGCTTAGCACTTGTGTGTCTTGCCCTGTATCAGGGTGCCCCTGCCATGCACCTGGGTTTTGTTCTAGATCATAATGCATGGCTCCTATGGATCCACCCCCCTGCCAAAGTGACCCTGTCACGTGTCTGCCACCCCCAGGTCCTGCTCTGTACCAGGGTACACTCTAAGCATCCATGCATCCTGGTCCATCCTATGATGACTCACCATGTGAATGGCACCCATGGATCCATTCCCATACCAAGGTGCTCCTGGCACTGATAGATCTTGCCTTGTGCTGGGCTACTTCTGTCACCCATGGGTGTTGGGGCAACAGGATGGCCGAGGGAAGGGTGCTGGGGACCCACAAGCACTTCTACTCCCTTGCCTGAAAGTGTTGCAATGTCACCAAGCAGTACCTCCAGCACAGGGCCAGCAGGGCAGAATATTAGTGCCATGGCATGTGGCATCTCAGCACCCACAGCACGGAGCCAGGAGCAGAGGAGGTGAGGCAGGATGGGAAACAGCTGCCCAAACCATTGCTCAACCCCCCCTCCTCTTGCTAATGAGCCCTTGGCTAATTAGGGCTCTGGGGAAGACTCCTCCCTAGTTTTAGGGCTTTGCCTGCTACCACTGGGAAACCAGCACCACCCAGGGGGAGGAAGCTCTGAGTTTCTCCTCCTGAGGAGATTCCATCGTCTGGGAATGCAGATCTTGGCTCTCCACGTCTGGGGTGCTCCACTCTCCAGCTCTGGTGGGTTTGTGCCTAATGCCCCCAGATGATCTCTTGGGCATTGCAAATCTCCCGACTTGATGTTCTCTGACGTAGTCCCCAGTCCCTGCCTGGATCAATGCAGGTCGGGGGGCACTCACAACCACTGCACTGGGAAGATGAGGAAGAGGAGGAGGAGGAGGAAGAGGGCTGGAAAACAAAACGTTGATGGATTGTAAAGCCACTGAAGTGGCGTCAAGTAAACTCCATATTTTTAACGGCATTTAAATGCCTCCAAGCAGATGAATAAGGTCTAGGTAATAGCAGCACCAGTCTATATTTATTCTATCTTAAACACCAGTTTGTCAGGCTGTATTAATATTGATGGTGAGGCTTGGATTGAGGACAGGCAACGCTGGGACTTCACTTTATCTCTCCCAAACAGGCTGCTTCAGCCCCTTTATCAGGGCTGCGGCTGCGGCAGCAGCTGCCTCTTCAAGGGCTCAGCGCCTCCCCTCCTCCCCCCC
>WAAF01003446.1:120951-202360 GCA_013400475.1 Tricholaema leucomelas | reverse complement strand
CCCCCCACTCCACTCCCTCTTTTTAATCAGAGGAGGAGAAGTTGCTGGCTTGATCGTTCCATTTTTATCTCTTTTATTTACTCCATTTTCATGTCTTTCAGTGCATATTTTATTCCCATCAAGGCAGGACCATTGATAGCTTAAGCTGTTCCCCTCCTTGGCTCCCCCCTGCCCCCACCATGCAGCGTGATGGGGAAGGACGAGGGGTAATTACCGGGGACGTGCCTGCGCTGCCCACCCCTCCTGCTCCGCGGTGGCTGCACACAGCGTGACCTGCCCCTGCCCCAGGGAAGGGGCGAGATGCCATTTGGGGGTCTTTGAGGGGCTGCAGCCTCAGCCTTGGGGCTGAGATGAGGGGGATGGCTCAGCAGCTGGTCCCGTCCCAGCCCCATGAGCATCCCTCCATGATGTCATGGTGCTGCTGCTGCTGTGGGTCCCATCCCTGCTGTCACTCGTGTCGGGGAGCAGCCAGCTCCAACCCCACCATCCCATTGCATCCCATCATCTCTCATTAACATAGCCCCAGCCACGATATCCTGCCCCATCCTGCCCCATTAACACAGCCCCAGCCATGCCATCCTGCCCCATTAATACAGCCCCAGCTATGCCATCCTGCCCCATTAACACACCCCCAGCCATGCCATCCTGCCCCATTAACACAGCCCCAGCCATGCCATCCTGCCCCATTAACACAGCCCCAGCCACGTCACAGGACAGCTCTGGGCATGTTGGCACCCCCTAAAAAAGTGCTTAAATAAGGCTGTGCCATGTGGGAAGAACCCCAAAATGTACCGCGGGGTAGATGATTCCCATGCTGGCACCCTGTGGGGCTGTGACAGAGGCTGAGGACAAACTATTTTCCTCCTGAATATTCCCCAAAGCCCAGATTCCTGCCTGGCACTTCCCTGCCAGCATTTGAAATTCAAAGTCTGCTCCGTCTTGATTAAAGCTACAAATCATCCAGCCGAGGAGCAGCCGCATGGCCACGTGGCCAGGGCGCGGGACTGGCAGGGATGGCATCGCCTTCCCAATCCCAGGATCTGAATATTCACAGCAAACTGTTCATGCAGCCCTTCCCCTGTGAGAGAGGGGTTAGGGGGGGGGGAAAGGATGCAAAAAGAAATTTGCAACTGATTTCAGCTGGGGTAAGAGCTGGAAGTAATGAACGTGGAGCAATCATCATAAATGCTAATTGCAAGAGGAGGGCTGCAGCCTGCCACGGGTTTTAAAGATAGTTTGTGAAAATCCATGTTGGGAACGTGGGACGAGCTTTGGATCCTGCTGTGGGCATCGTAGAATCATAGAATCGTGGGCTGGTTTGGCTTGGAATGGACGTTTAAAGGTCCTGTAGCCCAAACCCCAGACAGTCAGCAGGTTTCTCAGACAACCTGACCCAGAATGGAGCAACCTGGGGCAGGGTCTCACTAGCCTCATTGTGAAAAAATCCTTCCTTCTATCCAGTCTGAATTTTAGTTTAAACCCAGCTCCCCTGCCCTGTTGCAACAGGACCTGCTAAAATGTTTCAGAATCCAATACTGGTGGGGGTTGGAAGGGACCTCTGGAGATCATCCAATCTAACCCTCCTACTAAAGCAGGGTCACCCACAGCATCTCGCCCAGGATCACAATGTCCAGGTGAGTTTGGATTCTTTCCAGAGAAGGAGACTCCACAGTCTCTCTGGGCAGTCTGCTCTGGGTCTCCAGCAACCTCACAGCAAAGAAGTTTCTCCTGTTCAAATAGAACCTCCTGGGTTCCATTTTGTGCCCAGCGCCCCTTGTCCTGTTACTGGCCACCACTAAGAGCCTGGCCTCATCCTCTTACCCCTCACCCTTTAACTCTTGCTGAGCATTGATTAGATCCCCTCTCAGGCTGCTCCTCTCCAGACTAAACAGTCCCAGGGCTCTCAGCCTTTCCTCCTCACAGAGATGCTCCAGGTCCGTCAACATCTTTGTACCCTCCACTGGACTCTCTCCAGTAGTTCCCTGTTTTTTCTGAACTAGAGAGCCCAGAGCTGAACCCAGGACTCCAGCTGTGGCCAACACCAAGGCAGAGAAGAGTTTGTTCACATCTTTTTTATCATCCCTTTTAAGCACTGAAAGGGCACCAGAAAGTCTCCCTGGAGCCTTCTGTTCTCCAGGATGAATTATCCCGACTCTCAGCCTGTCCTTACAGCAGAGGGGTTCCAGCCATGGTGGCCCATAGCTCCCATGTGGCCCTGGGCAGTGTGACCAGAGCAGCTCCTGCTCCCCATCGCCCTCTGCTACCAGCAAAGAAGTTGAATTTAACAGCCATTAGTCCTGGAAACATCAAAGGACTCCTCTGCTGGAAAATGAAAATCCTCATTAACTAATCAAAAGCCCATCGCTCACTCTGCCTTTAATATCATTAACAGCAGCCAAGACTTCAATTAGGGCTTTAGTCAAACTTCTCCATGCCACTCTCTCTCCATAGCGAGGGTGGGTACAGCAGCTCCAACCTTCCCTGGGACTCCTCAAACCATGCACACATGTGAGCTCAGCCCCAGGCTCAGGACCGCATCCAGGGGTGCAGCCTGGATCCCGAAGAGGAGATGTCTGAGCCACTGATGCTTGGTTGGAGCCAGGGATTTTGCCGGGTGGCTCTGACCTCAGCAGGGAAATATGCTGCTGGCAGGGAGCTAAGATGCTGGGCGATGGGAACCGGCCAGTTCTCACCGATCTCTCCCCCGTAGTGACTGGGATAAGGCTGGGAAAGGCCAAGGGATTGCAAGCCTCACACCACGCTCTTGCTGGGTATGTCACCCTGTCCCCCAGCCAGCACCCTGCGGATGTAGAGGTGGCCCCAAATCTGGAAGCATCCCAAAGTCACACCAAGGGAGGGTGGCTGAGCACCCTGAGCTCCTCTTAGTGCCCACAGGGGGATGCTGCAGGCAGCAAACCCCTGCCACCCTGCCCAGCATCATGTCGCTGATGCTGGTATGGATAGGGGGATGGTGTCCCCTGGCACAGCCACAGCTGGGTGCTGTTCTGGTGGGCAGAGGACCGCTCCAGCCCACTCCTTCTGCCTCCTGTCAGAATTAGGAGGCTCACCACCTTTTGGGAAGGGAAAATAATGACCAGGAGGCTTAGTTAAATACCTGTCACCCACAGCCTCTGTAGACTTTTTATTCTCCTCTTTTTATTGACTCAGTAGAACATTGGTAAGGATTTTGCCCTCTCCTCCCCTGCATTCCCAACCTGGCTTTCCCAAGTGCCACCCTTTGTACCTGCCCCCCGCCCCCATCAATGCTACCCCACCACTTGGATTTGCAATCATCAGGACCCTGAGATCAGGTTAGGGGAGGAGCTGGGAATATCTTCCTGATCCTCAGAGAAGCAGGGGCCACATCACAGATCCAGGGATGGCCTGGGAATGCAGGGAGATGCCAAATGCCCCAGGGATACAGAGATGCTGGGAACTTCGGGGTTCAGGAGTACCAGATGCCCCAGGGATGCAGAAGGATGCCTGAGCACCTCAGGGACATGCAGGAGGATGCTGAGTGCTCCAGGGATGTGCAGGGATGCTGGATACCCTGAGGTTGCAGGAGGATGCTGAGTGCTCCAGGGATGTGCAGGAATGCTAGGTGCTGTGCTCACAGGCAGATCTCCCTCCTTGGGTGGCCATGAGCCACAGCTTCAGTATGACCCTCCTGGGGATGGGACATGAGTTCCAGCCTCACTGGGTGCAATGCGTCAGTGCTGCCATCCCGGGACCAAACATGAATGAGGGAGTGTCCAGGCAGGAGCATCTAGGGAGCAGAGCCATCAGGAGACAGATCCGCAGATGGCAGCTCTCTTGGAGAGACAGGGACCATAATCCTCCCCATGGGTCCCATTATCATCTCTAGCTGGTGAAAAAACTCTCATCCTGGATGTGTCTAATCCTAATCACTCCCCATTGCACCGGACCACTTCAGACGGGCCAGACGGGCAGACGAGGCCTCCTCCTGCCCTGCATATCTGCATAGNTGGGTAATGAGCTGGCTTGTTTCCAAGTCTGAGCATCGCTTGGGCTTGTTGCCTGCAATGAATGAGTCAGGTCTCTGCAGAGATAGCCAGCTGAGGTTGCTCACTTGAGATGACCCCTTCATACCTCCCAAAGGACCTGGGAAGTGTTGAAATCTATCCTGAGGGAGGACATCTGGATAACAGCTCCCTCCGCCTCCCCCTCCCCCCCTCCACAAGGTATTTCCTCTCGGGGGCTGAGATTTGGACAATGCACAGCCCCTCTTCCTATGCCAGCCTTCCCCCTTGCATGTTTAATTCATCCCTCTCCTGCTTCCCCATCCATATTTATGGCAAGGATGGGTATGGGGCAGGAAGGTCATCACTTAGTGGGGGGCTCTCGCTGTCCGCCCAGCCCCCGGTGTGCCTGGGGCTGCTGGGATGGAGTGGAGGATTAAATCCAGAAGGGAAAATATCCTGCAGCAGGTGCAGCTTGCGACAGGTCTGAACGGCTGCCAGCCGGCTCGGAAATCCCAGCCACATCTGTGCTCCTCGCTTGGACACCAGATGGGCCCCGGGTTAGTATTTTGGGCCAGGGTTAGCTTGTGGCGGGGGCTGAGGAGAAGCTAAAGTGGGGGTAGGCTGCTCCAGCCTGGGATGCTCACACCCCACCTGTGTTTCCCCTGTCCTTAGCCTGGATTTTCAGCATGTAGGTCAGACCCCTCTTGGGGCGTGGGGCAGGTTGGGGCTATGCCAGGGGCCGCAGAGATCCCTGCCAAGCACCGCAGTTCTCCGAGCCCCACCTCTACCCCAGCTTCTCACCTCACCCTCCCAGTGAATCCCAGCTCCTCACCCCTCTGGGGTTGCTGCTATCATCCATCAGGAGAGAGGTACAAAGAGCATGTACAAAAGCTCTCTCTTGTTGGAAAAAAACTTAAGATCATCGAGTCCAACCAGTCCAACCATAACCTAGCATCTCCCTGTGCACAGCTGTTATGCCACATCCCTGAGCTCCTCAGCCAAACTCTTCTAAACACTTTCCCCGGTGCAATTTGAGGCCATTTCCTCTTGTCCAAACATTTGTTTCTTGGGAGGAGAGACCGACCCCCTCTTGGCTCCAACTTCCTTTCAGGGAGTTGTATAGAGTCAGAACTCTTCCCTCAACCTTCTTTTCTTCAGGCTGAACGATCCCAGTTCCCTCAGCTGCTCCTCACAGGACTTGTGTTCAACCCCCCCCCAGTATTCTTAGATGTGGCTGTGCATCCAATCCCCAGGTGGATTAGGACAATCTCAACGCCATGAGCATCTTGTCTCCATCCTGGGGTCCTCCTATCCCCTTCTCTGGTCTGGCATCCTGCCACACTGGTTGCTCCAAGGATGCCTGCAGCTAAAGCATGCTGGGGCAGCCCCACAGACCCCTGGCCTGTAGGATGAGAGCCTGAGCTCCCTGCCCACTCCCCATGGCAGCAGATGCAGTTCTCCAAACTCCTGGTTCCTGGCTATTTTTAGGAGCATGTTCATGGCTAAATCTGGCTTCATGTGGGCTTCAGGCTTCTTGGCAGTGTAGTGGCTGCCACCTTGTGCCATGCTGTTTGGTCTCATGTCTCTCTCTGTGATCTGGGAACATCATGGGCACACATGGAGCCGTAATCCCTGTCTGGGGGGTATTCACTGCAGAACCATGCTACAGGATGGAAAGGCCATCCTAGCGTAGAGATGGCTGTGGTGGGAGAGGAATTTCCCAGCCCCATGGCATCAACCCCTACCTGAGAAGGGTGGGGTGCAGGGTGGATGACAGCAGAGCAGTGCCAGCACCCTCAGCCCTTTTTGATAGCCTTGTCCCAAGCAGCAGGAGTGAGAGGCAAGCCCTGAGCCCAAGCACAGGGATTAAGAGCCCATGAGGGTCCCTGGTGGCTCCAAGCAGTTTAATCTACAAGCAGAGGATGCCACTGCCCACGTCTCCCTTCCTGCAGGGCTGGGGCAACCAGGGCATCTCCTTTCTCTCCTTCTCTTCCTGAGCCACATAGCCTGGCCAAGCTGAGAGCTCACTGTCTCTCTTGTAAGTGGAGAAAGGTGTTGAACACAGAAATGCAGCTGTGGGAAGTGGAGCTGGCAGGGACTTGCATGTCCATGAGAAGGAGGAGGAGAATGTGTCATCTTCTGGCCCTGCCTCTACCCAACCAGTGCTGAGCAAGGTGGCTGCAAGGGGACCTTTCCCCCCCGCATCTCCCCTAAACCCTACTGCCTTTGTGCACACACAGAGCCATCCCCATCTCCATCTCTATTCCTGTCGCTATCCTCATCCTCATTTACATCTCCCTTTCCATCCTCATTCCCACTCCTGTTGCCATTCTCATCTGCTTCCCCATATCCATCTCCTCTGTCTTCATCCTCAAACCCATCCCATCCCCATTTCCATCCTCATCTTTGTCCCATCCTCGTCCCATCCCCATCATCTTCATCCTCATCCCCATCTCCATCCCTATCCTTGTCATCATCCTCAACTCCATCTCCATCCACATTACCACTTCTGTCCCCATTTCCACCATCATCCCAAAATCCATCTCTATCCCCATCTCCATCCCCTTGCCCACCCCTCATCTCCCTCCCAAAGCCCCAGAGATGCCATCACAGCCCTGGGTGCTGCTCGGTGATGCCGTGCCTGGGGCGCAGAATCCAGCACCCAGCCTGGGGGGCTCGCCTGGTGACAGCCATTCTGCCTCTCTCTCCGCCTCCCCTCTCTCTCCCTTGCTGAAAATTGATAATTAACCTTTTGTCGGGGGCTGTTGTGTTGATTTGGCGCGGGCGGCTGCAGGGAGCTGATATGGAAATCGCAGCCGGCAGCAGCTCCTCGTCCTCCCGCAATCTGCAGCCTCGCACAGCCGTTGGGCAGAGATAAGCAGGTGCTTATTCAGAGCCCCGCAGCTGCCTGCCAGGGCAGCCCCTACCTGATCACTCCAATCTCGGTGAAAAACTACTTGAGGTTGGGCTCCGGCGATGGGGAGCCGATAGCGACCGCGCCAGACATCCCCCGGCTCCGTGCCTCCTGCCTCCCTCTGCCCGCGTCCTCTCCGCTCCCTTCTTCTCCCTGCTCTGCCTTCCCTCTTATCTCCCTCTCCACATCCCTTTGATTTCTTCTCTGTATTTTTTCCCCCTTCTTTATTTATTTATTTCCCTTTTGCCTTAAAGAATGTGTCTTTGTGTTCCATGTGAACTTGCAGCGGCCACTGCTCTCCTTCCCATTCCCAGCTCCTACTTCTGCTCCCGAATCCACATTTCCACAAGATGGAAGAGGCAGATTTGAGGGCTGCAGGCAGCCAAGGCTGTGCCTCTTCTGAAAATCACCACATATTTGTTTTTTTTTTTTTGGGGGGTGGGCTCTTTTTGGGTCCAGGGGTGTTTTGCTCATGGTTTCTGCTGCTGCTGCTTCCTCTCGTCTTGGTTTTGCCCATCTTGGAGAGGTCACATCACTCCCAGATAGGAAGGGAAAGGATTGGCATGCTAGGAGCAATGGGGTGCTGAGGACAGTGAGGTGCTGTGGGTAGTGGGGTTCTGAGAGCAGTGGGGTGCTGGAGGCAGTGGTGTGTTGTGGACAATGGGGTTCTGAGGGCAGTGGGGTGCTGAGGGCAGTGGAGTGCTAAAGGGAGAGGGACATGTGGGTACAAGCAGCACATAGGGCTGAATGGGCACCCACTGGGACTTTCTCAAGCACCAAGGACACATGCCAGGGCTTCAATAGCCCCGGTAAAATGTGAAGGTGGGTGGTGGGTGCCCCAATGGGGCTCCAAATACTCCCCCAGGGGGTTTCTGCCTTCTGAGTGTGGGGGTGGTGGGAGCCCAACACACTTCTCCTTTACTTGGGGGGAAGTTTCTGCTCAGCTGCAAGCAGCAGTTCTGACTCAGAAAGAAACTGGTTGGGAGCACCCATGGTGTCCCTGGGGGTAGGCAGGGGTTCTCCCCATGCTGAGCCAGACCCTGGGACCCCTGGGATTCCCCTCACACTAGGCCAGACCATGGGAACCCAGGGGTTCCCTCCACAAAGAGCTGGACCCTGGCATCCCGGGGGTTCACCGCATGGCAGGGAAGATGCCATCACCCCAAGGATTCCTCCCATCAAAGGGTGGACCCCAGGGGTTCCCCCCACACCAAAACAGAGCACTGGACAGCAGAGGTCACCCCATGATGGAGTAGACCCCAGGATCCCAGGGGTTCCCCCCACACTTTGGGACCTCAATGTTTTCCCCCCACATCAGGGCAGACCTTTGGACCACAGGGTTGGAGTGGAGACCCCAGGACCCCAGTGGTTCCTTCCACACTGAGCTAGACCTCACAGATTCTCCCCATACCACAGTAGACCTCCAGGAATCCTAGGATTCCCCCCACATGGAAACATTTCCAGGTCCCCACTGCCTGCAGCTGCCCAGGCAGATGCTTGCCTGTGGACAAAACACTCCCACCACAGGTGACATCGAGGCTACGGAGCCACAGCTGGGTGGGATTTTCTTGATCAGTCCTGAAACCCTCCTGTTTTGACTCACTGCCCAAGGACACTCGCCAAGGAGCTGCTGCTGCCACTTAATGCCCCACACACTTTGGTTGCCTCACTGCAGATGACCCTGATACTCACCACAGGGCAGCCTGGCAACAACCCAAGAAGATGATGCTGAGCCCACCTGGGGCTGTGGCCATCCGTCCTGTCAGAAATAAAAGGGGAAGAGGCAAGAGCATGAAACATGGATAGAAAACCTTCCTGCTTGGTGAGATAGGCAGCTGAGACCATGATCACACACAGCTGAAACCTTTGCAAACCCTTTGTCCCACACCCAGGCAGCTCTACCCCTGCTGCTGGGGCACAGGCATCTCCAGTGTGGATAGGCTGCAGCTGGGACATCACCAGGATGCAGGATGTGGGGCTGGAGCAGAAGCTTGCTGGGAGTAGCTGTGTTGTCCCACCTCAAGCATGCAGCCTTGGTCGGGTTGGGGCTATAGTTTGTAGTTGTGTGACCCTTTCCCCCTGCACATCAGCATTGTGCTGGGGCTTCCCCCCATCTCCCTGCAGCACCCAGACTGGGCTCACCACCCCTGGGGACCTCGGGCTGCACCTAGAGGTGCTGCAGACCCTCCTGATGACACTTCACCCCACTCTGTCCCACATCCTGCAGCACAGCACTCCTGCACCCCCATGCTCTGGGACCTTCCTCCCCAACGTCCCTTCCCTGTCCACCCCCTGGGAGACAGAGGGCTGGGGGCATGAAGCGGGGAGCCCCGGGTAGCATCTGCGGGAGCGCAGGTGGCCGCCGAGACGCACCATCTGCTCAGCCACCTTCGGGGACAGTGCCGGCGCTGCTGTATTTTTAGGACACGTTTCCTCCCTCCCACCTGCAGCCCGGAGCTGCCTCTCGGTTTTCTAACAAGTTGTTTCTCTTAGTGCTGGCTGTCGGGGAGCCCAGACCCCAGCACGGGCTGGCCTGGGGGGCAAAGAGGACATTCAGAGAATTGGTTTGGTTGGAAAAGATCTCCAGGAGCATCAAGCCCAACTGTTAACCCAGCGCTGACAGGTCACCACTAAACCATGGCCCTCAGCATCACATCTCCATGGCTTTGAAACCCTTCCAGGGATGGGGACTTCACCACTGCCTAACCATGACAGCTGTGCCATGCCAGTCCTGCTGTCTCATGCTGCACCGTGCCGCTCGTGCCGAGCTGTGCCATGCCAAGCTGCACTGTACCAGTCCTGCTGGGCCATAATATGCCATGCTGTCCATGCAGATGGACACTGACATTCATGCCATGTAATGCTGCACCATGCTGCTTCTGGTGTGCCACACTGTGCCACGCTGCACCATGACAGCCATGCCATGCCACGCTGTGCCATGCTGTACCAGCCAGTCCTGCCATGCCACGCTGCCTCCCTGACAGTAGTGCCATGCTGTGCTGCAGCGTGCTGGCCCTGCCATGCTGAGCTGCACCACTTGGCCCCTGGCAGTGAGGAAGCGAAGCCGGTGCGAAGGGGAAGTTGTTGGGAAGCCAGCCCGGAATGGCTGATGGGGAAGGCAGAGCTGGGCTTGGTCACAGATGGTTCCTGTTGGGGAAGGACACGGCTGCAGCTGCCCAGCCTCCCCCCACCCGCCGCATTATCACTGCCCGGCAGCTGTTCACCTTCCCCCTCACCATGGGACACGGCTCCGCTGCCACCCCGACCCCGGCTGTCACATGAACGGGCAGGCAGGCAGGGAGCGGGCAGGACACCCTGCTGATGCTCAGCATCACCCGCCCCAGCTCCTGCACCCACGCGTGGGAGTGGGCTGCCTGTGCTAGCCCCTGTGAAGCTTGCGGCGTTGGGCTGCTGACACCCACCCCTCCTGGATGCCTGGGGGACTCCCCAGGCAGGACAACCACTCCTCCTGGGCCAGGGCAGCGGGCAGGATCGGCCAAGGTAAGGCTGAGACAGTGGAGGGAGGAAGGTGATGGGTGATCTTGGCTGTGTCATGTGCATGTGGTGGCAAAGGTGACTCACCCCAGAGTCAAATTTGCCCCAGACATTAGGGAGGTGGTCCTTGAGGGTAGCACATGGCTGATGGCTTATGCCCCTTGGTGAATCCTCATGGGGACTGGCTGGAGAGACTCGGAACACAGGGCATGGCCAAGTTCATGTCACGAGCACCACAGGGCATGATAGGCTCATTATCACAGGGACCTGTTTGGAGCCTTCTCTGCAATTAACCTTTCCATAACAAGTCCAAAACTAGTTCCAGAATTCTCATATTTCGTTTACAGGGTTTGAAACCTCTGCTCATTGGATGTTTTGCTTCATTTTGTGGTCAGCAGCTTACATGAAGCTTGGGTGTGTGCTCCCATGCTTGCTCCCTAGCAGAGGCTGCATCCTGCCTGCAGCAGGTTTGTGCCGCCAAGCTCAGAATCTGACCCCACAGGCCCAGGATCCAACCCCACGGGCTGAGGATCCAGCCCTGTGGGCTCCCCAGCTGTTGCAGTGTGACAGCATCAAGACCCTATGGAGCCAGACATCTCATGGCCCTGCGCTGGAGCATCCCCTGGCACCAGCAGAGTATGCACAGACCAAGGGGCACCTCACAGGCCAGCCTTGGCTGAGGGGCTGCAACAGCTCTGGGGGAACCTGGGGGGGTTCCTGCTGGGCCTGTGCCAGGCACGGGCAGGAAAGTGGCTGCCGGTTGAGTCACCGGCATTTGTCTGCCCTGAGTGAACAATACTGGCCCTCTGCCTCATTTCCCCTCGCACACCATTGCTGTGCTCCAACCACAGCCCCCTCCCCACTGCCCACTCCTGGCACCTACCCTGTGAGCTGGGGATGTGGCAAGGTCAGGCGTGAGGGTATGATTTGGGGTGCACTCTTCGTGCTGCACCCATCACATCATACCAGTCCCTGCTCCCACATCTCCTACCCGCAGCAACATTTGGCGCATCCCAGGTGAGGGGCACACACACACCAACAAGATGCCAGGGACTGAGCAGGGGCAGCGCAGGCACCAGTGGCCGGAAAGCTGCAGGGGACAGGCGTGAGGGCATGATTTGGGATGCACACTGTGCGCTGCACCCATCGCACCACACCAGTCCCTGCTCCCACACCTCGCACCCGCAGCAACGTTCAGTGTATGCCAGGCGAGGGGCACCGACTGATAAGGTGCCAGGGACTGGGCGGGCACAGCGCAGGCACCGGTGACCGGAAAGCTGCAGCGAGAGGAGCGGTGCAGATTGCTGCGGGCTGGCCGAGCTGCCAGTTGGGAGTTTGGCAGGAGAAGTGTTTATTTTGCCGGTCGAGTATCTCTGCTAACTTCCTGATCCGCTGGCGGCCGGCGCGGCAGCGATAGGGCTGGCGAGGCCGTTGCCCACCCTGCGCTCCGGCTTTGGAGCACTGAGCTGTTATCTCCGATGCGCAGCGGGCAGGGAAGAGGTGGAGAAAGGGAAATGAAATACAACAGAGGTGGCACATTTTTTGCTCTTGATAACGAGCCGTGCTTTTAGCCTGGGAACTTGGAAATGATGCAGGTGTCCAGAGACAGCCACAATGTGTGTCGTGTCCCCCCCACCCCCGCTCCAGCTGCCACGGCGCATCTGGACCTGGTAATGAATCCCAGACCTCCTCACTGTGAGGTTGCAGCTCCCCATGGATCAGCACTGACCTCTGTGTGGCCAGAGCCTGGTGCTGGGGAATTTTTGCCCCCGAGGAGGTTCTGGAAGCTGCCCCAGGTTTTGCTTCAGGGCCAAGCCGTGTGCTGGAGCGAAGAGAGGCTCCACTGGCTCCCATTGATTTTGCAGGGATGTGAGGTGTTGGGAGTGCAATGTGAGCTAATTAAATGCCCATCGTTAGAGCCCTGTGCTGGCAGCTGCAGCTGGTGGGACAAGAAAGGCTGGAAAGCAGATGAGTACCTTGCTGTGGGGGTGAGATGGGCAGTGTGCACCCAGTGTTAGCCTCACTGGGGCTACCTACTGCGTGGCCACTGTTCCGTAGTGGATTTGAGAGGTGCTCTCATCCTCCCAGACCTTGGCATCCTGGCTTCAATCAGCAACAATGTGGCCAGCAGGGACAGGGCAGGGATCGTACACCTGTGCTGGACGCTGGTGAGGCCACACCTCCAGTACTGGGTTCAATTCTAAGCCTCTTACTCCAGGAAGGACATTGGGGTGCTGGAGCAGGTCCAGAGAAAGGCAGCAAAGCTGGTGAAGGATCTGGAGAACAGGTCTTGCAAGGAGCAGCTGAGGCAACTGGGGTTGTTTGGTCTGGAGAAAAGGAGGCTGAGTGAGATCTTCTGGCTCTCTACAACATCCTGAAATGAGGCTGTATCCAGGTGGGCATTGGTCTCTTCTCCCAGGGAACAAACAACAGGATGAGAGAAAAAGGCCTCAAGCTGTCCCAGAGGAGGTTGGATATAAGGAACAATTTCTTACCTTTGAGGGTCATCAAGCCCTAGACCAGGCTGCCCAAGGATGTGATGGAGTCAGCACACCTGAGGGGTTTTCAAAGCCATGTAGAGGTGGTACTGAGTGACATGGTTTAGTGGTGACTTGGCAGTGCTGGGCTGAGGATGGGACTTGGTGATCTTAAATGTCTCTTCTAATCAAAAGCATTCCATGATTATAGGATTGCATGAAAGCCTCACATGTCCCAGGCAGTGTTAGGCACCAGGCTCTGGGGAGCATTCATGGAGGCTCAGTACCACCATTCTCCTTGGCCAACCCTGCCAAGGGCAGCAGTGCTAGGGAGAAGGAAGCTCCCCAAGTGGGACCAGTGGGCTGTGCTCACCAGGGCAGTTCAGGGGATTTTGCATGGCACCTCACAGCAAATTCCTACTTGCCAAGGATGAGGCTAGAAGGGCTGATTACCAGTGCTGCCACCAGGTTCTGCTCCCATGGGGTGCCAGCAGCCTCTCTGTGCACCCCAAAGCAGCAGCTCACAGAGACAGGGCAGCACATGGCCATTGCCACATGGAAATTAAAGCTTTGCAGGTTCCTTGTAGCAAAGTAAAGCTGGAAAAGCTGGAAACTTGTCCCCCCAGAAGGCCCCAAACCTTCAGGCACCCAGAGGAGTGGTGCCATATCCCAAAGTCTCCCGGTATTTGAGCCAAGCTGGTGATTTTCAGAGCCTGTGGTGCAGGGTGAGGGTGATAAGCAGCAGTGAGCAGTTCTCCTCTGAATGCCACAAAGCAGGAACGAATCTATCAGCCAGGAAAACAGGATTTCTTCTTTGCCTTTTAATGGAAAATGTGAGGGGTTTTCTCTTTTCTTAGTGGAAGTTGTGGAAAAGCCACAAAACCCCTGGCTCTGCTTCCCAGTGCTGAGGGAGCTGGGCTGCATCTGCTCCCGCCAGCCCTCAGCAGAGGGGTCAGAGTGGCTGTGGGGTAGGTGGCTTTGAGCCTGGGGACCCCCGTGAGTGGGCACAGAGGGAAGGCAGGTTGCAACAACCTTGCCTTTCTTCAGAGAGGCTGGCGAGCAGCACTTCCTGCCGAGCAGATGTCACCGTGGCGGATGCAGCTGCGGCGGGCGATAGGCGGCGAGCGGGCGGGCGAGCTGTGTCCCTGGCTCCTCACCAGCCCTTATCTCCCCGCTGCATACCCCCGCAGGGAAAGACAATGCCAGCCTTGCCACAAGCAAAATGCTAAGGGAAGAGCTTTGGGGGATGCAGTCTGGATCCCAGTGTTTGGTCTAGGTTGGATTTAGGAGCTGAGATTCAGCATACCACCTCCACGGACGCAGCCAGGGCGATGGGACCGTCCGTGGTCATGCTGACACTTCCCAGACTGGCAAGCCGCTTTGCCAAGCACCGGTGTCCCCATGGGGATGCTCCAAGCAAACTGGTCCCCATGCCAAATGGAGTCACCGCCAGCAGCATGGCGCTTTCATCATTGCAGCTGCTTGTGAACACCTGTCCCCACGCTGTCCCCAAGCTCTGCCTGGCATGGTGCCAAGCTGGCACCACTGGCATAGCTAGAGAGGACCACAGAGAGGCACCCAGGGATGCTCTGCTCACTGAGGGGGAGCAGATAGAGGTTGAGAAACCCAGACACACAGACAGGGGGTGACACAGGAAACCTGTGGCATGGCTCAGTGCCCTCATAGCCAGACAAGCCTCCTTTGAGAGCTCAGCTATGGCAGGATCCCCCTCCCCGGCTCACTGTAGCATGGCAGAGGAGATATGGGCACCCACCTGCCTGTGGTGGGGCAAGTCTGCAAGGGTCCCAGGTGAAGCAGGTCTAGGGAAGGGCAATGAAGATAGTGAAGGTCTAGAGAACAAGTCTCGTGAGCAGCAGCTGGAGAAGAGGGTTGCTGAGCCTGGGGAAAAGGAGCCTGAGGGGAGGCCTTCTGGCTCCCTACAACTCCCTGAAAGGAGGTTGGAGCCAAGTGGGAGTTGGTGTCTTCTGCCAAAGAGGTGTCCAGAGAAGGGCAACGAGGCTGGTGAGAGCACAAGCCCTACGAGGAGAGGCTGAGGGAGCTGGGATTGTTTAGCCTGGAGAAGAGGAGGCTCAGGGGAGACCTTATTGCTGTCTACAACTACCTGAAGGGTGGTTGTAGCCAGGAGGAGGTTGCTCTCTTCTCTCAGGCAGCCAGCACCAGAACGAGAGGGCACAGCCTCAAGCTGCGCCAGGGGAAATTTAGGCTCGAGGTGAGGAGAAAGTTCTTCACTGAGAGAGTCATTGGCTACTGGAATGGGCTGCCCAGGGAGGTGGTGGAGTCACCGTCGCTGGAGCTGTTCAAGGCAGGATTGGATGTGGCACTTGGTGCCATGGTCTAGCCTTGAGCTCTGTGGTAATGGGTTGGACTTGATGATCTATGAGGTCTCTTCCAACATTGGTGATACTGTGAGACTGTGAAAGAACAAGCCACAGAACAAGAGAAAATGGTCTCAAGTTGCACCAGGGGTGTCTTAGTTTAGATATTAGGCAAAGTGTCTCCAGTGAAAGAGTGCCCAGGCATTAGAACAGATTGCCCAGGGAGTGGTGGAGTCACCGTCCCTGGAGGGGTTCAAAAAACCGTAAGAGAAAATGGTCTCAAGTTGCACCAGGGGTGTCTTAGTTTAGATATTAGGCAAAGTGTCTCCAGTGAAAGAGTGCCCAGGCATTAGAACAGATTGCCCAGGGAGTGGTGGAGTCACCGTCCCTGGAGGGGTTCAAAAAACCGTGTAGACGTGGTGCTGAGGGACATGGTTTGGTGGGCATGATGGAGTTGGTTTGATAGTTGGAGTTGATGATCTTAGAAGTCTTTTCCAACCTTAATGATTCCATGGTTCTGTGTGGGGGTGAGGGGATGAGTCACGGCTCGAGGGAAGGTGGGATAACCCAGAACTCTCGACTTTCACACCCATGCCGTGTGAAAAGGGACACCAACATTGTGATGGCTGCCAAGGCACAAGTAGGGCATAGGGTTGCATCTGGTCTGGTGGCAGCATGAGCTGGTGGCACCCACTGTGCTGCCCCTAGCCCACGTGCACAGCCCTGATAGAGGGTGGGGGTCATGTGCATGGGAAGATATGGGTCCGGATGGCACATGGTGGTGACCATTTCCTGCCAGTCTTGGTGCCAGTTGCCCTCATTTGCCCTCAGTGAGCACCTTATCTGCTGGCATATGCCATGCCTGGCCCCATGGACCCTCTTCACACCTAGGCCTTGCCTCAGGGACCTCCTTTGCATGGGATAGGTCCTTGGCAGCTCTTTGAGCCACTGCACCACAGCCTCTGCCAGCATGGAGAACATCCCTGCTGTTGAGCAGGAACAATGGGTGATGGTTCCAACACCCTCTCACAGGACCAGGACACCTCATCCTGCCCTTGCTCCAGATTTGCAGGAGGATTTCCAAGCCCCGGGCTGGGGGGGATCCAAGAAGGCTATCAGATCCTGGCAGGACCTTATCTCGCAGGCCAGCCACTGCTTTCCTGCTGCCACTAGCTTTGCCCAAGTGGGGTCGGTCCCATCATCTTCTCCACTGCTCCACATCCACTCCGTGTCCTGGGGAGCTGTTGTTTCCCCACCAGCGCTCACCCCAGAGAAGTCAGCCCCTCATCCAGTCCCATCCCTGAGCCCCACGCGTGTGGCAGATGCATGGCCATGGAGCACTCAGCCAGCAGTTGCCGGCCAGGAGTGGGAAGGGAGTGGGCTGGGAAGCGACACGAAGGGGTTAAGCCGGGGAAGTTTGCTGACTCTGGGCAATGATTTGAAGCAGACAGAAAGGTTCTGTCATCCATCACGCTAACAGCCAGATCATTGTGCTTTAAAGTGTCTGTAATTGCAGCGATACAGAGACTGGGAGAGATAAAGGCTGGGGAGATGCAAATGCCGAGGGGGAAGCACCAGACCCCAGCACTCAGCTGGGAGAGACCCGGGGAGCCTGGGGTCAGCTCTGCCTGGGTGGTGGGAACAGACTTGGGGACTGTGATGAGAACAGCCCTGGGGGCAGCCATGGAGACAGTCAGAGAGTGATCCAGGTTTTCTCTTGCCTATCTCAGCTTAGCTGTGGCGCAAGGCGGATGTTTGGGTATCCCCTCTGAGGAGGGAGCACTCACAGAACAGCACAAGGGACAAATCCAGGGCAGGTGTTGGACTCAATCTGCTTCACTCTAGATATTTTTTTGATTTTGTCTTGTGGCAGCTTCTTCATTAGCCTCAGTTTAGCACTAAGTGGCACTTCTGTCCCCATGCCCTCTCTGCCGGGACCTAGGGATCCCCAGGAACTGCGTGAGACGATTGTGAGAAAGGCGGGAATGGTCTCAGGTTGTGCCAGGGAAGGTTTAGGTTGAACATTTTGCCTCATCAAAAGGGCTTTCAAGGCCCGGACCAGGCTGCCCAGGGCAGTCATGGAATTCCCATCCCTGGAGAGGTTTGAGAGCCATGAAGACGTGGTGCTGGGGGATGTGGTTTAGTGGTGACCTGGCAGTGCTGAGTTAATGCTTGGACTTGATCTTAAAGGTCTCTTCCAGCCAAAACAACTCTGTGATTCTCTGATTCTACCCTATCCAAGGCACACAAGGAGATGGTCATTGTCACAGCCACTACCAGGGGCATGGCCATGGGTGCCCTGGGTTTGTCCTGGAGGCCAAGGCCACCTGCAGGTGTGCTGGCAGGGAATTCTTATCTCTCAGAAGAGACCAGCCAAATAGAGCAACCTGGCACAGGTGTTTATTTTCACCATAGTGAATTTTAACTTCAATAGACCAAATTTAAAGGCTGCAGGTGTGGAATGAAAATGAAGAAGACCCCACCACTGGTCATGATCATGCTGTGGTCATGGGGGTGAACATTTACTGGCCATGTAGTGGTCATGCAGTAGATATGATGGTCATTTACTGGCTATGTGATGGTCGCACATCAGCCAGTGGTCATTTAGTGGCCATGCAATGGTCATGTTGTGGCTATGAGATGATAATTTACTGGCCATGAGGTAGTCACACAGTGGCCATGAGGTCATAGAATCATAGAATGCTAGGGGTTGGAAGGGACCTCCAAAGATCATTGAGTCCAAGCCTCTTGCAGAATAGGACCACTTAGGGCAGGTCACACAGAGGCAGGTTCAGGTGGGGTTTGAAGATTTCTGGAGAAGGAGACTCCACAGCCTCTCTGGGCAGCAGCAATACAGCTCACATGCTTCTGCATGTGAAGGGTAACAGTTTAACTCAGCACGTGTGGTAGGAAACAACCACCAGGGTGGAGAGCTTCCCATCCCTCAGATGGATCAGGGGGGCTTTAAAGCAAGGCACATCCTTTTCCCACAAGGGAGAGATAAGGTATGGTGAGCAATTTTTTCTTGTATTGGTTTGGGTGCCTGATTGGAGATCCTGCAGGGTGTATTTCAGCAACTAACCCACTTCCAGGAGGGCTGAGGCATCCTGAGGACTGTGGGGTAGAGGTCAATGGTCAGGCATCGGAATAGGTTACCTAGGGAGGTGGTGGAGTCACTGTCCCTGGAGGCGTTCAAGAAAGGTGTGGACATGGCACTTTGGGACACGGTTTAATGGCTGTGGTGGTGCTAGGTAGATAGTTGGATTCAGTGATCTTAGAGAGCTTTTCCCATCAAAGCTATTCTGGGATTCTCTGAAACTCACCCAGGACTCTCTAAAATGAAAGGTATAGAGGTTTTCCACCTTGCCTTTCTATTGTTAGCCTCCTTCAAGCAGACTCATCTGGCCGTGCAATGGTCCTGCAGTGGCCACGCAGCAGTGGTGCAATGGCCACACAAACCCTTACAGTGCTAAAGCCACACAGTGTTGGTGCATTGGTCACATCAGGGCCACATGCTGTATGGTTGCCAGGCAGGTGTCCCACAACAGGGGTGCCACCCAACACCCTGTCACCGGGCTGTGCCACAGCCATGCAGTGGCATCCCCAGTGCCCAAGCTTCGGGGCAATGAGGTGAAGATGAGTTAAGACAACAACCACACGGGTGGCAAAGCTTGGCAGAAGGAAGGCAGCTGCCAAGCAGAGTAATGACTCTGAGAGGCCAGGCTTTGGCTGGTGGGGAAATTAGCAGGGCTTGTGTTCCCTGGCATACATCATAGTATGACCTGGGGGGAGGAATATTTAATGCTCCCCTCACAGCTGGCATGGGCCCCAAACGTATGTGCCACTCCCATGCACCGCTGTAGAGGAATGGGCCTCTGGCATTCCCACGGTGCTGGTGTGCCACACAGTCACTTTAGAGACCCTCACCGAGGCCAAGCAGAGTGGGGGACATCATAAAGTCAGGCTGGGATAGACACATGGACTGTGGGGTGCCACAGTTTCTGTCCTCACCCGAGCTGTTTGCAAACATCCCCGCTCTGCTTCAGTCCCAGCCCCTGGTTGTTCCCAGCCTGACTCCACCCCTCTCAAACAGCTCCCAGCCCCTTGCACCCCTCCCGCAAAACACATCCACGAACACCCCCCCGACTTTGCAACCCTCAGTCTTTAGCATCTCCATCCGCTTGCAAACCCTGAGCCGTCTGCAAGCCCCAGCTCGCTGCACCCCCCAAATCTCGTGCACGGAACACACACACACCCCGGTCCCGGTGCCCATGAAGAGCAGTGAAGCCCCTCGTGTCCCCCATGCGTGTAGGGTGCCTTGTCCCCGCTCGTTTCCTCCCGGTGTCGTTCAGTTCCTTGTCCTCGTACACAAATCCCCGGTGCTGTTCAGCATCCCCAAAGCCGCGCAACACCCACGGTGCCGTCCAGCTCCGTGTTCCCGTGCAACCTCCCAGTGCTGTGTCCCTCCCCGTGTCCACATACAGCTCCCCCGGTGCCGTGTAGCCCCCCCGTCTCCGTGCGCCCCTCTGTGCCGTTCAGCCCCGTGTCCTTCTACAGTCCCCCGGCGCCGTGTAGCCCCCCCGTCTCCGTGCGCCCCTCTGTGCCGTTCAGCCCCGTGTCCTTCTGCAGTCCCCTGGTGCCGTTCAGCCCCAATGTCCCAATACTTCCCCCCGTGCCTTTCAGACCCCCGTTGCTATATACCCCGCGGTGTCCCCGTACATGTCGGTGTATCTATGTCCTCTACCTTCCTCAGTCCCCCCCCGTCCCCCAGGGGGTCCCCGCTCCGGTGGCGGCGGCGGCGGGGCGCCCCCTGCCGGGCCCGGTAGAGCCCCGTCTAAGGCAGCGGCGCGGGCGGGCGTTGCTCACTCCGGGGCGGGCGGCGGCGGCGGCGGCAGCGGCGGCGGCGGCAGCGACGGGCGCTGCGGGCGGCCCGGCCCGGCACGGAACGCGGCCGCGGGTCCCCCCATGGCCGCGACGCGGGGCCGGAGGATGCGCCGCCGGGCAACGAGGAGGGGGTGAACCGGCCCCGCGGATTTACCGCCACCTCCACACCAGCCCTTCACCGCTCCTACCGGTTGAGGGGAGGGGGGGGGGAAACGCTTCAACCCCCCCTCCCGGGGCTGGCGGCCCCCGGTGGCCCCGGGAGCCGCGAGAGGCGGCGGGCAGGTGCCGGAGGCAGCTGCCGCCGCGGGGCCCCGTTCCGACCGCACCGCCCTTAACGGGGCCACCGGGGCCGCCGCCGCCGGGGACCGCTGCCGGTTCTGCCCGCTCCCACCGGTCACTGCCTTGGGACTTACCTCACCTCTCCGCCACACCTCAGGACGGTAAGTGCCCGCCACTACCAGGAACGGGGACGGGGAGGCTCCTGGTGCAGGGGGAGACTCCCGGTAGACAGGGGTCCAGGAGGGTCCCGGTGCCCAGGGGATGCTCCTGGTGACAAGGGGAGTCAGAAAGTCCGGGTGCCTGGGGGATGCTCCCGGTGCCCTGGAGTCAGGGAGGCTCCCAGTGCCCGGCGGATGATCCATCCGCTCGGGAAATACTGCTAGTGAGCAGGGGAGTCGCAGGAGCCTGGTGCCCGGACGATGCTTCCCAGGGGCAGGAGTTCGAGAGACTCCTGGTGCCCGGAGAGGCTCTCGGGGAGAGGGGCTGGAGATGTTACTGGTGCCCGGGGGATACTCTCGGTGCACGAGAGTCGGGGAGGCTCCCGATGCTAGGGAATGTTCCCAGTGCACAGGCAACAAGGATGCTGCCGGTGCTGGGGGGACGCTCCCGGTGTCGAGGAAGCTGCCAGTGAGCAGGGAAAGGGGATGCGACCGGTGGCCGAGCCAGCGCGGTCGCCGCCGCCACGATCTCTCCGACCCCGGGTCCGGTCGCTCTCGGGACCCATTGTTGCTGCGGAGTGGGACAGGAAGAGCTAGGGCATAGCCGGGACGAGCGGGCACCGAAGTCGCCGTCCATGCCGCGGGCAGCGCTCGGAGCCTTTCCTCCGGTGGGGGCAGGGTAGGAGCCGTCTGTCGCCGACGTTTCCCGGGGCTTTGGTTGCTCTTCCTTCACGGTCCCCATCCACGAACCTACGCGAGTTTGTGCGTGTGTGTGTGTGGATGTCAAACCCTCCCCGGTCGTGGCTCCCCATATCTGCTCAGTGGGAGAAGCGGTTTTCATCCCTGAATCCTTCCTCCTCGAGACAGCCTGCTGGCCCCACATCCCGCTCTGATCCCACATCCCATCCCTCCCTGGCTCCACATCCCTCCCTGGCTCCAGACACCTCCTCGGCTCCACATCCCGCTCTGGAGCTCCTCCACATCCCAGTCTAGCCCCACAGCCCTCTCGTGCTCCACATCCCACTCCAGCCCCACAGCCTGCTCCAGCAGCCTCTTATTTCCATGTGGAGACACATTTCTTGGCGAGGAGGAGCTGAACCACTCGGGATCAGTGTGGGAGTGAATCCAGGGCTGGTTCGGGAAGTTAGAGCCACAGCAGCATCAATCTGTGTTTACATGCGTGGACGCGGGTCTGTGATGGGGCCGTGGATCCACGACGGGGATACGAGCCTATGGTGAGGCATGGGTCTGTGATGGGGACACGAGACTGTGATGCGGACACGGGTCTGTGATGGGGACACAAGTCCATGACGGGAACGGTTCTGTGGAATGGAGTTTTGGGAAGAAAGTGTGGCTTGGGGAGCCTCCAGCTCTGCCTCCACACTGCTTCTGCTCCTCGCCACCATTAATCCAGCTACCTTTGGCAGTGGCTTGGCTTTGCCAAGAGGATGTTTCTGGCGGAGCGATGGTGTGAGACTGGCACCTTGGCTGGCACTGTGGCTGGCACCATGCTCCCCTGTGGCTCCTCCATCCCCCCACCACTCCCACCTTCATCTCTCACTGCTGGATGCTGCTTTCGGATGCCTCCGGTCAAACACAGCTTTTTGTCGGATACCTGGATTTCTGCCTCTCTTAGCCCAGCGAAACTTCTCAACTTCCCCTGGCTTTGGGGCGAGGAGCTGCCACCTCCGCCGGCTTTCATTTTGTTTTGTCCCCTCGAGGTCACGTGCACGTTGACAGCAGCTTTGAATCCAAGCCACGGTCCCGTCTTCCAACTCGGAAGCAGCTTTTGAGCTCTTCCCTCTGGTGTTTTCCCTCTGCTCAGGAACAAAGAGATTTTTCTGCCTTTAATTTGAAAGCCAAAAGAGAAAAGGACTATTCCTTCTCCACTCTCGCTCCTCGGAGACGCTCCATAAACATCCATCTGCTCGGCAGCGCGGTGGGGTGAGCTCTGCTATGGTACGGGGCATGGAAATGTTGGGGAATCATCCCAAACCTACGGGGAACATGCTGGCAGCCCCCACTGCCGGCGCCCCCCCTGGTGATGAGCTGCCACCCGGGACAGACGTTTGGATCTCCGGATAAGGCTTGTCCCTCCCCACGCGTCGTGTTCCTAGGCAGGTCGGATTTTTTTTCCAGGGAAGTTCGGAGCATGTTTGGTTGTTGTTTTGGGTTTGTTTTTTTTTGCTGAGGCTGGGAGGCAAGTGGACTTGGCTGTGCAAAGGGATTTTTCCTTGCCTGCTGCCCCCCCGGCATCCGTGCCGGCAGGTAGGGATTTACCCAGGGACAGCCAGATGTCGGGAGTGTTTTGTTTGTGAAACGTGTGACTGCAGATGTTGGCTTGTAGGAAGGGAAAGCTGAGATGGGGGGTGGGGTGGAGAGGCTGCTCTCCCATGATGCTGGCACGGGCTGGGTGCCAGGTTTGGGAAGGGAAGCAGCGAGGCCCCGTGTGGGTACAGGATTTGCCTCTAATATTGGGAACTTCCAGCGTGCGGGACGAAAAAATCTCCTGTGGGCACTGCTAGGGTGGGCTGTCTGCAGCCAGTGTGCTGGGGAGGGGGTTCTGGCATATCCCACAGTGCTCCTGGGATTGGTGGGTCTCTGCTGACATCCCCCACATCCCTTCCCTGTATTTTTTCCCTTCTGAGCCACAGTGGTTTGCCAGCATGGAAAACCCCGGGAAGGATCTGGGCTGCATGGTGTCCAGCTTTGCCGTGGAAATGGGGTTTCAGCTCTGCTCGCTGCCAGCACCAGCTTAAATCCTTTTTGTAACCTAGAGGTGGTGTAGCTCTGCTCCATGGCCACCCAGAGATGGGATGTGGGGTGCTGTGGGTTGCTGCAGGATTCCCAGAGAGAGGAAGCACCCCATAAATGTGTGTTATTGCATCGCTTAATGGGAGTCACTGGGTTGCTGGTGAGCTGCTGCTGAAGGCTGTTGGTTGAGCAGGGAGCTGAGCCCTCCTGGAGGCACACACCACTCACTATGACCAACACCAACTCTGCGTCTCCCCCTGGCCAGACCAGCACAAGGGTTTGGTCAGATCGAGACCTGATTCTGCAAAGAGAGCTTTGAGAGGGAGTGGAGGGGTGCAGCCCATGGGTTACACCACTGAGCTTGAGGCCAAACTGGGCTTAAAGGCAGCTCCTGGGTTCTTGGGGGTGCATGCTGGATGCTGCAAGCCCAGCTTATGCTTCCCAAGCCAGACCATGGGTGGGAGCTGGGTACCTGCCCCATCAGGCTGGGGCCAAGAAGTTCTCAAGCTGAGGCTGATCCTTATGAGCTTCCTGATGGCCAGCATGGGCTGACACCGAGGTGGTGACACAGAGGAAACCCTCCCTGCTAGGGCACCACAGGCATTGGTGCCATTGCCTGCTTCAGGGGTTATTTTTAGGTTTCCTGAAGCTTGTTTTCTGCCATCCCTCCTAGCACACTCAGGCTCCCCAGGGGCAACCCCACCTTGACAAGCCCACAGATTTCCTTGGCAAGATGCTGACCAACACTTCCAGAAAACACACAGAGGATTTACTCTTTATTTTGCAAAATTCTCATTGATATATGTATATAAGTTCCCCCCCCCCCCCTCGTGTCATTTGATTCAATCTCACACGGGCAAGAATCACCTCGAAATGGAGCTCATGGCTCCAAACCAGACAAAGACACAGCAAGGCAGCAGCCTGGAGGCTGCGAGGATGCAGGGCTGGATCCCCCCTGGAGATGTCACCATCCTGGCATCGGTGGAGCAGGATCTGGCCCAGGATCCCCCGGGAGCCGGCAGTGCCTTGGCGTTCCCACGCTATGGGGACGGCGCAGGGAGCTTCCCCCCACCCCCATCCACCTCCCTGGTGCTGGTGTGGGGAGGGGAAGTTTTTCTTTCTTCAGCCACCCCCAAAATACTCCAGAGCCTGCTTGTGCCAACTGTCCCCACTGTACCCATAAAGGACACCTCTGTGCATAGAGAATGTTCAACTCTGCAGCTGGGGCATTGGGCTGGTTGCGGGGGGAGGAGGGCGGCTGGTTTGGGGGGGCTGGTTTTGGGTTCGATTTTACAGGGCATTTTGGGGGTGTCCGTTTTTGAGGTGTCTCTTTGGCAACACCTTGGTGGATCTGCCATGGTGATGCACCCACAAACTTTTGCACCTTGGAGGTGGTTGGCAGCCAAGACGTGGGTGTGGGGCAGTTCTGGCTGCAGGGACCTCACAGGCAGCTCCCTGCCCCAGTGCAGGTGTAGGGAGGGAGATGTTTTCCCTTCCCCAGTCACCACCCAAAGTCTGCTTGTGCTACTTATCACTCTCCAACCACCAAGGCCACCTTCAGGCATGAGCACCCTCTTGTACATGAGAGCAAAACTGGGGTGTTTTAGCCTGAATCTCTCTGTGCCCTCAGAGAGCATTCAGCTCTGCAGCCAAAAGGCATTGCACTGATTTGGGAAGCCTGGGTTTGGGGGGGTCTGCTTTAAAGAGACTGGGGTTTGGGGTCTGCTTTTGGGGTACCCCTTTGGCAGTGTGTTGGTTGATCTGCTGTGATGATGAACCCAAAGCTCTTGTGCTCAGAGGGTTGTTTGCAGCCAAGATGTGGGTGTTTCCTGGGTGGGGGACGGCTCCAGCCAGTGCTGCCGGTTCCCACGTGCCTTCAGGTGTGCCCAGGCTGGCCATGGTGTGTTTACTCCCAATATTTAGCCAGTATATTTAATTTCCAGGGACATAAGGCAGCTGGGGAGCAGCGAGGGAGTGTGTGTGCCCACCTCCTGCTGCTGACAGGATGGGTGGCACCAGGGTGGCACGCTACGGGCAGCAAGCATAGCAGATGCTGTGCCTTGTCTCAGGGGTTCAGCAGGATTCATTTGCCATCCTGCCACTCCTCCAGCACCAGTGGGTCGAGAAGACCCCCAACCCTGATCCGTTGCGTGGTGGGGACCCCACTTTGCAGCCCCTCTCCACGCTGGCTTGGCCACGTTGCCGCCAGCCGCTGTTGACTCACAGGCTGCGACGTGGAGTCGCGGGGCTGAGCCCGAGATGCTTTTCCAGGCAAGGCTGAAATGCACAAAATGTTCGACTTGTAAAATATGTAGCGTGAGAAAATAGCCTTTTCTGCTCTCCTCCTCGCTGCCGCCGCTCCCCTGCCCCATCTGCTCGCTTGGAAAGCTTCCCACAGCCTGAGGGGGGGAGGTTGGGAGGGGGCTGCCGGCACACGGGGTCCCTCGGCACTCATCACCAGCTTGGCTTGAGGGTGGCATCCATTCCATGTCACGGTGCCCAGACCGAGGTGTCGCCTCTTGGCAGCCGCAGGAGGGCTCCTGGAGGTGGCACGGGAGCCTGGAGAATGTGCGTGGTCCATGAGGACGCTGCCCACGGGAAGCATCTTCCAACCTCCTTCGGCTTCCCAAGGTTTCACTCCCTTAGGATATGTTCTGAGAGCAAACGTGGTACCAGGAAAACCAGCTGGGCTGTGCCATGGGCGCCACGGGGGATGATGCAGGCAGTGCAGGCGTGTCCCGTGGGACCCGGGGTTTCCGAAACAAGGTGGTGTGGGATGGTGCTGGGAAATACCCCACCAGGTATCCCGGCAGCACCCGGCTGTGCCGAGAGGGAATCGCCGTGCCGGAGCTGGCCACGAGCCACGGTTTTCACCATCCACCTTAATCCATCATTATCTGGGCACATTTCGGATCCTTGCCAAGAGCAAGGTGGGAAGGAGGGGGGGTAGGGGGTGGTTGTAAGCATGCTTTCCCTATTCCCCTGCCATCCTTTTTGCTGCCTGTGTGTAATTAACAGAGTAATTAAAAACAGGATGAGTTAATTGGTATTCATTTATGTGGCAGATGTTTTTAATTGAGATACGAAACAATTTACCTGTTTACATAAACAATAGCAAATGAAGGCTTGTAAAACAGTGAGGGTGCTGGGTTTGGGGGGGCTTTCTTCTTGTTGTCTGGAGGAACGTCCCACCCATCACCCTCCTGCCTGGACATGCTGCTACGGTAGGAGCAAGGGCTGGCTGGCACTGCCTGCACATGGTGAGCCAAGGCAGCAGATGTGGGTCCCTGGGTGGCTGTTGTGGTTCAGGAAGTAGGGTTTGGGGGTGCTGATGGCCTACCTCAAGCAGTGACGGTACTGTGTGGGAGGGGAGAAGGCACAGAGGTCCCTGCTGATGGCCTGGAGCTGAATGAGGAGCGTTGCCTGCAGCACATCCGTCTGGCAATGTCAGATGTCGCCAGGACGCTGGAACTGCTGGTGCACACAACGCCGCCAGGGGCTGGGGGCAAAGCAAATCAAGCTGTATCTCAGCATGGTGAAATCCGCTTTCTTGCCAGGATTGGGTGGGTGGGGAGTGCCCCTGTATCATGGGACCTATGCCAGGACACCCATGGGCACAGTGAGGATGGCAGAGATGAAGGCTGGCTTGCAGACTGGTGCAAGGACAGCAGGTCCTGTTCAGCTGAGCAGCTGAATTAAGCCACAGGGGCAATGCCCACATTCATGGGCTGATTGGCATGACATGGTTGCCCACCTTGGGCCAGGCTGCCACTCTCCCGTTGGCTAGAGGAGGAAGATTTGTGCCACCCAGGGCATGAACATCCTGGCAAGGATCCCCGCTTGAAGGCAGGAGTACAGGCAGGGCCCAAGTATGTGTCAGGGCTGGAGCCCACTGCCAATGCTCCCCTGGCACTGCTGGGCACGTCTGTGTGCCATCGTCCTCACCACTACCTGTGGTGAGAGCTCCCTGTGGAATGTGTCCCCAGACTGGAGCTGGCCAAGGCTGGGTTTGTTTGCATCTTGTGCAGAGGGTTTACTTAGTTAATTGGCTTTGATTGCAAAAGGCTTCATTTGTGGTGGTGAATTCTGTGGTTTGGATCATGTCCCCCTAGCCTGGCTCCCCAGAACGTGCACACAGAGCATGTTGGCAGTGGAATAACAACTAGGGGTGGGCAGCATCTCTCCAGCATCCTTTCAGCATTCCTTTAGCATTTCCCCAGCATCCCTCTGGATCCATCCACCATCCTTCCAGCTTCCCTCCACCATCTCTTCATCATCCTTCTGGATCCCTATTGACATCTCTCCGCCATCCTTCCAGTATCCTTCCATCATCCTTCCTCTGGATGCCTCCTCCATCTCTCCAGCATCCCTCCTCCATCTCTCCAGTATACTTCCACCATCCCTTTGACATCCCTCTGGACCCCTCCAGCATTTCTCAGCCACCATCACACTTTCTCTCCCTCCACATGCAACTGGATCGAGCCACCTCCAAGCTGCCTTGATGTCCCCATCATCCTCACATTCCCGGGCAGACAATCAGGATGGGTGCAGAGCAGGGGAAGAAGATGCTTCTCTGCAGCTCCCACCACCTCTGCCAGGCTGGCACACGTACCCAGCTGTGCTGCTTGCCCACCAGCGCTGTACACTTCCCAAACATGCTCCAGCTGGGCCAGCCTGGTCCCTGGCCATCTTCTCAGGGAGTTGTTCTTGGCCCAGGCGCAGCAGCAGCTGAGGAGCAGGAATGCTTTGCCTTTGTTTCGGGAGGCAGCCTGGCTTGGGAGGGAGACGGGTGGGAGACGTCGCCTCCAGCATCTGGATTTCATTTGTGGCCATTTGGAGAGCATGAAGGATGCTGGTCTTCTCATTCCCTTTTAACCCCTTCCTCACCCAGGATGTCTTGCCCAGCCTGGGAAGGGAGGGCTGTGGAGAGTCATTGCTTTCTGACCAGACATCTGCCTGCCTTTTCCATCTCCATTCTCATTATTTGTGCTGGCATATCCCTGGGTCCTGCATTCTAGGGCTGGCACATCCCTATCCCCATCCTTTGTGCTGGCACATCCATGGGTGCCCCACCTCAGGGTTGGCACATCCCTATTTCCATCCTTTGTGCTGGCACAGCCATGGGTGCCCCACCTCAGGATTGGCACATCCCTATTCCATCCTCAGCTGCTCCCTGGCACTGCTTAAGGCTGCAGAGAGCAGAAGCCACTCTCTGCAGCTCATACTCTGGGGTGGAACAGAGCAATAGACTCTTTGGGGATGTGGGAAACAGCAGTGCCAGGCTGGGTCAGCTGCCAGGCCCCAGCCCTTGGCACTGGGCTGCATGGTGCCATGTGTTGATGCCTGCTGGTATGCTGGGCTGCAGGGTGTCATGTGCTGATAGCCATGGGCATGCACAGCTAGACAACACCACGAATTGGTGCCCACTGGCATGCACAGTGCCAACACCCAGCACCGCTCACGGTGAGTGCAGCAGGCTCACAAAGCTCAACTCATGGGCAAACTGAGGTCAGATCAGGCTTTCTCAGTTAGTCACCCCAGTGGGCACTGTGCCCAGGCCAGTGTGCTGGGGGTTAAAGCCTTTGGTGTGACAAATAGGGGTCAGGCAGGGGTGTGCGGGGTCTGGGGTCCGGCATCGGCAGGCCCCAGGAGGCAGGGTGGGGGCCACCCGCTGCAGCCAGCCAAGGAGAAAATACTAATCCTTTTATTTTTATATTATTACTTCTTCATCTGGGCTGCAGAAGCTCTAATGGAAACCAGATGGAGGAAAACAGACACAGCCTCAAGCGGCTGGGACAAATTACCCCAAAGAAAGGGGAGGGGGGGGGGGGGGAAAGGAAAGAAAGAAATAAAATGAATTCCAGCCCTTTGGGGCATGTTAGGGAATCGTTGTTTGGAGGGGTTTGGGTGCCCTCTTCACCCAGCACAGATCTCATCTCATTTTCCAGCCTGGCAGGAAGACCAAGATCATAGAATCAGTCAGGGTTGGAAGGGGGACCACAAGGATCATCTAGTTCCAAACCCCTGCCATGGGCAGGGACACCCTACCCTAGATCAGGCTGGCCAGAGCCTCATCCAGCCTGGCCTTAAACACCTCCAGGGATGGAGCCTCAACCACCTCCCTGGGCAACCCATTCCAGGCTCTCACCACTCTCATGGTGAAGAACTTCCTCCTCACGTCCAGTCTGAACCTCCTCATCTCCAGCTTTGCTCCAATCCCTTTGTTTGCTTTAGGCAGTTCTGTGCTTGGGCACAGAAATCCCATTGGATGTGGGGGGGTGTCTCTTGTCCCCATGCCCACCTGGTGGTGTTTGGGTTGCAAACACCTCAGGGAAATTTATGACTTGGAGAAAAAACAAATGGGAAAAGACATAAAACACAGGCAGGCCTTGTTTCCCTGGGTGCTTGATCAGCTGCATGGAAACTTTCCTGCTGATGGGAAGCTGTGGAAAAGCTGTTGGTGCCAGCAGTGTATCCATGGTTTTCCCTCAGCGTGGGCAGGCATACAGAGTCAGGACATTGAGGGGGACAGGGATAGGAATACAGGCAGCCACAGGGATGTAGGCAGAAATGGGGATGCAGGCAGGGTTGCTGCCAGGGATGCAGATGGGAAGGGGGATGCAAGTGGAGACAGTGCCAGGGATGCAGGCAGGGAGAGGGAGACAGGCAGGAGCCATGCTCAGGGTGCAGACAGAGATGCTGCCAGGGATGCAGATGGGAACAGGGATAGTGCTGGGGTTGAAGACAGGGGTGGGAGTGCTTGAAGGGACTGTGCTGAAGGTGCGGGCAGAGATGCTGCCAGGGATGCAGACAGGAAGAGGAATTCAGGTGGGCACTGTGCTGAGGATGCAGGGATGAGGAACAAGAATGCAGAGTGTGATAATGCCAGGGATGCAGATGGGAACAGGGATGCAGGTGGCGGCAGTTCTGGGCTTGCAAACACGAACATGAGCGGCCCACAGGGACAGTGCCAGGGATGCAGACAGGGACTACTTCAGGAGGCAGGCAGGGGGAGGCAAACACCTCACACCTGCAGCCTCCTCACTCCCTCCAAGAAGCGGCAGCACCAAGCCCATTGGCACAGACCCTCTGCAGTGCAGCTGGTGCAGGTGTCCTTACCTGGGCGAGCTGCCATGTTGTCCTCAAGCTGCCACACTGTCCCTAAGCTGCTGTGGCTTGTTCCTGTGCCCAGCAGTTGCTACATGGCAAGCTGGGACCTTGGACCGAGCACATGGAAAGTTACAGCACTGGTGGTGTGAAGGGCATAGGCAAGGCCTTGCTGCACCACGTTTGGTGTGCAGTGCCTCACAGTGCCTTGGAAGAAGTGAGAAGGGTGAGGGGATGACAACGGTGCCCACGCAGAGCCCTGTGACACGAGAAGGTGTTGGCCCTGCCTGCTGCTTGCAGAGGAGATGCTAGCTGTGCTTTGTCAAGCTGGGCAGAGGGTGATGCCCTGGGGATGTCAAGCCCAGAAGAGATCATGTGGGCACCTGGTAGAGGCAGCCACCCAGTCTGGGGCATGCTCTGAGTATTCTCGTGGCTCATCCTTCGTTGTTGGGGCTGGATCCTGCCCTGCTGCTTCACAGGAGAGTCCTGGAAGGCTGGAGAAGCCTTGCCCAGAGACGAGCACATCTACAAAAAGTTTTTTTGAAACATACCATTGCTTTTGGGATGCTCTGTAAAGAATCTGCTGGTTTACAGGGTGCTGCTTAGCCCTGAGGTTTCTCCTGAGGCTGGAGCAGGAGGGGGCAGCAAGGAAAGAGAAACTGGAACATGCACATGGAGTCATTAAGGTTGGAAAAGACCTCTAACATTATTAAGTCCAACCTTCTATCCAGCACCTCCATGACCACTAGACCACATCTCAGAGTGCCACATCTGCAGGTTTTTTAGCACCTCCAGGGCTGGGGACTCCACTACCTTCCCAAGCAGCCTGTTCCAAGGACTCACCACTCTTTCAGTAAAGAAATATTTCCTAATATCCAACCTAAACTTTCCCTAGTGCAGCTTGAGGCCTTTTCCTTTTGTCCTGTTGTTCATTACCTGAGAGAGGAGGCCAGCACCAGCCTCACTACAACCTCCTTTCGAGGAGCTGTGGAGAGCAATGTGGTCTCCTCTCAGCCTCCTCTTCTGCAGGCTAGACTATCCCAGCTCACTCAGCTTCTTCTCATATGACCTGCTTGCCAAAATTCAAGTATGCCCAGGACTGCTGTGTGCCATGGGCATGCTGGGGTGCTCCCACGGTGCTGCAACCACCAGGATGCTTTTGGTCCTTGCCACCACCTCTCCCATCTCCTGGTGCTCCAAGCACGGTGCTGGCTGTTTCACAAGCCCCGGTAGTGTCTTGTTTGGGCTGTGGCCCTGGATTTATTTACCCAGGACAATGTGCTCTGGCATGGTCCAATTAATCTCACACCAGTTGCAGTGGATTAAGCACGAATATTAGATGAGAGTTCAGCAGCTCTGCCTGAAGGGGAGTGTGCAGGGGCACAGCAGGGACCCCAGGGCTGGGGGTGACTGTGGTGGCCACTTCCTTCTTTGGCTGGGCTTGGTGGCAGCAGTGACGTGGGCTTGGGCACCCTGACAGATCAGCACAGCTGCCCGCACTTGTGGCCACCCATCGCAGCAGCAAAAGGACTGAAACCTTGCACTGGGACCATGCTGCTGCCATCCTGAGGGGATGGTGCTGGCATGATTCCCATGGGAGTGATGCTGCTGGGTGTTATTTGGGGTGGCAGATGCGTGGTGGTGGAAGGGAGGCAGTGATGTTGGAGGGGAGCCCAGCATGGTGCTGATGGGGACCTCTGTGCTCCCTGGTTTGCAGGATCAGGTGCCTCATGGGGCTTCCCAGGGCTGACAGGGGACAGTCACTGCTGTGTTGTGCCATTGCCGCTGCCACCAAGCAGAGTCCCTCAGGAACTCAGGATTCCCTGCCTGGATGTAATCCTTGCCTGGTTTTACAGCAGCCTTGTGCATGGCTGCTGGGGGTGGTGAGGGGTCAGCAGGCAGCCAGGGATGCCTGAGACATGGGCAGAAGGGTGCCAGAATGTGACAGTGATGGCTTTGCAGGGACACACACACTGTTCGTGGGCTGGGCTGTGTCCTGTGTGAGGGGCAGAGTTGGTGCTGCAAGGGCAGACTGGTGCCCTACCCTGTCCCCACCACCCTGCATCCATGCTGGGCACAGGGCACTGTTCCCACCCTCCTGCAGGCACACAGAGCCCTGGACACCGTCCGCACTGCCCAAGTTCTGCCCAGGGTGAGGGTTGCTGCCATCCTGTGCTGGAGAGCAGAGCTGCTCCGGCCATCTTGTGGTCCCCTGCCCTGTTCAGAGGGAAAGCGTGGCACTGCTGGGCACACCTTGCTCACTGCCCTGTGCCCTCTCCCCACAGACACCGCGGAGACGCAGGCCGCCACCATGCCCGACTCGCCAGCTGACGTGAAGACGCAGTCCAGGTCCACGCCACCCAGCATGCCTCCACCGCCACCGACTGTCACGCAGGGAGCCACCCGTCACCCCTCCTTCACGCCAAGCGCCAGTGAGTACCAGGCTGCCAGCATGGATGGGGATGAGGTGCCAGGCAAGGAGGCTGCCAGGCTCCCTTTGCCTCCAGATCACAGGCTGTGCCCAGGATCAAGAGCATCCTCGCTCCCCTGTGTGTTGCTGGCTGTGCCGGGGGGTGGCATTACTTCTCCTTGCACTGCAGAAGGTCTTTGGCCGTCAGTCTCCAAGCCATGGCTGATGAACCTGCCCATGAGGAGCACCACAGCACTGCCCATTGCCAGCAGTGCTCTGTGAGGTGCTTGGTGATGGGGACACAGGCACCAAATGGTGGCAGAGAGCAGTGTGTGCCTCTGGGTGCTTCCTCCTGCTAGGAGGTGGCTGGAGGCTGCTGTGGGCTGAGGCAGATCCCACAGGTTGGAGGTGGTCCTTTTGGGAGCATGTGGAGACCTGCTTGCCCATCCACGTGTGACAGCTGGCAGTGGCAGGGTGGTGTCATGGCTGGCTGCAGCGGCAGGGCCCTCTGGTTAGGTCTTGGTGTAGTGGCATCAGGAGGCTTGGTGAGGACTTCAAGTTTTCAGTCTCTGTAGCACTGGGTGAGACTTGGCATGCTGGTTGCACTGGAGACCCGTGGGCTTGTTGCACACTGAGGACCAGTCCCTGTGTGGGTGTCACCACTCCGGCACAATGCTTTGGGATGTAAGGGACCCTCAAAGGCCATGTAGTCCAAGCCCCCTGCAATGAGCATCTTTACCAGGATCAAGCTGCTCAGGTACACATCAACTTTCACTGTGAATATCTCCCAGGATGTGGCCTCCATCACCTCCCTGGGCAACCTGTTCCAGTATTTCACTGCCCTCATTGTGAAGAACTTCCTCTCAATGTCCACGGATGCAGGTGGGCTGTGGCTGAGGCTGGTCCCCCTGGCAAGAACAGTGGTGGCCATGGTGACAGATGCTGCAGTTTCGCCAAGACATATGCTGGGCTCGAGTGCATGCAGGGGATTTTCTTGTAGCTGTTTCTCACTTAGAAACCCCAAAGGGGAAGAAAATACCCCCAAACCACCCCCTTGAGCTACAGCCCTCAGCAACACTCCCCACGGTGACCCTGCCTCTTTAATCGGAAACCAGCTTGTGCTCGCTTTGCTCTCAGGGGATTGGCTTTTAATCCCAGCCCTGTGGCGGACGCGGTGCAGGGCACAGGGCTGCAGGTGCAGGTAGTAGCCGGTCAGCATCTTTTGGCTGCTCTTGGTCTCAGGGAGTTGTTGCAGGGCCGAACTGCAGGTCCTGAGAGGCAGGGAGCACATTAGCTGAGCATCCCTCGAACCCTCCCTCCGGGCGCGGTGGGATGCAGGGAGCCGGCTCACATCCCCGTAGCAGGCGTGCGCATGCCGTGCCCGCCCTTGAGGAGGAAGGGGTCGTGCCCTAGCTGGGACCCCTGGCGGAGAGCTGCCCGCTCTGCTCTCTCATCATAGCGTGTTTTATTTTGCTTGCAGATCGAGACGCTGGCCCTCCGACGTTTCTGCCTCGCGGCCGTTTTCATGGTTGCTTGAAATGGTCGATGGTCTGTCTTTGTAAGTAAAATGAAACACTCGCTCTCATGAGAGACCCGAGCCACAGCTCCGGCCCCCTCCCCAGCCCCCAGCAGCTGCGAGGTCCCGCGGGAGGCTCAGGCAGGGTTTGTTGTTCCCCCCCCGCCCTCTCACACACACACTTTCCCCGCCGCGTTGTCAGCCCCTTGCTCTGCCCCGGTGGGTCACGGGGATATGAACCCCCGTCCCCATCCTGGCCGAGGGACATGTGCGAGGGCTAACTTAGTGCCGCACCTGTCGTGGGAATAAAAGCAGTTGTGGCTGGCGGGTTATTTTGGGCACCTCTTTAGCTGGGTGGCTGACCCTGCCCGGCTGGAGAAGCACCAAAGCAGGCAGGGCAGGCAGGGCGGCAGAGGCAAGGTTAGTGCGGTCCCGGGTGCCCGGCGGTGCCCTGGGGAAAGGCGCGGTGCATGCCCGGGTGCCACGCGGTTGGGCGATGGGGTGATGTGTGCTGGCCATGCAAAGGTTCCTGAGCTGGTGTGGTCTGTGTGAGAGGGATGGCACTCCCCCAGGATGTCCCCTCCGTGGTGCCCTGGTGTGGGGTAATTCAGGAAGATCCCATCCTTGCTGCTGGGCAGCAGGGCTGGAGGTGACAACATGCTGCAAGGCAGGATGGGCTCTGTGGGAAATGACTGGTGGCTGCTCTCTGGGGGTGCTGAGTAGCTTCCAGTAGGACAGGATGGAGCCCCTTCTCTTGGCTACCTTGAGTGCTGAGGAGCAGGATCAGGCCATCACTGTGCTGGGGCATGCACTGGATCCCATCCCTCCCTACAGCCTTACGCAACACCAAGGGCTGGTCCAGGATGTGACCTCAAGGATGCAAGAGCATCCCAAAGCCTCCCAGGTAGTGCCAGCCCAGCAGTACCCATCAGGATGCTTCATGCCCACCATCCCAGCCTTGTGCTACTGGTGTCAGGACACAGCCACCAGCTCTGACCTCCTGTCCTGTCTCTCTTCACAGTGATGAATGGGAGCAGCCACTCACCAACTGCCATCAATGGGGCCCCGTCCACTCCCAACGGGTTCAGCAACGGGCCAGCCACCTCCTCCACTGCCTCCCTGTCCACCCACCAGCTGCCCCCAGCCTGTGGTGCCCGCCAGCTCTCCAAGCTCAAGCGTTTCCTCACCACACTGCAGCAGTTTGGCAATGACATCTCCCCTGAGATCGGGGAGCGGGTGCGGACCCTCGTCCTGGGGCTCGTGGTACGTCTGATGGGCTCGAGGGGTTGGGGAGGTGATGCCATGTCTGAGGCTCCTGAATTCACCTTTTGGGCTGGAGAATCATAGAATCAATGAGGTTGGAAAAGACCTCTAAGGTCATGGAGTCCAATCATCAACCCAACACCACCATGCCCACTAAGCCATGTCCCCAGTTGTCACACCTATATGTTTTTTGAGTCTCCCCAGAGATGGTGACTCCACCACCTGCCTGGACAGCCTGTTCCAATCCCTGCTCAAAATACTCAACCCAATCTGTCCCCACAGAACTCCACTCTTACCATCGAGGAGTTCCATGCCAAGCTTCAGGAGGCCACCAACTTCCCACTGCGACCCTTCGTCATCCCCTTCCTCAAGGTGGGTGCCATGGGAATGTCAGGGGTAACATCAACACCTCCTGGAAAGGGAGATTTGGGGGGGGTGGTTTTGGGGGAGTCAGGGCTGACAGCTGCTTATGGGGCTGCTCATGTGCCCCTCACCACACACGTCCTCTCACACGTGTGGAGTCACCTGAGGCCAAGGCTGTTTGCAATATCTCAGGGGGTTCAGCCCAGCTCTTAACCATATGTAATCCTTTAAACCCCTTCTTCCCCTCCCCCCCCCTTCTTCTTTTAATTTCATGTTGACTCAGCACTGTCACCCCACTCTGGATTCACTGACCGCTGGCACCAGTGCTGCTGGCAGATGTTCCAGCCTGGAGTCTCCTGTCCCTCCTTAACATAGAAATAATGAAAAAGTGCAAACCCCATCCCTTTTCCACCTTACCTCAGAAGATCCCTGGATTATGAGCTCCTGATAACTTGGGGTGGGCTGGGAGCCATCCCTGCTGTCCCACTGCCAAGTGCATGGCTGCCCAGCCGGCCGCTCTGGCACCCTGCTTCCAGCTGTTCCCACCACAAGCTCCAGATGTTTCTCATTATCCCAAGTGCAGCCAGCCGGGCTCGGCATGCTTCCCAGGCTCGGGGCTTGCTGGGTTTGTGTGCTTGTTCCATCTCGGCTGGGGAAGCAGAGGGTCCAGCCCTGCTCGCTGCAATGCGCGGCTCCAGCTCTGTCAGTGGCCGACCCGGCTGGGGGATGGAATCATGGAATTGTTTTGATTGGAAAAGACCTTTAAAATCATCGAGTTCGACCATAAATCCCTCACTGCCAGGTCGTCATTAAGCTATGTCCCTCAGCACCACATCTTGACAGCTCTGAAGCCCCTCCTCCAGGGATGTGGACTCCATCACTGCCCTGGACAGTAGGGTCCAGCCCTCAAGGGGAAGAAATTGTTTCTCATATCCAGCCTAAACCTCCCCTGGGGCAACTGGAAGCAGTTTCCTCTTGTACTATAACTTGTTCCCTGGGAGAAGAAACCAGCTCCCACCCTGGCTCCAGTCTCCTTTCAGGGAGTTGTAGAGAGCCAGAAGGTCTCCCCTCAGCTTCCTTTTCTCTAGGTTGAGCAACCCCAGTTCTCACAGCTGCTCCTTACAAGGCTTGTTCCTCACCTTCATTGCCCTCCCCTGAACATGCTCCAGCACCTCAACATCCTTCTTGGAGCAAGGGGCCTAAAATTTCACTCAGTGTTTGAGTTGTGGCTTCACCAGTGCTGAATACAGGGAGGCAATTCCTGTCCTTGTCCTGCTGACCACACTATTGCTGATCCAAGCCAGGAAGGCCCTGCAAGTCCCACCAGGAAGCAGGAGGGCTCAGTTAAAGCTGTGTCCGTGCCAGCACCTGGCTCAACCATGTGGGGTGACACATCTGTGTCCCCAAGCTGACCTGAGCGCACCGCAGCAAACAGGGTCCCAAGGCTGTGCCCTTGCAAGCGATGAGGAGAACTTTGGAGGGAAGGGTCTGGGGCTGTGGGTGAAGCCCAAGTCCTGAGCTTGGGGGTGTCTGTGGGGCTGTGGACTGGACTCTCTCCCCCCTCACAGGCCAACCTGCCCCTGCTGCAGCGGGAGCTGCTGCACTGCGCCCGCATGGCCAAGCAGACCCCAGCCCAATACCTGGCCCAGCACGAGCAGCTGCTGCTGGACGCCAACGCCTCCTCCCCCATCGACTCCTCCGAGCTGCTGCTGGAGGTGGGCGAGAGTGGCAAGAGGAGGACACCAGACAGGTGAGAACCAGGAGGGACACATGTGAGGGTATTTCTGGGGGGAATACATCCCTGCCACCCTATCCTGGGGTGGTGGATGCTGATGCCCAGCATGGACCAATCTCTCTCTCCACTCAGGACCAAAGAGAACGGTTTGGACCGAGACCCTCTACACCCTGAGCACCTCAGCAAGCGGCCGTGCACCATGAGCCCAGCTCAACGCTACAGCCCCAGCAATGGGCTGAGCCACCCCCCCAATAACGGGCTGGGGCACCCCCCCAATGCCCCTCCTTTGCCCCAGCACTACCGGCTGGAGGATATGGCCATGGCACACCACTACCGTGACACCTATAGGCACCCTGACCCCCGGGAGCTCCGGGAGCGCCAACGGCCCACCGGTGAGTTGAGTGGATCTCCTGTGGACTGGAGAGGTGGGCAGGGGTTTGGGGAACCCCTCCAAAGCAGAGAACTGACCCTCAACACGTTTTCTTTGCAGCAGTGCACGGGTCACGGCAGGAGGAGGTGATCGACCACCGGCTCACTGACCGGGAGTGGGCAGAGGAGTGGAAACACCTCAACAATGTATGTAGTGTTTCCCCATGGCCATCTCATCTTTGACCACCCCCTGCTTTGCCCTCCATCCCCACGATGTCCTTCCTAGGGCTTATCTCTGGAGTATTTACAGGCTGTGGGACAAAGGGCTGGAGACCAGCCCTGTGGAGGGGCACTTGGGGGCGCTTGGGGCTGAAAAGCTGGGTATGAGTGGGCACTGAGTGCTCACAGCCCAGGAGCAGCCATATCCTGGGCTGAGCTCCAGCATCTTGGGCAGCAGGTGGAAGGAGGGGATTCCACCCCTCTGCTCTGCTCTGCTGAGATGCCCACCTGCAGTGCTGGGTCCATCTCTGGAGTCCTCAGCACAGGAGATACATGGGCCTCAGAGGAGAGGAGGCCACAGCAATGATCCAAGGGCTGGAACCCCTCTGCTGTGAGATCAGGCTGAAAGAGTTGGGGTCGTTCAGCGTGGAGGAGACTCCAGGAAAACCTTTTTAAGCCTTACCATACATAAAAGAGACTTATGAGAAAGATGGAGAGAAATTTTAAACCAGGACCTGTTGCACGAAGGGTAACAGTTTAAACTGGAAGAGGGAGAAGTTGAATGGCATCTCAGGAAGAAATTCTTGACTATGAGGGTGGTGAGATACTGGACCAAGTTGCTCAGAAAGGTGTGAGATGCCCCATGCCTATCCCCGGAAGCATTCCAGGTCAGGTCGTTTGGTGATCTGAGCCACCTGCTGTAGTTGCAGATGTCTCAGCTGACTGCAGAGAGGTTGGATTAGATAACCTTTAAAGGTCCCTTCCCACCCAAACCTGTCCATGGTTCTATGACCTCCTCAGCCAAACTGGCACACCACCCTAGGCACAGGTCAAATCCCTTCCCTAGCATCAGGGCCTCCCAGCTGCTTGCTGCAGAACATCCCTAGACCCTGACATTCTTCATCCACACCCCAGCTGCTGAACTGCATCATGGACATGGTGGAGAAGACGCGGCGGTCGCTGACGGTGCTGCGGCGGTGCCAGGAGGCTGACCGCGAGGAGCTCAACCACTGGATCCGGCGCTACAGCGACGCCGAGGACATGAAGAAAGGCAGCCCCCCCTCGGCCCGCCCCCACAACAGCTCCTCCACCTCCGAGGCTCCCCAGTTAGGTATTGACCCCCGGGGCCACCCGGGGTGCCTGTGCCATTCCGCCAGGGGTCCGGTGCTGCTGGTGGGGGTGTTTCCAAGGGGATGGCACCTCCTAATAGCATCATCTCCCCGTCTCCTTCATAGATGCTCACCGGGAGTTCACACCGCGGCCCCTCTCCGGGTACATGCCAGAAGAGATCTGGAGGAAGGCTGGTGAGTGTGTGGCGGGTGCCGGTCACTGTGCCACGTATCCTCCCAGATCTCTGTCAGGGTGCTGGTGGGAATGGGGGGGGATCAGAGTGGGTTTGCAGTTGAGGATGTGAGGAGTTGGGGTGTCAACACACTACTTTTGGCTACCTTCCTTCTAGAAGAAGCTGTGAACGAGGTGAAGCGCCAGGCCATGTCCGAGCTGCAGAAGGCTGTGTCGGACGCCGAGCGGAAAGCCCATGAGCTGATCACGACGGAGCGAGCCAAGATGGAGAGAGCCCTGGCTGAAGCCAAGCGTCAGGCTTCTGAGGATGCCCTCACTGTCATCAATCAGCAGGAGGACTCCAGCGAGGTGGGGAACAGGGTTGGTGAACACAGGGGGCTTGGGATCTGCTCCTTTTGCAGATGAGTTTGTGGCATGTGCATGTGGGCGTGGGTATTGGCCGGGAGCTGCAGCAGCACCCTGGGGTGGGCAGAAGAGGACATTGCCTGCTCCGAGCTGGGAAGGGTGAGGAAGTTCTTCACAGAGAGAGTGATTGGCATTGGAATGGGCTGCCCAGGGAGGTGGTGGAGTCACTGTCCCTGGAGGTGTTCAGGAAAAGACTGGATGGGGCACTTAGTGCCATGGTCTAGTTGATTGGATAGGTCTGGGTGCTAGGTTGGACTGGATGAGCTTGGAGGTCTCTTCCAACCTGGCTGATTCTATGATTCTGTGCTCCGAGATGATGTGCATGGCCTGAGATGATGTGTATGGACCAGGATGGGGATACACAGTCTAGGACTGAGAAATACGGTCCACGATGGACGCTCTAGGAGAGGAGTGCATAATTCACAGTGGAAAAGCAGTCTGGGATGGTGGTGCATGGTCCAGGGTAGGGATGTGTGGTCTGTGATGAGGATGTAGACGCGTGGTCCAGGGGCATGATCCAGGATGCAGGTGCATGATCTAGGATATCAGTGCACAGTCCAAGATGATCTGCATGGTTTGAGGTGTGGGTTCATGGTCTAGGGTGAAGACGTACGTTCTGTGACATGGATGCATGTGTATGGTCCAAGACACAGATGCACGCGTGGTCCAGGATGATGTGCATGGCCTGGAATATGTGTGAATGGTGTGGAGTGATGTGCATTGTCTGGAATGCAGGTGCATGGTCATGGGTAATATGTATGGTCTAGGACACAGGTACAGGTGTGGGATGGGGATGCATGGTCCGGGATGATGTGTATGGTCCAGACTGAGGATGTATGGTCCAAGGAGGACCATGGTCCAGAACAGAGGAACACAGTTGGAGATGGGAATGCATGGTCCAGGATAGGGTAGCAAGGTCTAGGATGATGTGCAAGGTCCAGGATGAGGGTGTATGGTCCAGGAGAGAGGAGCACACTTTGGGATGGGAATGAATGGTCGACGTAGGTGTCTGTGGTCTGGGGTAGGGAGGTGTGCTTCAGAACGGGATGCATGGTCCAGAACTGAGACTTACAGTCCAGGACTGAGGTTTGCCTTCACCTCTCCTCAGAGCTGCTGGAACTGCGGGCGCAAGGCGAGCGAGACCTGCAGCGGCTGCAACACCGCCCGCTACTGTGGCTCCTTCTGCCAGCACAAGGATTGGGAGAAGCATCACCATGTCTGTGGGCAGACTCTGCAGGGGCTGCCAGCCCCCACCGCCCCCACCACTGGCGTGGGGCTACCACCAGGTCCATGCCAGCCCGATGGCATGGCCACCATCGCCAGCAGCCCCAGTGAGACGGGCTCAGCGGCCGCATCCCGCGCCGGCACGCCGGCGACACCGGCTCCCTTGGAGAGCGCGTCCCGTTGAGCCTGGCCACCGCCACCACCGCTGCTACCGCCGCTCTCCAAAAGACACAGACTGCACTGGGTGCAATTTCCTCAGCTACCTGACTCGTGTGACCTCCGAAACGACCTCTCTAGCTCTCACAAATAATCCTCACGGATCCTCAAACTGGGCTTTAAGTGGAGTTCAGGCAAATACCGGTCTTCTCTGTTCTCTCTTTAGTCTTTGTTTTGGCTTTTTCCTTCTTCAGTTGATTGGGGAATTGTGGTTCAGGGTTGGATTTTTTTTTTTTTTTTTTTTGCGTTTTTGACCTTTTTTTTTTTTTTTTTTCTCTTTTTGGGTAAAAATAAAATAAAGAAAACGTCGGACTCTGGCTTTAAGTAAGAAATTGTAAAAAGATAATAAAGAGGTTTTTTTAAAAAAGAAAAAAAACAGGAAAAAGAACAAAAAAAAAACACAAAGAAAAAAAAAACANTTTTTTTTTTATTTCCCCCCTCCCTCCCAATTTTGTCTTTCTGGATGAGGGATGTGGCTGCATGGCTGCAGCTTCACCACACAATGATGTGGGGAGATACCAAGCCAGGTCCTGACCCACATCGGCTCTGCCATGGGTCTCGCTTGAAGGAAGGAAAACGAAGAAATGAATTTTTTATTATTATTTTTTTAATCTCAGCCTTTTTTTTTTTTTTTTTTAAAAAACCTTTTTTTTTTTTTTTTTTAAAAAACCTTTTTTTTTTTTTTTTTTAAAAAACCTTTTTTTTTTTTTTTTTTAAAAAACCTTTTTTTTTTTTTTTTTTAAAAAACCTTTTTTTTTTTTTTTTTTTCTCTTTTTGGGTAAAAATAAAATAAAGAAAACGTCGGACTCTGGCTTTAAGTAAGAAATTGTAAAAAGATAATAAAGAGGTTTTTTTAAAAAAGAAAAAAAACAGGAAAAAGAACAAAAAAAAAACACAAAGAAAAAAAAAACACAAAGAGGAAAAAAAAAAAAAACACAAAGAAAAAAAAAGAAGAAAAGAAAAATCCAAAAAGCAGACTCCGCCAAGTCGAGCCCGCCTGACGGACGCTCCTCACCTGTAACTACCTTTGCTAGCTAGCCAAGAACAGACCAGACTCACCTCTGCTCCAAAGGAAATCCAAAACCAAGGAAGATCCAAACGTCTCTCCACTGCCAAAGTTCGTTTTGTTCTGTTGTCGTTTCCTTCCCCCTCCCTGCAAGGCTGGACGGATGCGCCCCCAGGGGCTTTAAAGAGTTTTTATTCAAATAAAGCAAAAAAAAAAAAAAAAAAAGTTAAAAAAAAAAAAGAAAAGGTTTTTTTTTTTGGGGGGGGGGTTTTTTTGGGGGGGAGGGAGGTTTAAAAAANGGGGTTTTTGTGGGGGGGGGGGAGGTTTAAAAAAAGAAGCTCCCCCACAAGGTGTGTGTGGAAGGAGGGGAGGTGGTGTCTGAGAATCGCCCTGGGTGGGCGCAGCTGGAGCTGGCACGTCTCTACCTCCGCCCGACGCCACCCTGGGAAAAGAGAATGGAAAAAAGAGGATAATAAAAGAGATAAAAAGACAGATTTTGGGGGTGCTCCCTTCTTGAAGCCGTCAGGGGGCTGCCCATGGCTGGACGTCCCCAACCCCTCTCTGCCTGACTCCCCCCATCTCCCTCAAGTCCCTCACTGCTGGGCTGCTCTTGGATTTATCCCACGCCGGATTTATTTTGCAAGGATTTTAAAGAGGAAAAAGGAAAAAAAAAACTAAAGAGAAGGAAAACGAAAGAGGAAAAAAAAAGGAACATGGAAAAAGGAAAATGGAAAAAGGAAAAAGGAAAGGGAGCTCCAGCTCGCCCCTGGCCAAGGAGGCAGCCAAGGCTGATGCTGATGGTGTTGTGGTTGTCACCTCACTGTACCAAGCACAGAGGACAGGAGTGCAATATGGAAAGTCCCCCAGCTCCGAGGAGGAGGAGAAGGAGGGAAGCCCCGCATGGGGCAGGAGTGTTGTCCATTAATGTGAATGTAAATAGTGTTCTGCAGAGGTCCAAAAAATTAATTATTATTATTAATAATAATGATGATGATGATGATGATAGTGATAATAATAAGAGACATTTGCCAAATAAAAAGGTGATGAGGAGGGGCTGGAGGCTGTGGCATGGGGCAGGGGGGCTGGAGGTGAGCAGAAGGCGAGTGCTCAGAGGAGCCATTGGTTTTCTGTGTTGGCAAAAATCCATCCTGTGTGTTTTCCATAGTGGGGGAAGAGGAAGAAAGGGCTTGGGCCAGGACCGTGGTGGTGCCAGTCACCCAGTGGACCAGTTGCAGTTGTTTCCTGTGATGGCTGTGCCATGCTGTGCCACGGCAAGGGGCTCGGTGCATGGGACGCCCCCAAGGTGATGGTACCAGCCCCGTGCCACCGGCACTAAGTCCAGCTGCAGGTTTCTGTGCACACTGAGACCTTGGTGCATCCTTCCCAGGGGGTTCTGTGCATCCCAAGGTCTTGGTGGATCCTCTCAAGAGGCTTCTGTGCACCTCAAGTTATTAATGCATCCCCGTGAGGGAGATTTTGTGCACCCTGCGACCTCGGTGCATCTCTCAAGGGGGATGCTGTGCAACTCAAGATCTCATTGTATTCCCACCAGGAGCATTCTGTGCAACCCAAGACCTTGTTGCAACCCCTGAGGCAGGTTCTGTGCACCTCAATGTCTTGGTGCATCCTCTTGGTGGGGTTTTGTGCACCCCAAGGTCTTGGTGCATCCCTTCCAGGGGGATTTCAGTGGCACCCAAGACTGGGAGCTTTCCCAGGTGCCCCTTGAGCGGCCATTCACTTTATTTATGGTGTGACATATGTGATATTGTCTATTTTTCTTACATTTCCTGACAAGAGGTAATATATAAGAGTATTGCAGATGCACCTGCTGGGGGTATCCATCCCATCCCTGCCCTCCCCACCACATGCGTCCCCACGTGTCCCCATCTGTCCCTGGCCCCTCTCTGCACCAGGGCTCTGCCTCTCTACCTCCACCTCACCAGGAAATCATGGACGAGAGCATCTCCACAGCATCTGCTCTCATTTCCACTCCCTTCTGGTTTGCTTTTAATTCATATTTTACTTATTTCTTTTTTATTTGGTTTGTTTTGGTTTGTTTTTTTTTAACTACTAAGACAAATACCCAACCTTGCATTCAAACCCAAAGCCAAGGGAGGGAGGGGACAGGTGGCACAGCTTTAGCAGTCATCCAAACCAGAATGACAGCTTTAAAGTGTAATATTTCCCCAAAAAAATAAAGATAAAAATAGTGGTGGTGGGAGGAAGGCAGTGGTGGGGTGGCCGTGGGGCTAGAGCCATGTGGACATGGAGGGAACTATGGTGGCCAGGGAGTGATGGGTGCTTCAGTGGGGTTTCTCTCCAGAATGGTGTTTGGGCATCAGAGGCCAGGGGACACATGGCTTATAATGTGTCTTTTGGTGGCTTTGTGGCATCCTGGGAGATGGCTGATGGATGAGCCACATGGTGCTGGTGGCATAGGGACATGGTGGTGGCTATAGGGCAACTTGGGGACATGGGATGCCAAGGTCACCAGTCACAGTCCTCTGACAGATCAGATCCCTGTGGCCACCCGCAGCTCCTCTTTGTGGTTTTCATCCCCACTGTCATGGCTGGGGCCAGTGCTGATGGCCTGGGGACAGCCTGGCACGGTACAACTCCCTATAGGGAGGCAGAGCCCTGAGTGCTGACTGTGGCAGCAGGCTGAAGGAGGTAGCAGGAGAGATATGGCTCCCCTCTGGTGCCAAGCATGGTACTAGGGCCTAATCCCTGGTGGGTGAGGGTCTCTCCAGCTCCTTCCTCATGTTCCCAATCCAAAATTCCAGCTGAAACCAAAGTACCACACACCAGTGGGGGTGGACACCCTAGCATGGGAGTCCCACGCCTGCCTGGGCTCTGCTCCATCACTGCCCAAGCCCCTCACAGCCCCTTGCAGCCTCTCCTTGCCCTCACTCAGAGCCAGACAGGACCCCACTTCTCCTAGGGGTGTCCTCATGGATCCTGGTGGGTTTTAGCCTAGGGACAAGATGTCACCTTGTTCTCAGGTCCCAGATACTGTGCTGGGGTGTCACCACCATGGTGGCAGCTCTGGGGGTTTCCTCCAATGCCAGAAAGTGCCACAGCCCTATGAGGGAGGTGTTGTGCCACTGTCCCCATCTTGCTCACAGCTGCATGGGCAGCACCAGTACCCTGGTCCCAGTGTTACCATGGCAGATTTGGGGATGGAGACACTGGGGTGACATGGGGCTCACCAGAAGGGATGGAAACCAGACCCACTCACCAGTGCCAGGTGGGCACAGTGGCAGCCTGCCCTGCCCCTCCATGTGGGTTTTGGGGGGAGGTCAGCCCAGAGACATGACATGGTAGGACTTTCCTTCGGCATGCTGTCCCCCCTCCCCTTGCTGTTCCCCGCTTTCTCTTCGTGTACTGTATGTTTGACCTGTGAAAGATGTAAACTTTATGATTCAGGTTATGTCTGTTCTTAACTCTGTATCTGTGTAATAAAGACAATTTAATATCAATTGGAGGCTTCAGAGCCTGGGTGCCCTCATCTCTCTCATCCCCCTTTCCTGACAGCACCCTGCGTCCTCAACCTTGGAATTATAGAATGGTAGGGGTTGGAAGGGACCTCCAGAAATCATCGAGTCCAACCCCTCTGCTGAACAGGATCACCTGGGGCAGCTCACACAGGAGCACACCCAGACTGGTATTGAAAGTCTTTAGAGGTCATTATAGCCCTGGGGTTGGGCAGCTCTAAGGAGGAGTGTCCACAGCAAGGGACATTCGGGGTTGTCCTCAAGGAAGCATAGATAGAACGGTTTGGGTTGGAAGGGACCTTACAGATCTCCTAGTTCCAGCCCCTTGAAATGAGCAGGGATACCTCCTACTAGAGCAAGCCACATCCAAACAAGCTTCCAGGCATGGAGCCTCCGCAGCTTCCCTGGACAACCTATTCCAGCACCTCACCACCCCCACGGGGAAAAATCTCTTCCTGATGTCCCCTCCCTGCTGCAGATGTTGCACCCTCCCGGGGCGACCCGGTGGGCTCCCCGTGGCAGGGAGCCGGCTGCGCTCCCCAGCACCCCCAGGGGAGCTCACAGACAAGGAAGGTCGTCCCCAGGCACGGAGGCACTCCCCGGACGCCGACTCGCGTCCCCGTCGCCTCCCCCCTGGCTCGCACCTGTCGGCTCCCCGGCCCTGCCGCCAAGGGGGCGGGGCCTGGCGGCGCCTCTCTGCGCTGATTGGTCGGTGATGTATGAAAGTGGCGCGGGGGCGGGACAGGCGCGATGTGGTGGCGGGAAATTCGCACGTGGTGCCCTCCGCGCAGGCGGCGAAGAATGTTCGCGGGTCGGGCGAGGTGCGTACGGGGCTGGGGGCGAGGTCTGGGGTGGTGGGGAGGGACCGGCCCAGAGGGTTCGAGGGAGCTGGGGAGGAACCTGGAGAACAGCTCTCATGAGTAGCCTCTGAGGGACTTGTGGTTGTTCAGCCCGGAGAAAAGGAGGCTGAGGGGAAACCTTGTTCTCTGCAACTCCCTGAGAGGAGGTTGGAGCCAGGTGGGGGTCGGCCTCTTCTCCGAGGGAACAAGCAATAGGATAAGAGGAAACAGCCTCAAGTTGCACCGGGGGAGGTTTGGGTTGGATGTTACTTATTTTTTTCTGGGAGTGTTCTCAAACACCTTTGAGGCTGCCTAGGGAGGTGGTTGAGTCCTGATCCCTGGAGGTGTTTCAAAGCTGCAGAGATGTGTTTCTAAGGGATATGGTTTAGCACCAGACTTGGCAGAACTAGATAGCAGCTGAACTTGGTGATTTTAAAGGTCTTTCCCAGCAAAAACAAGGCTATGGTTGTTTCCCCTCAGGGGCAGGAGTGTTTGTCCCTCTGTGGACTCAAACCAAGTGCCCAGGGCTGGAAGTGTGTGGGTGTGCTTTTTTTTTTTTTGCTGATGCTCGACTCCCTCCTGTTCCCTCTGTACAGCCTGGTAGCTCAGGCTCTGCCTCCTCTTCCCCTCCCTGACCACCTGACTGTGGTGCTTGCACCTGGGACTTTTTTTCCATCCAGAGGAAACTGCCTCCAGGTCCCTTCTGCAGTCTTCCTGAGATGGGAAGCTGCTCAGTGCGGAGAGAGCTTTAGTAGCCCTCACTCCTGCATTTCTGGGGTCTTGCTCCAAAGCTGCTTTGGTGGCATCCTTCTGCAGGAAGCACCCTTAAATTCTCTGTCTGGCCAGCATTTTGCTTGTGATTGTGATGAATATCTGCCTAGCTATGAAACTGTGCTTATCAAATGGCTTTTTACCCCTGCTCTTGGCCAGTTCTCTCTTCCTGGACACGTCAGAGATCTGGTGGCAGGACCAGTCGTCCATGGCAGGGGAGGAGGCATCCTGGGACACAGCAGAGATGGCAACTCTGCTGAAGGCTGCAGATGATGACTTGGACCTGAGCCACCCAAAAGGGGACAGTGCAGAGGAGCTGGCTGTGCCTGACCCAGTGAGTGCCTGGCTCAGTTTAAAATCACTTCTCCTTGTTTCTCTGAGGAAAGGGGAAATTCTCTGCACCTCTTTTCAAGTGATTCCAAAAACCAAGAATAAACTAATTTTGAAGCCCTTCATGTCAAAATCCCTGAGCTGAGAAGCTGGAGATGGAATTGTCACTCTCCTGCTCTTTAGTTTTCACTGCAGTTATGTTTGTCTGGCTGAGCACAGCTCCAGTTTGTTACCAGCTTAAATCTCCAGTTCCCTCCAGCAGCTCTGGTGCTTCTGAGGCACCTTTAGTTTTGCAAGCAGGCACTGGAAAGGAAATAATTACCTGGTTTTGCACCCCAGTGGAGCTAGGAGTTGAGCTCACCTTTTGTGGGACAGGCTGGTGTCCCCAGTGCCCAGCCCACCCTTGTCCCTAGCCTAAGGGTGCTGCTGGTGGGAATGCAGCACTTAAAGGTCCCAGATGTGGGTGAGGATGCCCCTGCTCTGTCTGCTGCTCACAAGCCTTGGTTTGGCTTTCAGGAGCTGGAGGCTATCAAAGCCAGAGTGAGGGAGATGGAGAAGGAGGATGAGAGGCTGAAGGAGTTGCAGCTGGAAGCTGAGAGCCACCTCATCATGAGCTCAGAGGCAGGTGTGTGCTGTTTCTGGATGCTGCTGTCACACCTCAGGGACACCTTTGGGACACAGGGTGACAACTGGAGCCAGGGCATGTGGCTCTGCATCTCTGGGCAGCCTGAAACTGGACACATGAGGTGGGTGAGGGATGGAGTCCCAAGCATGGCATAGTCCAAGTGCAGGTTATAGCCACTCTTAGCTCCTATCTGTGCAGACCCAGATGCAGTGTATTAATTTAATTGAACTTAATTGTGTTAAGTAATTGAGTTTAACACCAACAGCCTCAGCAGAGCAGTTAGCTGGTGGGGTTTTTTGTGGAGATGAGGCAAGGAGATGGAGAAAGCAGCAGTGTGGGGATTTGGGCATGCCTAGATGTGACCAGGGACTTGAGGAACTTTGCAGTGGGTGACCTTGGTGTTGGCCATACTGGGAGCAGCCCTGCATGGGCAGATGTCTATCTGGCAGAGGGTTCCTGTGATTCCACCCAGCACAACTCTTTGTCTTTGCAGCTCTCTTCCCAAAGACAACTGAGGAGAAAATGGAAGTTGACCAACGATCCATCTATGTGGGCAATGTAAGTGGAAAATCCTGGAGCAGAGCCTACCTTGCTGCTCCTGACCCAGCTGCACTTATATCTGAGATCCCTATTACAGGGACCCATCCACTGAACGCTGGCTGGTCCCATCCAAATGCTTCTCCTCTGCCCAGCCCATACTAGGAATGTGGCTCAGCATCTGCTTGTGATCCTCAGTCACTTGCAGATAATCTGTTGCAAGTGTCAGCTCCCCAAAATATCCCACTGGAAGCTGCAGGTTGTGTGATGCTGATTGTTCCCTTGAAGCTGGGGGGGAGCTGCCTCTTGGATTTAGGTTTCCAGGCTGGAGCATTCAGCTGGAAGGGTCTTCTGAACCTCAGGAGATGGTGAGAACGTGGCAGATGTGAATGTGGTCGGCTAGGCTCTTTGCCTCTTGAGACTGTGTGTTCATGCGGACCTGCAAGCCAGGGAGGCTGCCTGTTGGTGCTAGAGGTACCGGGACTGTCGTTGCAGGTGGATTATGGGGGCACAGCAGAAGAGCTGGAGTCTCACTTCAACAGCTGTGGGCAGATCAATCGGGTGACCATCCTCTGCGACAGGTTCTCAGGACATCCCAAAGGGTCAGTGTGCGCGCAGGGGCTGAGCAAGGGGTCTCGAGGGTGCTGCTGGGCGCTCCCCAGCCGTGGGCAGCAGCGGGGCGTGCGGAGGCTTTGCTCAGCCTGCCCTCTCACAGGTATGCCTACATCGAGTTTGAGGAGAAGAGCTCGGTGAAGGCTGCGGTGGAGCTGGACGAGAGTGTCTTCAGAGGCCGCGTCATTAAGGTAGGATCTGAATGAGGCCCTGGGCTGCTGCGCCCACTCGTCCCTCCCTCCCTGCCCCAGGCGTGTGGGGCTATGCCAAACTGGTGCTGCAGCAGCCATCTCCTGCCTTTCAGGTGCTCCCCAAGAGGACCAACATGCCAGGCATCAGCACCACTGACCGTGGGGGCTACCGGGGTCGCTTCCATGCCCGGGGAGGGTTGGCTCAGCGGGGAGGCTACTATGGAGGGCAGCAGCACCCAAGGGTGCGAGGGAGGACGTACAGGTGAGTGGCTGGGTTGGGGGCTTCCTTGTGTATTGGGGGCCCTGTGTGGAGGAGGGTGTCCCTGGGATGGGGATAACCATTCTTTGCTCTGGCTGTGCTTAGCCCTTCTCACCCTGGCCTGGATGGGAGGGCAGAGAAGGCTTCTGGCAGGACTATCCTCCTGGAAGCTTGTGCTAGAAAGGTCTCCTGCCCATGGCATGCTGTTAGCATCACCCCAGTGTCTGTGAAGTCAACAGGAGCTTGGTGGCCAGCCCAGCTAGGACACAAGCACCTCGAGGACTGTGGGCAGTCAGGTGGGGGGAGGAAGGACTGCAATGAGCAACCAGTGATGTCACAGCAAACCCAACCTTGTTGCCGTCCTGGCATTCCTCCTATCCCCAGTGCAGGCCTGGGGCTATTTTCCAGCACACCTCCCACTGCTCCTGTCTGGGAGCTCACTGTGGGTTAGCTTCAGTGATGCCCTGATCCCTTTGGCACTGCAGGAGGAAGTGAAGAGGAGCTTTGGGGATGGGAGAAACACCTGGAAATCTGCTGCTGTCCCCTTGTCCCCACAGGAACTTGGGTATGGAGTGGGTGGTCATTGTGCTTCCAGTCTGACTAGCTTCCCCATCTCTTAGGAGTTCAGTGTAGCTGGGGTAGGAGGGGGAGTCCCAGCTCTTGGAGAGGTGGAGGAGCAGCTGTTTGTGTCCCAGTGCTTTAGGATGCTGGTTTTGTTCTTGTTTAGGGGTCGAGCAAGGTTGCTGCCCTGGTATTTTCCATACTAGAAAGGACTGGACTGCCCCTGATGATGCCAAGAGGACTGAAATAAGGAGACAGAAGAGTTAAAAACATGCCAAACCAAGCCAAAGAAAAGATGTTTTGTTTTTAAATGCCATCTGCCTGGCCATGAGGATTACTGATCAGGCAGCTGTGTGCTGGGCTGTGGGAGGGAGGCATGAATCCAATTCACCTGCACATCAGCTGGATCCCTGCCAGCATCCCAGGAGGGGCTCACCTTGGGGGACTGAGCTTCCTTCAAGAACAGCCTCATTCTAGACAACATCCTATCCTGAGAAGGGAAGAGCTCTCCCAGACCATCAGTCCTCATCCCATAGAAAAGAGCTGTGCTGGAGGGTTTTGTTTGGCTTTGAGGTGTCCATGTGTCCTCCACCGCACCACAAAGGCAGACCTGCCCTGTTGAAGCCTGTGGAGCACCTTCAGCTTTGCCAGCTGTTTCTGCAAGAGCTGGGTGCTGCTTTCTCTTGTAAGAAGATGGTAAAGACCCTTCCAAAAACTTCCACAGAAGTTCTTGGGCTGCAGCTCTAGATATGCCTGCTGGGGAGCTTCTGCTTCAGCAGCCTCAGGTTTCTGACCTTGCTCTTGGGAAGAGGGTGGAACCTAATGATGTTTTGGATCTGGTTTAGCTCACTGCTGTTACTGTACATCTAAGGGAAAGGGAAAGCATCTGCTGCTGTTTCTCTGGGAGCTTCTCTGTCTCTGGGTGTCACAAAACTCCCTTTATTGCAGAAGCCCAACCCCTCCTTGAATCCCCTCCTGGTTTTATACCAAAGCTACAGGGATCAAAGATTGCTGCCAACTTGTTTTATCTCTAGCAAATTTGGTCTGATCTTTCCCTTTCCTCCCATCACCATTCCCACTCTGGCTCCTCTGGGGATGGGGTGAGCCCAGCTGAACTAGAGGGTCAGCATTAAGGCGCACCTCAAGGGCTGGGTACTGGGAAACAAGTGCTGCCTGGAACTGCTCCTTTCTGCTGTTTGAGCCCTCAAATTGCTCCTTTTTAAAGGAAGAACTTGATGATGAAGAGGGGACAGCCACAGACAGCATCACTGTGTGAAGTTCTGCTCTGAAACCAGTTTTATCATGTAATTCTCACACTAATCTTTTGGGATCCTTGGTCAGGATTCCTCTAAGTCAGCTGCAGCAGATATGACTGACTCCTAAAGCAGCTTTTCACAGCTCAGGAGGCATTGCCAGGCTAAACACCTCAATGAGATATTTGTTTTCTTTTCCCTCCTTAAGATACCAATTATTTTTTAAAAGCTTGGGGCCTTAACTCTTCATCTTGTGTTGCTTTTGCACTTTGCCCAGCACGCTGCTAAGATAGGCCATGAACTTGAGCTACCCTTAGGCTTGGATTTTTCTAGGGCATGAACTGGATTTTTCTAGGGCATGAAATGTTTCATTTAGTAGCTTTTGGAAGTTCTTGAGACTTCGTTTTCTTTTAACAAAACTGACTTTGGGGGGGGGGGGGGGGGGGGGGGTGGTGTTTGGACTGTCTTGGAAGAGGAGATGCTGAGCTCGTGTCTCCGGAGAGTGAAGAGCACAGATTGTTTTATGTGAAGATGTTTTTGGAACAGTGTGCAGCTGTGCCTTGTTTGGATGGCAGGGAGGGGCCCAGGGCTTTCATCTCCCCCTTGTTTGGCAGCATGTTGTTGTTTAACTGTATTTAAACTCTGTTTGAGGAGGTTGTTGTAAATGTCACTTATTTTTAAAATAAATGAATCCTGTTGTGCTAACTTCATCTGCAGTGAGCTGACACCTTGGTGCTGACCAGGCTGGCTCCAGGCTCCTTGTGTCTTTTGGAGCTGGGCAGCCACTTTTAAGTTTGTGTTGTATCCATCTTATGTTTTTTGTTGTTGTTTAACTGATTAGACACCTGAAGCAAACACTGCTGCCTGTGGGATCAGGAGTAAATGGATGTGGAAGGTAGTGAGTAGCTGCTCAGTGCCTGCGCCGGTTGGCTGCACAGCCTTGTGTAGTGTGAGCAGAAGTGCTCCAGAAGCTGGGGATGCTATTCCAGGGTAGTTTTATTTCTTTTGAGTACCTGCTATTAATTAGGTTGGGTTTAATTAGAACAGGGAGGAGAAGCTAATAGACTTTAGTCTGGGCTGAGCCAAGCAGCTGGAGGAGTGGCTGAAGGAAGTGAGGCTGTTCAGCCTGGAGAAAGGGCAGCTGAGGGAGGACCTTCTGGCTCTACAACTCCCTGAAAGGAGGCTGGAGCCAGGTGGGCACTGGTCTCTTCTCCCAAGGAACAAGTGGAGGAAACTGCCTCAGGGTGGGTTTAGGTTGGACACAAGGAACAATTTCCTCCTCAAAAGAATCATCGAGGCCTAGACCAAGCTGCCCAGGGCAGTGATGGTGTCCCCATCCCTGCAGGGATTTCAAAGCAGTGTAGATGTGGTGCTGAGGGACGTGGTTTAGTGGTGTCCTGGCAGTGCTGGGTTAATGGTTGGACTTGATCTTGAAGGTCTTTTCTAACTGAAATGATTCTATGGTCTCTCAGTGTGCATTTAGTGCAGCTGGGATATCTTCTGACACAGGTAACCTGCCTGAAGAGCTCCCTCTCACCTGAAGGCATAAAAGCTCAACAGTTTGTGTTTGCAGGAGTAAAAATGCAGACAAACCTTGCAGGTGTCAGGTTTATTTTACAAAGAATACACATAAAATGTTACAGACTGCAGACAATATTTACATCACTTTGTAAACAGGCTCCTGTACAGGGGCAAGGTTCTCGGGGCTCAGAAGGGAAGAAGCAGAGCTTCAGCACACCTGCATCATCATGGAGTTCACTATGTTATCAAAAGCCCTGGAGAAGGAAATAAAACAGAGAGGAGCAAAGGAAGCAGATAGTTCTGTGCAGAACTCTGGTGACGAATGCAGTGGCAAATGATGCCTCTAACTGGTTAACAAGCTGGCTTTCCCTCAACTGAACATGTGCCTTTACAGCAAGATCTGCTGAGCTAATAATGACTAAATTAAGCTCAGACTTGAACTTGCTCTAGATCTTAAAGGCCTTTTCCAGCCTAAATGATCCTAAGCTGAAGCACAGGTTTTATTCTGGCTATGTTGGACTGGATGATCTTGGAGGTCTCTTCTAACCTGGTTGGTTCTATTTAAGTGCCTCAGCAAGGTACAAAGTAACTTAAAGGCCTTTCCCAACTGAAACAATTCTCTAAGATCCATGAGGAAAAATTGCTGTGAGGGTGCCAAAGCACTGAACCAGGTTGCCCCAAGAGGTTGTGGACTACTGCTGTTCACTTCTTAACCTGCTCTCCTTACCTCTGTCTTCCTATTTACCTATGAAATAGGCAGGGCTTTTTTCCTCCCCCAAAGTTAATTTTCTTGAATCAATGTTTTCTAACACCAGTTCTGAGGTGGGAGGCAGTTCACTGTATCTTCTCCTGAGACTTATCAGTTCTCTGTTGTCCAGCAAATAGCCCAAAGACAGCAGACTTGCTCTCCTCTCAGCAAGCCAGAGCAGGCATATCTGAACAGCCAACCGCAGGGACTCTGCTCCTGGCCCTACTACATCAGAGGAAGTTCCAGAAGGATGGCAAAGATCAAAAAGAAGACAAAGCTTGGAAGCATCAGGTACGAGCCACCCACTTACCTGGACTGGATGCAGTCCCCAGGGTTATAGAAAGGGTTGCACATGATGTCTGTGTACGAATTATGCAGCTTTCGGAACATCTGAAAAGAGATTGCAGTTGAGTGAGCATTTCTGTGGCCTCTCAGCACTTGATGAATGAGGGGAAGTAACAAAAGCACTGATGTGGCAAGTCGTGCTCCCACTTCCTGCACTTACACTGCGGATCTCGTTGTCTCGAAGCGCTGTGTTGGAGGAATCCACCACCATAACAAACTTCACCTTGGAGTTTGTCACGTAACCATATCTGCGCAGCTGTCAAGGTACCAGAGCCTGGCAAAGATACTAAATGCAGCTGGGGTGGCCTCAGAGAAACAAGCTGAGAGGAAATGTGGTGATCCCACTGTGCCCAGTGCGTAACTAGGACTAAATAAGGTAAGCAAAAGCAGATTGGAGAACTTGTCCCATTGCTATCTGGCTTCTGCCACCTTTGATGACTGCAGGCCAGGCTTGCTCACTAAGTCAGGCTTTGCAGTTTCAGATGGAGCTTTCAACCCTCTCTCTTGGTGCGGGTTTCTCTCTTAAGAACCATTTGGAATGGGCTGCCCAGGGAGGTGGTGGAGTCATCATCCCTGGAGGTATTCAAGAAAAGCCTGGATGAGGCAATTAGTGCCATGGTCTGGTTGACTGCATAGGGCTGGGTGATAGGTTGGACTGGATGACCTTGGAGGTCTCTTCCAACCTATTCCAACTGCCTATTTTAATGGCACAGCCACCTTATTTAAGTCTTGTCTGGGAGACTGAAGCAGAAATCTGGAGATGATCTACTATCAGCCAGTGTGACCTGACCTGAGACTTCAACAATTAACCACAAATCAGAAAGTCAACATGGACCTCTTGGAGCAGAGCCAGATGAGGTCACAACAATAGCTGGAAGTCCTCTGCTGTGAGGACAGGCTGAGAAAGGTGGGTTTGTTCAAGCCTGGAGAAGAGAAGGCTACAGGGAGGTCTTTCTGGTGGCTTTTGAGTATGTAAAGGGGCCCATAAGAAAACTGGAGACAGACCTTTTAGCAAGACCTGTTGTAAGAGGACGGACAAGAAGTGATGGTTTAAACTAAAGGAAGTGAATTTAGACTGGGTAGAAGGATTTTTTTTTTTCTGCTGAGGGTGATGGCCCAGGTTTCCCAGAGACAGGGGAGAACCCTTCCAGGTCAGGTTATTTAGAGCTATGAGCAACCTACTGTAGTTGCAAATGTCTCTTCTGACTGCAGGGGCTGGACCAGATGGCATTTAAAGGTCCCCTGCACCCCAGACCATTCTATGTTTCTAACTCTGGCTGCACCAAACACTTCACACATTGGCTAAAGGTGAAATTTTACACCCCCTGGCTGGGCAATGAAGCAGCTGTGTACTTTCTGCTGCTGTCTTCAATCTGGCACCAAAAACAAAGAGAGGCTTCCCACACGTGGAGCCCCTAGCAAGAGCCTATAAATACACACAATGGTGTGGCAAAAGATACACCTTGTAGTCTTCAGTGGGGTAGAGGAGCCCCAGGTAGAGCTCTCGCTGATCTATGAGAGCTTTGCCCATGGCAGAGATCTTCTCATCCACGACATCAAGAGAGGTGTGCACAGTGTAATGGAACTTCAGCTCATTCTCAGTTGGAACACTCCGGATGTAGAGGGGATAGTTCTGAGGAGGAGAACAAATTATGCCGAGGGGGACCCAGCCACTCTTCTGTGTGACAGCTGATGCCACCACAGCGCTTTCACCCACTTCTGCTGTCAGAGGTAAGCTATTTTAACCCTTTTACGTTCACAGCTGCCACAGCACAGCCCCTGTGTAGAGCCCGCAGCAGTTGTGAGGCAGATCTGTCACCCTACACTAGTAACAGGAGAATGGCTCGCACGGGCAGAGTCTAAAGCTCGTGTCTTTCCACTGCTTGACCCGTCGCCCCTTGCCGCAGCAAAGCCTGTCCTCAGCTCTTTCTGCGGAAAATCCCTCTGCTCTCCCGGAAACAGGCCAACAAGATACCAAAGGGCACTCTCGCCCTGCCCCAGCTCCCTCTGCCCTGGCCGCAGCCTCTTCCTGCCCAGCCCATTTCAACCTCCAGCATCTGCCCTGCTCCCCCTCTATCTGCCACGGCTCTGCGTTGCCCCATAGTCATACCTGGCTCACTGCCCTCCTCGTGCCCTACACTCTGAGGGCCAGGCCCCTCTCCCCCCGGGCCCACAGCTCCACCCGTTTCCCCTCTCCCTCAGGTCCCACGACTCCACTGAACCCCTCTGTGCCCCCTTAAGCCCCATAGCGCCACCCGTTCCCCCTCTTCCCTCGGGCCGCTTGATCACGCCTGGCGCCACCGTCCTCGTCAAGCCCACATCCCGAGGCGCAGTCCCTGCCTCAGTCCCCCACGGCTCCCCCTGCCTCCCCTCGGTCCCGGCGCGCCCTCCCCGCCCCACCTCCTTGGCGATCACGGCGATGCACACCGCCATCTTGGCCCCGCCTCCGCCGCCACGGCCCCGCCCCCGAGCGCGTCACCTGATCCGCGCCGCTCACGTGACGGGCGGCGCTCACGTGACGCGGGGCGGCGTTGCCATGGCGAGGGCGCTGCTCGTGCCCCTCTGCCTCTGCTGGGCCCTGGGCCCCGCCGCGGCCTCCGCGACCCCCAACATCCTCCTCCTCTTCATGGACGATGTGAGTGGGGCCTCTGAGGGGAGGGGGGATGAGCAACACTTGTTGCACGGCGGGTCAAGGGCGAGTGTCGCTGCGAGGAAGTCGCTTCGAGAGGGAAGGTGTTGGGGTGGAGGGGGCAGCTGTTCCCAGATGGGAGCGTGAGTTCCGGGAAGAGGTCATTGGGGGTAACAGAAATTGGAGACTGGCCGCATAGGGAGCTTGTCATTGGGGTGACAGTATGGTCCTGTGGTGGCCTGCCTTCTCCCAGACCCTAGGAATGAGTGCTTGGCAGGTTTCAGCACCAGCAGGCCCACTGCTAGGAACTGTCGACTGATGTCTGGGGAGTTTGACTGGGATATTTGAGGTGAGGTTCTGAGTCTGGTGGAAACATAGAATAGAAATGTAGACTGGTTTGGGTTGGAAGAGCCCTTTCAGGGTTATCTAGACCAACTCCACTGCAGTTAGCAGGGATATCTGCAACTGGAGCAGGTTGCTCAGAGCCCCAGATAACCTGACCTGGAATAGTTCCAGGGATGGTGCATTCTTATATCTAAACTAAACTTCTTTTAGTTCAAATCCATCCCTCCTTGTCCTGTCACAACAGACCCTGCTCAAAACTCTGGCTTTGGCTTTCCTCTAGCCCCCCATAAGTACCAAAAGGCCACAAGCAGGTTGCACCTGGAGCTTTCTCTTCTCCAGGCTGAAGAACCCCAACTCTCTTAGCATATCCTGACAGCAGAAGGGTTCCGGACTCCAGATCACTTCTGTGGAGGCCTACCCTTTCCCAGACTCTGGCAATGGGTGCTTGCCAGGGCCACTGTCAAACACATTCTGCTGATGTTTGGGTGATTGGTTCTTGGTGCATGTGCAGCACATTAGGGATCCTGTGGTGTGGTCTTCAAGCTCACAGGAGCCTTGTGTCGTGTGGGCTGGGTCCAAAGCTGTGTTTCTGTTGAGGCAGAGGTTTCATCACATTGATTCTCTGTGAGCCTTGTCTTGCAAAGTTTTCTGGATATCCTAAATTCACATCAAGGGCTAGTTTTGGGCCTGACAAGGTTTGTGTTTTGAGAGCACTTGTTTGTGCTCTCACTGACTCCTGCAGAACAGAGATTCCTTGATGGGCATCATGTTCAGCTGTGTGCTACCTCCATTCCCAGTGTCTGTAGAATGGAAAGTGAGTGGCTTTGTGCTGTGATTCATGGTCAGATGTCTCCGGCTCAGTGACTCAGGCATAGCTCAAAGGCTGATGTGATCTGGAAAAGTTTGAAATCAGGAGGAATATTTGAGTAAGCTACACATAAAGCTGTTGTGCTCAGTTGCTTTTGTCCTTGAGTCTTTTCCAGGTTTTGTATTAAAAGCAGGGATGGTGGAATTGGCACTTACATACTCAGCACTGATGAGGCTGCACCTCAAATGCTGGGTTCAGTTTTGGGCCCCTCATTTCAAGAATGACATTGAGGTGCTGAAGCATGTCCAGAGAAGGACAACAAAGGTAGTGAATGTTCTGGAGCACAACTCTTGTGAGGAGCATCTGAGGGAACTGGGTTTGTTCAGTCTATGGGAAATGAGGCTAAGGAAAGACCTTCTGGCTCTCTAGTCTCCTAAAAGGAGGTTGGAGCCAGGTGAGGATTGGTCTCTTCTCCCAAGGAACAAGTGACATGACAAGAAGAAGTGTTCTCAAGTAGTGTCAGGGGAGATTTAGATTGGACAACAGGAACAACTTCTCCCATTTTGAGGGTTGTCCAGGCCCGGCCCAGGCTGCCCAAGGCAGTGGTGGAATCCCCGCTCCTGGAGGAGTTTCAAAGCTGTGGAGTTGTGGTGCTGAGAGGTATGGTTTAGCGGTGACCTGGTGGTGCTGGGTTAATGGTTTGACTTGGTGATCTTGGAGGTCTTTTCTAACCTTAATGATTCGTTACATAGGAATCTGATCATAACTTACGTAGGAGTCTAATCATCTTACCCACCATCCATTCATGGCTGAGGAATGGACACCTCAGTCCTTGGCAGAGGTTGAAAACAAGGTGTCTTGGTGAAAACCAAACCTTGACAGAATCATTCTGGACTTAAGGCTTGGGTTTCTACCTTACAAAAGTAACTATGGCAATATCCTCTAGCAGCTGCAACAGAGGTGGTTGGAATAGTGCTGAACAAAGTGCAGCTACAAATGCAAACAAGGAAACAACAGGAATTGTTTTAGAAGCTCAAAGTTATCTCCTGAAGAACTAAACAAGAATAAATCTGATTCTGCTTAATTTTGCTCTGTAAACTAGGAAAAGAAAATAACCCCCCCCAAACCCCAATCATCAAAGAGTGGAAATGATCACAAATTTGTTTTTCAGTGTCTTTTTGCTTCTACACCATGTAGCAATCTCAGCCACATGGGTAAGGAAACACACTCATTGACTTGAACATGTTCAAAGTGCTGCTATCTTCATGTTTTTTCTTTTCAGGTGTTTTCATCTCATCTGTCAGGTGTGTTTGTAGTTGAAATGTGTTCTGTGCTCTTTCAAGCTGCTCAAAAAGATCATGAGGGTGGATGTGTGACTTGAAGGGTGGGCAAGCTCTTATCTCCTATTCAGCCAACTCAGCAGGACTGTTGTTCTCAGAGTGTTCCTGCACTTCTGGACAAGATAATTACCTTGTAAGCCTGGGTTTTCAGGCCAGCTGAGCCTTGGGAGCCACTGAATCCTAGGCTACATCCCCAGCAGCATGGCCAGTAGGTGAAGGGAGAGAATTCTGCCCCTTTGATCTGATAAGACTCCACCTGCAGTGATGGGGCCAGCTCTGAAGTCTTCAGCACAGGAGAAACATGGACCCGTTGGAGCAGGGCCAGAGAAGGCTTCAACAATAATGGGAAGGCTGGAAGCCCTCTGCTGTGAGGTAAGGCTGAGAGAGTTAGGACTGCTTAGCCTGGAGAAGAGAAGGCTTCAGGGAGACCTTAGAGCAGCCTTCTAGTATTGGAAGTGGGTTGCTGGAGAAGACCTTGTTGCAAAGGTGTGGAGTGACAGGATGGGGGGTGATGACATCAAACTGGAACCAGCTGGATTTAAATTAGACATTAGGAAGAAGTTCTGCTCTGTGAGAGTGGTGAGGCACTGGAACACATTGCCCAGAGAAGTTGTGGAGGCTCCAAACCTCAAAGTGTTCAAAACTAGGCTGGATGGGCCTTGAGCAACCTGGTGTAGTAGGTGTCACTGTTGATGACAGGAGGGGTTGGAACTAGATGATCTTTAAGGTCTCTTTCAGCCCAAATCATTCTTCTGTGACTCTTCTCTTTGTTGAGAAACACACTGAGGAATGCAGAACTCAGGGGTGATGCTGTTGAATCCATTTTAGTTCACACCCTAGTGTCAGGTGGTACCCTTAAACTGCTCCTTGGTCAAACCTCAACAGCCAGCTCTGCAGCTCTTCAACGATTTGCTTCTCCAAACTACACAGCTGCAGAGTGAATGTGAGCCTCAAACGGGACCAGACAGATGGCTTCCTAAAGATCTTGATAGGTTCCACCCTCCCTATCAGTTGCTCACCTGATAAGCATCTGCATTAAAGGAAGTCATTGCCTTTTTTTTAAAGCATAATATAATCTCTAGCAACCACAGTGCCTAATTGCTCATTAAGTTGTTCCCTTCTAGAATCTTCTGCTTTCAAGTCACTTAATTTTATTTGCATTATTACCAGTAATGTTTTTTAGCAGTGAATGTAGACAAGGTGATGGGAATTTTATGGTTCCCCTGGTGTGTGACCTCTCTGAGGTAGGAGGAAGACACAAGGTGAAACCACTGTGATGCAAATGAGCCAAGTGACAAGTGATGCCTGTGACAGATTTCTCTCTGGAGCTTGCTTTTAACACAAGCCCTTTCTTTCTTTCTTTCCCTGCTGCACTGCTGTTGAGTTCAGACCTTTTTCGTTGAGTTTCTTGTTCTGTGTATAGAGACAGATAGATGCAGCAGGCTGAGACAGAGTCCTGGAGTCAATGGTCCAACACAAAGATGAGCAGCCAGCGGCTGCAGGGTCAGGCTTGCAGCTGCACAACCCTGAGCATATCATGTGTAACTTTGCCTCCTTGTTATGCATGTACTGCCTGGGTTTTGGGCACTTAAGCAAGAGTGAAGGTGTCAGGGTTTGTACCCAGCTCTCATTCAAGTGCTTTAATTCTGCTAGCAAGATGTCTAATCTCACATGTGCCTTGGTTTCCTCCTCACCAGTGAAAGGTGTGATGGGTTCAGGGGGTTATGGAAGATAATTTTTATCATGTTTGTGAAGTATTCCCTAAGCAGAATCCCGTGGCAAGTGTGCCAGTCAGTCCCAAGAAGATCATAGAATGACAGAATTATTTGGGTTAGAAAGGATCTTTCCAGAGTCCATCCCTCTGGAGTCAGCAGGGACATGTGCAGATAGAGCAGGTTGCTCAGAGCCCCAAACAACTTGACCTGGAATGGTTCCAGGGATGGGGCATCCCCCACCTCTCTGGGCAACCCAGGCCAGGGTCTTACAGCCCTCAGCAGTAAAAATTTCTTCCTTCTGTCCAGTCTAAATCTTCCTCTTTTAGTTCAAAATCATCAGCCTGTCTTGCTTGTCACAACAAGCCCTGCTAAAAAGCCTATCCTCAGCTTTCTTACTGGTCCCTCTAAGTACTGGAAGGCCACCAGAAGGTCTCCCTGCAACCTTCTCTTCTCCAGACCGAGCAGTCCCAACTCAGTCTGTCCTCACACAGAAGGGTTCCAGCCCACTCAGCATTGTTGTGGCCTCCTCTGGCCCTGCTCCAATAGGTCCATGTCTCTCCTGAGTGCTGAGGACTCCAGAGCTGGACCCAGCACCACAGCTGGGATCTCAGCTGAGTGGAGCAGAGGGGCAGTATCTCCTCCTTCCATCTGCTGCCCACACTGCTGGGGATCAGGCCAGAACCATCTGGTATCTGGGCCGAGGGTGCCCGTTGCCAGTTCACATCCAACTTTCCACCCCCCGAAGGAGATGATGAGCACCATGGAAAATTTAGAAACTAAGGGACACAGCAAAAGTGATGTAGACCCAGCAGCATTCTCCTTGTGGAAGAGCTAAAAGTAGATCTTGTGGTGTGTTCTTTTTACAGATGGGTTGGGGTGATTTAGGTGCTTTTGGGGAGCCTTCTAAGGAAACTCCTAACCTAGACCAGATGGCTTCAGAAGGGATGCTGTTCTTGGATTTTTATACTGCCAACCCTCTCTGCTCTCCATGTAAGTAAACCTGAGACTGAAGCTAGCATATAAACATGCCACCTTCTGAGGAGATTGGGACTGTGGCCAGCATCTGATGTGACCTAGCAACCAAACTAGTGATTACCCTTGGGGCAGAGTTTGGATGTGGTGCTTTGATCTTGCATTTTCCTCTCTCTCTATTTGTGTTTTGTTTAGAAAAAACTACAATCTGCAGTTCATGCAAAGCCCTGGGTTAGTGATCAAATCAGCCCAGCTAAAGGATTTTTCACATTACAGGCTTGGTCATTATGGGTTTCTCATCTTATTTTGGGATAAACAGCCAAAGCAGTATCTAAATTGTTGCTGAACACAGCCTGTACATGATTTGTCCTATTCCTTTGGCTTCAGTGAGACTCTTGTGTGAGGAATGGCAGCAAATTGTGTCCTGCTTTTGACCCTGGTGACTTGCAGGACTCCTGGGGAAGGGAAGAGAGATAAAAGAAGCATCTGGGTCTGGAAGAGACTGATTGTTTTATCCTTGCTAGTTTTATCTTTGTCTGTGTGGGGCTGTCTTTTTTTCTTTCTGTTAGCCAAGAACTGAAAGAAAAATGGGGATCAAGGGCTTTTTATTTGGCCTTTCATTTTTTGGCAGTGTACTGATGATGTCCTTGATCACAAAAGGCATTTCAGGTATGCTGTCCAGTGGTGGTGCTGCACATGCTTCAACTTAAACATCTGTTTAAATGTTCCCTGCGCTTAGGACCTGACTGTTACTGGCAAGGCTTGGGCATCTTGCTCTTCTCTACTACCTGACTTTTCTTCAGGCAAGCTTTATGGTTGGGCTGGAAGACTTTAAAGGTCTTTTCCAACCTAAATGATTCTATGAAAACATAGCCTTAATCATTAAAGTTTGTGGTTTTACTTCCTATTATATATATCTACAGGCCTCAAGCTTGGAAGGAAATGTTCATGGCCAGGTCGAATGAGACCTTGAGCAACCTGGTCTATGAAAACTTAGCCTTAAGTGTTTTCATTTCCTCTTACATATGTACAGGCTCCAAACTTGGGAGGAAATGTTCAAGGCCAGGTTGGATAGGACCTCGAGTGATCTGGTCTAGGAAGAGGTGTCTAGGTCTAGGAAGAAGTTGGAACTTGTGACAATTCAGTGTGTGTTCTATGATGATTTATTCAGGGTTGTGAAAGTGTATTTTAAAAGAACATACTAATTTGGGTGTGCCCAGGTGGCCAAGAGAGCCCATGGCATCCTGGTCTGGATCTGAAACAGTGTGGCCAGTAGGACCAGGGAGGTTATTCTGCCCCTGTACTCAGCACTGGTCAGGCCACACCTTGAGTGCTGTGTCCAGTTCTGGGCTCCTCAATTCAAGAGAGATGTTGAGGTACTGGAACATGTCCACAGGAGGGCGACAAAGCTGGTAAGGGGCCTGGAGCACAGCCCTGTGAGGAGAGCCTGAGGGAGCTGGGGGTGTGCAGCCTGCAGAAGAGGAGGCTCAGAATAGACCTCATTGCTGTCTACAACTACCTGAAGGGAGGTTGTAGCCAGGTGGGGTTGGTCTCTTCTGCCAGGCAATCAGCAACAGAACAAGGGGACACAGTCTCAAGTTGTGCCAGGGCAGGTCTAGGCTGGATGTTAGGAGGAAGTTGTTGCCAGAGAGAGTGATTGGCATTGGAATGGGCTGACCAGGGAGGTGGTGGGGTCACCATCCCTGCAGGTGTTGAAGAAAAGCCTGGATGAGGCACTTAGTGCCATGGTCTGGTTGATTGGACAGGGCTTGGTGCTAGGTTGGCCTGAATGATCTTCAAGGTCTCTTCCAACCTGGTTGATTCTATGAACTATTCTGAGATATCCATCAGGTATTCCTTTGAGAAGGAAGCTAGGAGAGCTGCTACTTTGAGTAGAGAAATTAATGACTCTTCAGCAGTAAGTTAATAGAGGGACCAGATTTCAGTGGGAGTTGTTCTCAAATCGTGGTGGTGTATCAAAGCCTGGATGTCTCTGTGGCTTGCTCGAGAGAGGGGAGTCACTGCTTGCCCTAGTGTGGACAGTCTTAGTAGCTGACTGTGGAAAAAGGACATTGCATGCTTCAGTTCATGCACTGTCCTCAGCCTCAGTGCAATAATGAGAGATAATTTATTAATATCAAGCAGAGAATACCTGCACAATAAACCATTTTTGTTCCTTGCAGCAAGGGCAGCGCTGTTGACAGGTCGCCTCCCAGTCAGGAATGGCTTTTACACCACGAATGCACACGCCAGAAACGGTACAGACCTCATCTCTGATTTGCCTTCCTTTCCTGGTTTCCCTCTGTGCTTTATAGGAAGCTTTGCTTGGAACAAAGGTTTGGCTCAGTGATCTTTCCCTATGGATCTCCCAGAGTGGCACAAAAAGATTACCACGTTAACCGCTGGTAATGAGCGTGAAATTTATTGCTTCCTCCTCATCAAGCAGAAAACCTCCTCAGATTAAAATACCCAAACAAGGCTGGTTGAGCCATTTGCTTCTGCTGGCTGAGAAGTGTTTCCTCTGGGCAGACTAATTGGTGTCTGGTGAAAGAAAATCACGTGGGGGCTGTGTTAACACCCCGAGTAGAGAACAGGCTGCTTGCAGTTTGATTCAGCAGCCGGTTTCCCAACCATTCTAGCCTTGGCTATTGGATAGCACTGGAGTGCCTGTGGTGCCTCCAGGGAAGATTATCAACTCATAACATCCTTGGGTTGGTTTCTGTTCTGTGATCACTTCCAGAGTGACAAGTACCACGTGCTTGGCAAGCAATCGCCAGCTCCATCCTGATTCATCCTGTGTGTCAGCAATTGTGTGGCTACCTCCATCTTCACCAAAGTCACATCTCAAATTCTCAAGGGCTAGAGAACTGTGAACTGTAGGAGCCACATTCCAGGGGGTTGGAAGGGCCTTCTGGAGATCATCTAGTCTAACTGCCCTGCTGAAGCAGGGTCACCCACAGCAGGTTGCCCAGGATCACAATGTCCAGGTGGGTTTGGAGTCTCTCCTGAGAAGGAGGCTCCACAACCTCTCTGGGAAACCTGCTCCAGTGCTCCAGCACCCTCACAGCAAAGAAGTTTCTCTTTCTATTCAGGTGGAACCTCTTGGGGTTCAGTTTGTGCCTGTTGCCTATTGTCCTGTTGCTGGGCACCAGTGAGAAGAGCCCAGCCCCCTAGCCTTTATCTGTTGCTGAGCGTTGAGAAGATCACCTCTCAGACTGCTCTTCTGCAGGCTAAACAGCCTCAGGTCTCTCAGTCTTTCCATGTCACATAGAGATAAAATTTCTTTCAGCTCTTGCAGTCTAAGCAAGTTTATCAATCATTTGATTTAAAAAAGCCAAGCCTTTATTTTAGGAAATGTAAATTTTGGAGAGCAAACCCAACTCCTGTGCATTCCTAAAGCACTTGCTTTCTTTGTGACCCCCCCTCTTCAAGAGTCTTGCCTTCATTATGTGATGGCAATCTCTTTATTACTGGCTCAAGGAGGTTGAGATCTCCCTTTGACCCCTCTGAATCAACTTGTTCTCATCATCTTGTGGCCTGGGAGATCTTCCAAGGAGTGATGTTGCTGGAACTTGAAACTGACTGCCATTTCTGAGCCAGTAACAGTTGGGTTACTACTAATGAGTAGCCATGAGCTGTTTCCTTTAGTGTTTGTAAGAGTCAGAAAGGCTTTTCTGTTTGTTTTGTGCAGCATACACGCCACAGGATATAGTAGGAGGTATCCCAGATTCTGAATTACTGCTTCCAGAGCTGCTGAAGAAAGCTGGCTACGTCAACAAGATCATTGGCAAATGGTAAACTTATTTTAAGATCTCTTGCTTTGAGATTCCAGTGTGTCTGTGAGTGTTTGTTGTGGAGGAGCAGCAGAACAGCCAGAACTGCAGGGGGAAAAAAAAACCAACATGTTTGGAGCTCAGATGTCTGACTTGTGAAATCTGTGATGGATCTTCCCCCCATGCTGTGATCAGTTTCTGAACTGAGTGTTACCACTACAAGTACAAACATCTATCTTCATACAAAGAGCTGAAGGAGGTTTTGTGTGCCCAGAGAAGGGCAGTGAAGCTTGTGAATGGTCTAGAGCACAAGTCATGTGAGAAACAGCTGAGGGAACTGAGGTTGTTCAGCCTGGAGAAAAGGAGGCTGGGGGGAGAGCTCCTAGCTTTCTGCAACTCCCTGAAAGGAAGTTGGAGCCAGGTGGGAGTTGGTATCTTCTCCCAAGGAACCAGTGATAGAAGGAGAGGAAACAGCTTCAGGATGCACCAGGAGAGGTTTAGATTGGGCATGAGGAAGTTTTCCTTACTGTTCTGATGGAACTTCCTGGGTTCCAGTTCGTGCCTGTTGCTGGGCACCACTGACAAGAGTCTGGCCCCATCCTTTTGCCTCTTGTCCTTTGTCCCTCGCTGAGCATTGATGAGATCTCCTGTCAGGCCAGTCTTCTCTAGGCTGAACAGCTCCCATGTCTCTCAGCTTTTCCTCCTCACAAAGATGCTCCATTCCCCTTTATGCCTTTGTAGCCCCCACCGGAGTCTCTCCAGTAGTTCTCTGTCTCTCTTGAGCTAAGAAGCCCAGAACTTGACACAGTACTTCATGTTGTCTTCACTAGGACAGAGTAGAGGGGCAGGAGATCCTCCCTTGACCTGCTGGCCACACTCACCCCAGGAGGGCATTTGCCTTCTTGGCCACTTGTGGGCTGTAATGGAGTTCTGGACATCTCAGAAGAGTGGATTCCCAGTTTGCAGCAGAGCTGTAATATATAAATGTGTAAATAGCAGCTTCAAAACTACAGAGAGATCAGAGGAGCACTGCTTGATTAACAAAGTCCTTGTGAATAGAATAGAATAGAATAGAATCGATCAGGTTGGAAGAGACCTCCAAGATCATCCAGGCCAACCTATCACCCAGCCCTATCCAGTCAACCAGACCATGGCACTAAATGCCTCATCCAGGCTTTTCCTGAACACCTCCAGGGACGGTGACTCCACCACCTCCCTGGGCAGCCCATTCCAATGCCAATCACTCTCTCTGGGAAGAACTTCCTCCTAACATCCAGCCTATACCTTCCCCGGCACAACTTGAGACTGTGTCCCCTTGTCCTGTTGCTGGTTGCCTGGGAGAAGAGACCAACCCCCACCTGACTACAACCTCCCTTCAGGTAGTTGTAGACAGCAATGAGGTCTGCCCTGAGCCTCCTCTTCTCCAGGCTAAACAACCCCAGCTCCCTCAGCCTCTCCTCATAGGGTTTGTGTTCCAGGCCCCTCACCAGCTTTGTTGCCCTTCTCTGGACATGTTCCAGCACCTCAACATCTCTCTTGAGTTGAGGAGCCCAGAACTGGACACAGCACTCAAGGTGTGGCCTGACCAGTGCTGAGTACAGGGGAAGAATAACCTCCTTTGCCCTACTGGCCACACTGTTCCTGTACAGGCCAGGATGCCATTGGCATCAGACAGGGGTAGTGCAGGGGGTTGCTGTTTAGGAAAGTAAAGGGATACAATTGATTTAGCAGTTTTGTTAATGAGTTAGGACTGAGTTTGACTTGCATTCAGCTTGACTGGTGCTGCTGAAATTGAAAAGCAAACAGACTAACCCGAGACAGGGAATTACTTATTCCCACCAATCCCAGCAGCAGAGTGCCCGTGAAGAATCGGCTCAGTGGGCTGAAGGCAATAAGATGCAGTTCAGTGCTAATAAATGTAAATTCATACACCCAGGGAAAAAGGAATAAGGCAAATACAGATTGGTTCCAGGCAGTTGTGTGGAAACCAGCAGAGCTGGAAGGATCTGCAGCTGCTGGCAAAAGGCAGAGTCAGTCTGAATGTGCAGAGCACTGTTGTTCACCTAAGAAGGTTATCCCAAACAGAAGTAGGGAGTGATGCTGTACAGCAGCAATCTTTGGCATTGGTGCAGACCACCTGCTTCCTGGAAAGGTGTAAAGGAATGCACAGTGCAGGAGTTAAAAGATGTAGAGGTGTAGTGCTGAGGGATGTAGTTTAGCACCAGACTTGGTAGAGTTAGAGTGATTGGACACGATCTTAAAGGTCTTTGTTGAGCAAAATGATTCTATGATCCTCTGCTCTACTCTGCTCTGCTGAGACCCCACCTGCAGTGTGTCCTCAGCACAGGAGAGACATGGACCTGTTGGAGTGGCCACAATACTGGTGAGAGAGCTGGAAGCTCTCTGCTGTGAGGCCAGGCTGAAAAGGTTGGGGTTGTTCAGCCTGGAGAAGAGAAGGCTTCAGGGAGACCTTCTGGTCTCAGAATCACAGAACTTTAGAGTTTGAAAGGGAGCTCCAGAGATCATTGAGTCCAATGCCCCTGTCAAAGCAGGATCACTCAGGGTCGTTGACACAGGAGTGCAGCCAGGTGGGTTTTGAAAGTCTCCAGAGAAGGAGACTCCACAACTTCTCTGGGCAACCTGTTCCACTGCTCCATCATCCTCACTGTAAAGAAGTTTCTCCTCATGTTTCCTCCTCAGGTGCTTTCAGTACTTGCAAAGGCCACTCCAAAAGCTGGGGACAGACTTTTGAGCAGGACCTATTGTGAGGGAGTGATTTGTCATTGGAATGCCCAGGGAGGTGGTGGAGTTGTCATCCCTGGAGGTGTTCAAGCAAAGACTGGATGAGGCACTTAGTGCCATGGTCTAGTTGACTGGTTAGGGCTGGGTGCTAGGTTGGACTGGATGAGCTTGGAGGTCTCTTCCAACCTGGTTGATTCTATGACAAGGAAGGGGGTGATGGTTTGAAACTAAAAGAAGGGGATTTAGACTGGATAGAAGAAAGAAATTTTATTCTGCTGAGGGTGATAAGACCCTGGCCCAGGCTTTCCAGAGAGATGGCAGATGCCTCATCACTGGAACCATTCCAGGTCAAGTTGTTAGTAGCTCTGAGCAACCTGCTCTAGTTGCTGATGTCCCTGCTGACTGCAGAGTGCATTGCACTAGATGAACTTTAAAGGTTCCTTCCAACCCAAACCAGTCTGTGATTCCCTAACCCCAGCTGTTGTGGTTTGAGGAGTTCCAGGCTATCCCACATGTAAAATTGTAGCATTTTTAGAGACCTTTGACAGTTTTCCAGCAGATTTTTCTGTCCTTTCACCATCCCTTCTAAAAACTCTATAGAGTGTCCTGTGACAGTGAGTTGTACAGATTCATTGTGCATTTGCAAGTCATGTATTTTCCCTGACCACATTAGAATCTCCAGCCTTTCACTAAAGCTCCATTTTTTTCTGTGTTGTGAGAGGGAGAGAACAATCTGCATCTCAGTAATTATTTGATAAGAGGGAGAGAATAATCTACATCTTGGTAATTATTTGATACCATTCTTGAGTCTCTTCCTCTGTAAGTTCTCTTAGGACTTACTTAAAATTAGAGATTGTTATTTTTCGTGTTCCCTGTTGTAGAAACAGCCAGGAATAGATCTGGGAAAAGGAAAGGATAGAATCAGACTTGCAGGTCAGCCTTGCAGTTGAAGTTATGTCACCAGGATGTGATCAGAGCAAGTGTGATGATTATTCTCTATTGAAACTCATTTTGGAAGGGCTCAGCATCACCCTGTGGATCATTGTACTTCACACTATGCATTAGGGAGCTGGAGAGCAGAGGGCTCTGGGGAGGCCTGATGACAGCCTTCTGGTGCCTGGAGGGGGCCTGCAGGAGGGATGGAGGGGGACTCTTTGCAAAGGCCCATCCATGGCAGGGGAGGGTTAGGATTAAATGGTCTTTGAGATCCATTCCAACCAAAACCATCCTATGATTTAATACTCTGCAGATGATTGGTAGGAGCTGATTCTGCTGGCATTCCCTTGGGATGACTGCAGCCTTCTGGATCAGTGGGGAGACCTAATAATGACATTCCAGTACCTGAAGGGGGCTTGTGGGAGGGATGGAGAGAGACTGTTTGCAAGGGCCTGTAGTGATAGTATGAGGGATTGAAATTAGAGAAGGGTGGATATAGATTGGATGTTAGGAACAAGTTCTTTACCATAGGGGTGGTAGAGCCCTGGAGTGGATTGAGGCCCCATCCCTGGAGGTGTTCAAGGTCAGGCTGAGTGGGGCCTGGTGAAGGATGTGTCTGCTGACTGTGGGAGGGTTGGACTGGATGACCTTCGGAGGTCCCTTCCAACCCAAACCGTGCTATGATTTGATGCTTCTTATGTTCAGAAACCATGCAGAAGGTGATGGCACAACTGGACAGGTTGCAGATGTAGGCTTGTGAGTGGAAGCTGGAGTGTTTAAGCATTTAGCTACAAAGATCTCCTTTAGACACTGAGCTTCTGCATCTTCAAGAATATATAAATGAAAGAAATGTAGGATTTGCAGTACAGAAGTTGTAGATTTAAGAGGAGCTTCATCTTGGAGTTAAGGATGGAGGATTTTCAAGTAGAATGGAATTGTCAGCAGGAGTAGCTAAACATGGTTTATGTTCATGTGTGCATGTGAATAACTCATTTACATTCAGGTCTCTCTCTCCTATTCTAGCAACATGAATGCTTCATAAGGGGATGCAGATAAAATGGTGCATTTTGTGAGCTGTACGTTGTCTTTTTGCAGCTTAGTGGTATAAAAGTGATTTGTCACAGGTTAGAATCCTTAGCTGAAACATCATGGTGTTTTACCAAGTGATTGGCCCTCTGTACTGGGCACTGGTGAGGCCACATCTCCAGTGCTGGGTTTTGTTTGAGGCTATTCAGTCCAGGAAGGACATCTGAGATGCTGGAGCACATCCAGAAAAATGCATCAAAGCTGGTGAAGGGTCTGGAGGACAGGTCTTGTGAAGAGCAGCTAGGAAACTGGGGTTGCTCAGCCTGGAGAAAAGGAGGCTGAGGGAAGACCTTCTGGCTGTCTACAACTGCCTGGAAGGAGGATGGAACCAGGTGGGCAGTTGTCTCTTTTCCCAAAGAACAAGTGACAGGACACTAGGAAAGGACCTCAAGTTGCCCCAGGGGAGTTTTAGATTAGACATGAAGAACAATTCATTCCTTTTGAGGGTTGTCAATGCATGGACCAGACTGCCCTGGGCAGTGGTGGAGTCGCCATTCCTGGAAGGGTTTCAAAGCCATGGATTTGTGGTGCTGAGGGACATAGTTTAGCAGTGACCTGGCAGTGCTGGGTTAGTGGTCTCAGAGGTTGCTTTCTACCTTCATGAATCTAGGATTATGTGCATCTTCAGAGTGGCTTTGGGCAGTGTAGTCCCTCAGCAGACATCATTGAGATGAGAGAAGACACCAACAGAAGGAAATAATGGAGAACAAAGGTTGGGCAGTAAATTGGGATGTGTGTGAGAGCTGGAACGAGGCTGCATGGCTGCATTTGCCCCAAGCCTGAGAGCATGGAATCAAGGCTCTGCAGTCTTTATTTGATTAAAATGCCTGAAGTCTCTCTTCTTAGGCAGAGCTTGTTTTCTCACATGCCATTCTGATGAGATGATTATTTGCTTCTTTGCAGTAGAATTTAAACTCATCTGTTTCTTCTGTCCCTAGGCATCTGGGTCACAGGCCCCAGTTCCACCCCCTGAAGCATGGGTTTGATGAATGGTTTGGATCCCCAAACTGCCATTTTGGACCTTATGATAACAAAGAACTCCCCAATATCCCTGTGTATAGGGACTGGGAGATGATTGGCAGGTAACTCAGCTGCTTGCTTGGTAATGTCCTTTTCTCTGCAGTCCCTGCTGATGTTCCAGTGCTGGAGGGTGTCTCAGCATATCAAAGCAATTTCAGTGAGAAGGGGTTGGCAAAAGCAGCTGCAGAGTCAGAGTTACAGTCTTGGTTGGATGGGCAGATCTGCAGGTGCTGCACCCAGTAGAGAGGACCTTTACAGTCTGTCAAGGACTGGGACTATCCTGCCTTACATATGACCTGAAAGGCTGACCAGAATCACAGAACAGAGGACGGAGAAGGTTGGAAAATACCTCTAAGACCGTCAAGTCCAACCGTCAACCCAGCACCACCATGTCCCTTAAACCATGTCCCTCAGCACCATACCTGCATGGCTTTGAAGCCCCTCTAGGGATGGTGATTCCACCTACTCCCTGAGCAGCCTGTTCCAATCCCTCACCACTTTCCTAGGAAATAATTTTTTCCTAACATCCAACCTAAACCTCCCCTAGTGCAACTTGAGGCCATTTCCTTTTGTTCTATCACTTATTCCTTGGGAGAAGAGACCACACTCACCTGGCTCCAACCTCCTTTCAGGGAGTTGTATAGAGCCAGAAGGTCTCTCCTCAGCCTCCTTTTCTCCTCGATGAACAAGCCCAGTTTCCTCAGCTGCTCCTCATAAAGAGTGACTACAGAGTGCCCTAGAGCAGGCTGCCCAGAGAGATTGTGAAGTCTCCTCTTCTGGAGAGATTCCAAACCCACCTGGACGTTGCAATCCTGGGCAACCTGCTGTGGATGGGGGAGTTGGACTTAGATGATCTCCAGAGGTCCCTCCCAACACACAGGGATTTATGGATTCTGTAGCTGCCTCTCTCCCAGAGATATTTGCTTTTCTCATTGCACCCTGAAGACTTCCTGTGATGATTTCACTTCACTACTTCTCTTGGAAGCTGGTTCCATTCTGTACTGAAAGACTTTTTTATTCCTTCTCTTCCTGTTTAGAATAACCTTTTGTCTGTTTGCATAACACTGTTCCATGCTCCAAGCCTACAGTCAGTCTCTGCCATTCCTGTCTTTCAATCTTCTTTCACTCATTCTCCTGAGGATTGCTCTCTGCTCTCCTTTACTGAATTGGTGGCTAAAGATACTTCTAATGTGAAGTTTCCAAAGCAGCCTGGTTTGGTTCCAGGATTGCTCACTGGATGTTGTTGTGTACTTGTGACAGTTTTGCTCACATTTCAAACAGCTGTCTCGAGCTACCTCATCTATCTCATTTCACTCCAAGAAAGACACTGAGGTGCTGGAGCATGTCCAGGGAAGGGCAACAAAGCTGATGAAGGGTCTAGAGCACAGGTCTTGTGAGGAGCAGCTGAGGGAACTGGGTTGCTCAACAAGGAAGCTGAGGGGAGATCTGGCTCTCTGCAGCTGCCTGAAAGGAGACTTGAAGCCAGGTAGGGGTTACTTGCTTCTCCCAAGGAATAAGCAACAGGACAAGAGAAAATTACCTCAAGTTGCAGCAGAGGAGGTTTAGGTTGGACACAAGGAACGATTTCTTCCCCTTGAGGGTTGTCAAGGCCTTGGAAACGGCTGCTCAGGGCTGTGGTGGAGTCCCTAACCCTCAAGAGGCTTCAAAGTCATGTAGGTGTGGTGCCAAAGGACGTGGTTTAGTGGTGACCTGGCTGTGCTGGGTTAATAGATGGGCTTCATAATCTGAAAGGTTTCTTTTATGATTCTCTGAAGGGATAGTGATGTGAGATCTTTAAGCATCCTACTTTTGGTCTAATAGCTTCACAAGGAAAAGGCAGGGGCTTAGGATTCTCCAAAACACACAGTTGTCTTTTATTTTGATGTTCCACTGCTTTCTCCAAGCAGATAAAAATGTTATGGTGACATTCTTTTTAATATCTGAAGAGAATTTGAGTAGCAGCTGCAACCTGTTTGCCACCTGCTTAGAGAGGAAAGAAAGGAGGGGGAGGGAAAAATCTTTTAATGTTGTGCATTTGTTAGGATTGATTTTGTTTCTCTTCACTTTATCTTAAGATACTATGAAGATTTCAGGATTGATCTGAAGACAGGTGAAGCCAACTTGACTCAGATCTACCTGCAGGTACTGTCTCTATTAATACCAGTTTCTAAACCACAGTGACTTTATGCTGCTTTTGGAGAGATTCAGATGGCAGAGGATGATTCTGTTAAATGCCTTTTTTCTTGTTGTTTACAGGAAGCTCTTGATTTCATTAGCAAGCAGCAGGCCAGCCAGCAGCCTTTCTTTTTATACTGGGCAATTGATGCTACCCACGCTCCTGTTTATGCCTCCAAACAGTTCCTGGGCACCAGTCAGAGAGGACTGTAAGTCTTGAGTTGGTGGCATTGCTTTTATTGTCTTCTTTTAATTAATGCTTCATGCTGTAGAAACAGAAAAGCTAAGCACTCTTTATAGATCCAAGGATATGGATCAGTTCTCCAAGATGTGGGTGTGCAAGCCTACTGCTGATATGAAGGTAAGCCAAGGGGCAGACAACCCATCAGGCTGTGCTACCATTCAGTGAGAGTTGGACAGAGGGAAACCTAATGAAGTTCATCAAGAGCAAGTGTAAAGTCCTGCACCTGGGGAGGAAAACCCTCCTGTACCAGTACAGGTGAGGGATTGATCTGCTGGAAAGCAGCTCTGAGAAGAAGGACCTGGGATTGGTGGAGAAAAACAAATTGCCCATGAGCCAGCAATGTGCCTTCATGGCCAAGAAGCCAAATGGTCTCCTGGGATGCATGAAGAAGTGAGCAGCAGATTGAGGGAAGTTCCCCTACCTCTCTAGTCTGACCCAAGGATGTCTCAGAGTTGTTAGATCCCATTCTGGACTCACTAGTTCAGGAGAGACAGGGAACTACTGGAGGGAGTTCAGTGGAAGCCATGAGTGCATTTTTGCACCTCTCTGAGGAGGAAAGGCTGAGAGGTCTGAGTCTGCTGAGCCTGAAGAAGAGCAGCCTGAGTGGGGATTTTCTTGATGTTCATCAAGAGCTAAAGTATGGAGAACTAGAAGATGGGGCCAGACTCTTACCAGTGGTGCCCAGTTGACAGGAGAAGGGGCAGTGGGCACAAACTGGAACCCAGGAGGTTCCACCTGAGCAGGGGGAGAAACTTCTTTGCTGCAAGGACACTGGGGCCTTAGAGCAGGCTGCCTAGAGAGGTTGTGGAGATTCCAAGCTCGCCTGGACATTGTGATCCTGGGCAACCTGCTGGAGATGACCCTGCTTTAGCAGGAGGGTTGGACTAAATGGTCTCCAGAGATCCCTTCAAACCCCCACCGGTGCTGAAGTGCAGTAGTTAGTGAAGTATCCTTTTGGATTGTCCTTTAATACTTGTGCTGTAATCTGAAATGAAGCTCGTGTGACTAAAATGGGGAAGAGGGGAGAGTCTAAGCTCCTTTGCCAGTTGTGTGAGTAATGAGTATGTGGCAGAGATTATTTTTTTGGAAGCCTTTTGTATGATTTGTTCCTCTTTCAAAAGCCTCTAAATCAGAGCAGCAAGTAAAAAAGCAAGTGAGGCCCACGAATTACAGGAGGCAAAGAGCTCTGTAGATACTGGGAACTGTGCTTCAGAGAGCACAACTTCAAAGCAGCACCCATAAGCACAACCAGGTTATTAGCTTCAAGTCTGTGGCCAAGTGGCTTTGGCTACCTTTGAGAACTTTATAGCTAAATTAGTGTTAGTGGCTGGTCCCTGGCCAGGAGTGGCTCAGTCTGAACAAATTCTGACTCAACACCCAAGGGAGGTTGCTCTCTGCAGGTAGGAGACACGGGTTTGGCAGTGAGAGCGGAAAACTTTATTACCTGTTGTGTAAGGGAAGTATTTCTGCTGCAGAGGTACAAAATTCACCCACTAAAAGCTTCGTGGCTAGTTGCAGTGCATTCTGCTCTCTGCCACTTTGCATTTTTTTGCTGCTTTTTAAAACGTTTTGCATCTGCTTTTGCCTCAGCTATGGGGACGCCGTGCGAGAAATCGATGATAGCGTGGGGAAAATCCTGAAGCACCTTCAGAAGCTGGGCATCAGTGAGAACACTTTTGTGTTCTTCACCTCTGACAATGGGGCTGCTCTCATTTCTGCTCCAAAGCAAGGTGAGTCCCAGGTGAGCAAACCTGGGCTGGGGTTGTGAAATCAAGGCTTAAGTCTCTGTCTGGAGGGGAAGGAAATCTGTACCTGGAGTTTTCTTGTTTGCAGTTAGGAGAAGCCTGAATGCAGACCATTTCTGTTTGGTGGTAACTTCTGTTCATTACTTCTGGTCACTGCTGAAGGAGGTGTTCTTGGTTAGGTGAACTTTTTGGGCCTAACTCAGTGTGGCTGCTCACCTGCTTCTGTTTCCACTTTGTGCTGCGTTGTCAGGGTGAATATCTTTTATTTAAGACTGAGCACAGTAACTTAGTAGAGTGTTTACTCTCCATCTGCCAAATATTTGAGCTTTCTGAGTAATCACAAGGAGTCTGAGTTCCTCCTTCAGCCCTCATGAACAATAGCAAGAGGAAAAAGTATTTTTGTTGCTTCACAACTTTTGTTGAAATGTTCGTTTCTCTCCGACAGAGTCATTGCAGATTGATTTTTCTGAGCCGCTCTCCTCTGTTTGGAGGCAGGCTGTCTCGTGGTTAGTGGGCCACAGAGCAGGCAGCATCCTCAGTTGTGATTTCAGCTGAACCACTGTCTTTGACTTTGTGACCTGACAGCAGTTACAAGACCTCCCTATTTGTTCTTCCAACCAGCTTAGCTACAAGGCTGGGTTAAAAACCTCAGACCTTCCTGCATAGCACTTGCTGCCTCGGAGCGAACAGGGCAGGGAATGCATGATGATGTCTCTCACTGTTGTAAGTGCATCTAGCACTGCTCTGGTACTTTAAAAGGATTATGAAAAAATAACGGTTTCTGCCTGAAAGCATCAAATTTCCTTCAGTTACAAACAGCAGTTAACATCCTTAGAGGGAAGGAAAATGCCAGTGAAGCATTTTCTGTTTGTTTGGGGGGTTGTTTTTTCACTTCGGTTGACAGAAAGTTGTGTTTAACTGTCCCTTGCTCCTTGTACTGCAAAGAGTCCAAAATATTGATCAGAAGGGGGTATAAAAAAACCCAAAACACAACAAACAAACCAACCCCCCCTTAAACAGAACTACTCTGAATGTGTTATTTGAAGAAGTATCCATGCAGAAATGAAGAATCATTTGAAAGCAGCCTAAAAATGCCCTAGTTGACAGCATCCCTTTAAAATAGGAGGAGGAAGAAATTCTTCCCCATGAGGGTGGAGGTGCAATGAAAAAGATTGCCCAGAGAAGGTATGGAGGCTCCAAGCCTGCCAGTGTTCAAAGCCAGGCTGAATGGGGCCTTGAGCAAGCTACTCTAGCAGGAGGTGTCCTTGCCCATAGTGGGGGATTGGAACACGGTGATCTTTAAGGTCCCTTTCAACCAAGCCCATTCTGTGATTCTATGATGTCTTTTCTGGCTTCTCTCCTTTCCCTAGGAGGAAGCAATGGTCCTTTTCTGTGTGGCAAAGAAACCACCTTTGAAGGTGGCATGAGAGAGCCAGCTATTGCTTGGTGGCCTGGACATATACCTGCAGGAGGGGTGAGTAGCTACTTGGAACAGTTCTGATTACTCTGAAGTGAGTGGAGTGGTTCTTGCTGGCTTCAGTGGGCTTTATAGGAGGCTTTTAACATGCCCAGTGTGTCAATCTGGATGCTTGCCTGGGTGAGGAGCTGAATTCTGTCCCTGGAGAGCAATGCCGTTGCTGTTTCTTACTGCAGATCTGCATCTAGAGCATCTGTGATCAACACTGTGTGAGCACCAAGTGGTGTGGTCTGTCTTCTTGCTGTATTTAGACCCTCAGCTCTTTCAGATCACAGTATCTTCGGTGGGTTGTGTGTTTAAATGGAGGCACTAAGGCACATCACTAATATGTGTCCCAGTTGAGAGCAGGAGTGTGCTGCCCTCGCACTCCCCTCTGTGCCCTGAAGTATTGCATTGTTTGACCCTCACAGCTCTCACTTTGGTGTTTGGTGGAAGTTCCACTCAAGGAGGTCTAGATACCAGTCTATTGCTCTTTCCTGCCTCTACACAAACCCAAGATATGATCACTTCAAAATAATCCTCCAGCGGCACTCCTGGCCCCTTTCGTCCCAGCTCTCATTAAAGAAGGATGCAATCAATTCTTCTGCAGGCAGGGTTCACAGTAAATAATACCAACTCCCTCTCCTGTGTGAGCATCTCTCATCCCTGAAGAAAGCAATACTTCATTAACTGGGCACTGTGCTTAAGAGAGCAAACTCTTCATAAATAAAACATTTCTCCAAGTTGCATTCCTTTTGGTGCTCTAATTGAGTCAGGATAATGATAATTTATCATTCCCATTGAGGAGGTAGCCACCAGCTCGCTTAGATCTGCAACTGAGGGCAGGGGGAGAGTTTAATTTCTTCACTTTCCACAAAACCTATGAGAGATGGTTTATGATTTCTTTAATTTGAAGTGAAAACAGTTGTCTTTTTTTTTTTTTTCCTCTGTTGTTTAAATTTAAACCTTTCCATGAAGCCTTTACAAGCCAAGTACAACAGCCCTGGGCTAACATTCGGGAACGTGGAACTGAAGCTGTTTTGTTTTCTGTGTCCAAACTAAATAATATGTTAAAAGTAAACATGCATTAAAAATGAGGACAAGTCAATACCAAATTTAAACATTCTTTCCATTGTAGTAACTGTAAGGATAATTAAGTCCATGACTAGAGAAATCATTGTGCCTCTTTCCTAGCTGGGACTGGCTGCTGCCTCTCTCACAGGTTGCCCTTTGCATGCAGAGCAGTGGTGAAGCTCTGTGGTGCGAAGTGTTCTTGGTAGCCTGGTGTGGTGCATGGGCTAACTGCTTGAGGCTGCAGCTGGAGCTGTTGTTTGGATCTCTGTGAGCAGTGGTTTCAGTGCAGAGGTCTGTTTGCAGAGATGGGTGGGCTGACCAGCACCATGCTCTCATAAACACAGGCATGCTTAGCGAGCTGCATAAGGCTTACTGAGGCATGCTTGTGCCCCCCAGATTCCCTCCTCCACCACTGCTGGTATCATCCTTGGCACTTAAGCCCATGCTTAACCTTAAATCCTTCCTATCCTGGGCTCCAGTTCCCAATGCTGCTGGCCAAATGTCTGCATGGGCAGGTGTTACACTCCAGATTTCCTCTGGCCTCCACTTGGACACCTGGAGAAGCCTGTTCTGTCCCCAGAATGTGCTGCTTTGTTCCATATTAGCCCCCTATACGATGCTACTGATCTCTAAACGTGTGCTGGGTATTTATATGTCTTTTCTGCTTGTGTTCTTGCCATCGAGGCTCCAGTTCTGGTACCTGCAGCAGCACTGGCCACAGGTGAGAGGTTTGGCATTGCTTCTGTATGATATGGCTCACACTACGTCCCTCTCTAGGTAGCTGTTGCTTCCTTGCTGGCATGGCAGGTGAAGAGACACATGTTTGCTGGTGTGTTTTTTGGCTTCTTTTCTCTCTGATACAAAGTCTGTTGCTTCAACATCTGTTGTTGCTTCAACATCATTTGACTGTGAGTTCAAATGAGTCAGCCCAAGTTCTGTGAAGTCCAAGAATAAGATGCAGGAAAACTGCTTCAAAGGCTCTCAGCCCTCTTTCTTTTCAAAAGAGTGGAAGGAAACAAAGACTTGAGAGCCTCAAACCGAGGGGAAGCAAGGAGCTTCCCAGGAGTGCCAAATGCAAAGCTGAAGGGTCAGCTCCTCCTTTCTGTGCTGGACTTGCTCCAACTGCACTGGTTGTTCCTTTGCAGCTGAGGATGTTTTGAGGAGCAGGCAGAGGGCCAGTGACCAACTACAGCCAAAGAAAGAGGGCTTGTGTCTGTGGGCAGTGAAATCCAGTGCCTGGGTGGGAGGTTCATTCTGCTGATGGGATCTGGCAGTAATTAATCACAGAATCTGGTTGGGGATTGGAAGGGGATCGTCATTGTTCACTCTCCTGCTAAAGCAGGGTCACCCACAGCAGGTTTGCCCAGGGTCACAATGTCCAGGTGGGTTTGGAATCTCTCTAGAAGGGGAGACTCCAGAACCTCTCTGGGTAGCCTGCTCCAGGACTCCAGCACCCTCACACCAAAGAAGTTTCTCTTTCTGTTCAGATGGAGCCTCCTGGCTTTCAGTTTGTGCCCAGTGCTCATTTTCCTGCCGCTGGGCACCGCTGAGAAGAGTCTGACCCCATCCTCTTGCCCCCCACCCTTTAGCTCTTGCTGAGTGTTGACCAGATCCTCTCTGTCTGCTCTTCTCCAGACAAAGCAGCTCCAGGTCTCTTAGTCTTTCCTCCTCACAGAGATTCTCCAATCTCCTCAGCATCTTTGTAGCCTCCACCCAACTCTCTCCAGTAGTTCCCTGTCACTCTTGGACTGAGGAGTCCAGAACTGGCCACAAAGCTCCAAATGTGCCCTCGCTAGGGCAGAGTGGAGAGGGGGTAGAACCTCCTTTGACCTTTTGAATGCACCCCACGAGACCCCGTGTCCTTCTTGACCATGAGGGCACATTGCTGGCTGACAAGGAGCTTGTCTATCAGCGCTCCCAGGTCCTTCTCCTCAGAGCTGCTTTCCAGCAGCACATCAGCCCCTGATAGGTCCCGGTGCAGGGAGTTATTCCTCCCCAGGTGCAGGACCCTATGCTTGCCCTGGTTGAACTTCATGAGGTTCCTCTGTGCCTGATTCTCCAGCCTGAGCAGGTTGGAGACATGATAGATGGAAGTGGTCATGGGGTGGCATTTCTACTGCGGGTACATTGGCTTGCTGAAGGAAAGGAGAACCTTTTTATTTCAACACAAGAAGTTAGGGGACAGGATGGTGAATGCTTGACAGGCTGTTGATGGGGGTTAGGATAATTGGCGCAGTTGGCTGATTTGCAAGTTATTTTTGGGGAAAGGGATGCCTCAGGAGCGTGTGTTGCTCTTGGCATCAACAGCCAGTTAATTCTCCTCTCCCATCAGGAATATTTATTCACACACAAACAGCTTTTCTGCACTTTCCTCCTCGGCTACGTTTTCCAGGTGAATTCACAACAAATCAGCATTTCAACATTCCCCACATCACAGCTGCCTTCTGGAAGGATCCAGCTGGTTAAAAGGAGGAAAAAAAACCAAACCCACCCAACAAACCCCCAAACCAAGCAACTAAGCAGCATATTCTGTTGGTATTTGAATCCTCCTCCTCCTCTCCTTCCCTCACCCTCCTCCCCTTCCTCTCTCTCGTGCCTGCTTCCTGAAGGAGAAAAGAACATATCAACCCAAAGACAGCATTGCAACCTTTTCTTCGCTATCTCCCAGGGGGCGCAAATTGAAATTGAATTAGACAGGGATATCAGGTCTGCTGGCTCTGATAACTCTAAAAGGATTTTATTTAAAAACACCCTGACATTTGTTTCTTCCCCCCCCCACCCCTTTCCCCTCCACCACACACACACTTCCCTCACCATCCCCCCCCCCCTCCCCCCCCCCCCCCCCCCC
>WAAF01003446.1:0-120898 GCA_013400475.1 Tricholaema leucomelas | reverse complement strand
CCTCTCCTCTTTTCTTGAAGTAAAATAAATAAATGGGCAAGGCAAGCAGAATGAAAGAGTGCTGTTGACAGGAGAAAATGGTAATTTTTCTGTTTTCCTCTGAAAATACTTCAAAGTTTTATATAAATATTAACCTTTTTTTTTTTTTCTCCTCCTCTCCTCTTTTTCAATGTGGTGCTGCAGAGCACAGATAAATCCAAGTGGCTGTGGCTTGGACATTTAATTTCCTTAAGAAGTTGTGTTGGTTTTTTTCTTTTTTTTTTTTTCTGCTTCATGGAAAAAATGTTGTCTGAGACCAGAAACATAATTGGATGATTAAAGAGAGTCATCTACATCTGGTTATGGTTAATAAGGGCCGGCACAAGGAGAACCATGGTGGCCCCACAGGATTGTCACAAGGCAGCGTATAAATTAGGTGATATTAGAGGCACGAGGCTCAGGTCAGTGACTGCCTCTTGCTGCCTGTTATCAAAAGATTGAGGTGAGGGAACAGAGCAGCAAGAAGAAAAGTGACTCTTGGGTTTGCATTCTAAATAGTGAGAGGGCCAATGACAAAAAGGCTCAGATCCAGCTTGCCCACCTGCTCCTGACGTAGCAGTGCTCAGGGACCAGGCATGGGCCAGATCTCTTCTTTATTAGATTCTGGCCTCTGCATATGGTGCTCTGCTAACCCTGCAGCTCTCTCAAGGCATGTGTGGGGTAAATTAGCTGGCAGATGAGCCTGTGAGGGACTGAGCATCTCTGCTGAAGTGCTGAGCATTGTAATCCCTTCTGATTTCAGAGGGAGTACAGTGTCCCCAGCACCAGTAGCGTATGAAGCTCTCCAGTTCTGTAAAGAGCTGGTGGTTTGGGGGGGTTACTTTTGAATGTTTGTCCTTTCTGAGTGCACCCCCAAGACCAGAAAAGAGCCTGTGCAAGGGGACAGTCCAAGTAGCATGCAGCACCATCCCATGGAGCTTTACTTCTCTCCAGGGAGAGCAAGAAGCAGAGTTAACCCAGCTGATGGCTCAGCTGTTCGTTCTCCACAGCTCTGTCTGAAGATCCTCTTCCTTTTCTCCATGCAGAGAGAGAGGGGACTTGATGTGCACATCTGCTTGCTGTTAGGGATTTGTGGGTTCACCTCTTTGTCACTGCTTACAGGAACAGACTGAGCACAACCTCTGCAGCAGCAACATCCAGGAGTCATAGAGTCACAGAATGTTTTGTGTTAGAAGGGACTTTTAGAGGCTGAACCTTCTGAAGGACCTGTTGATTTTGGTCAACCCATCCCATAGCTTTCCTGGGCAAAGGTTTCTGTGCCCAGCTTTCCTCTTTTGCACAGAGCTTTGCACTTTGCTTTCTTCCTCAGAGCAGCGGAAGTATTTTTGTGTGCAGCTTTAATATTATGTCTTCCTGCCAACACCTTTTGTTGTATGAAAGGCATTCAAATCTTCAATTACTGCAATCAAGCAGTGTGATAGTGTAATGGTGTAATGTTAAACTTATCATTAGTCCCCTGCATGTTGTTTTCTCCAGTTTCTTTTTCTTACCCTAAAAAGAGCTTGTTAATTCTTCCTTTGTGTTCACTTTTTTTTCCACCTAGCCTCTAAATAAAAGCCTTCATGTCCCAGCAAAACCAGCATTGCCCCTGTAGCTGTTTCCTCCAGAGCCAGCCTCTCACACAAATTCATTTATCATGTTATTATTTATTGTCACAATTAAATAATTAGTGTCAGCTTAGGGGCTGAGGGTCTGCTTGTGAGGAGAAAGAAGATTCAGAGACAAAAAGTCTTTGATAGTCCCAGCGTCGTAATGTTCACACTGACGTTCGCAGGGCTGCTGCTAGGGCTTGGATTTCAGACAGAAGATGCTTCTGTGCTTATAGATGGGGGCTTGGATCAGATGGTTTCTTGTCTCCAAAGGAGTGGTATGCTTGGAAAAGCTCTTTTCATGTCACATCTTGTGCTGGTATCTTGATGCAAACCAATCTTGCTCTTGATTTGAATGTATCTGCTTCAGTTTAGTGTGCTGCTGGCTAATTAAACATCCTACTGTAGCACACCACGGGAAGGGGGGGAGAGGAGCGAAGACTCAGAATAAGAAGAGACTTTTATAGGGTTTTAAAATGTAAATAATTAAGACCAGAGAGATAACCATGGCTTCCAGTTAAGGGAAAGGAAAAAAAACCCAAACCCAAGGAGGGGTAGGGGGGAAAAAGCAGCTTGCACATCTCCATTGGAGCCAAACCCAGATGTTTTTCTCCCTTATTAAAATTTCTACTAAAAATACTCCAACTTTACAGTTCTCAAATCATTGGAAATGGTTTGCAGATGAAGTCATCAGGCTCTTTTTGTTATTATCCATCTACCCCTGTGCTTTCTGGGAACTCTCTCAGGGTATTCTGGACTCCAGAAATGACCTGTAGAGGGAACAAATCAAGGACTTTATTTTTCTTAAGTGCTGATTTTTTTTTTCCTTTTTTAATCCACAAATGACTTGGAATTTGCTAAATTAAGTTGAGCTCTCTGAAAGCATGCTCCTGTACAGTAGATAGAGTAATGAGAAGAAAGGGAGGACAGTGGGTGACTCAAAATGCAAATGCTCTGTGGAAGTGAAGACATAGCAGAGAATATAGTGGGTTGAAAAGGATCTCTGGAGATGATCTGGTCCAACCTGCCCTCCTAAATCAGGGTGACCTACAGCAGGTTGCCCAGGATCACAACATGCAGATGGGTTTGGCATCTCTCTTCAGAGAAGGAAATTCTACTACTTCTCTGGGCAGCCTGCTCCATGGCTCCAAAACGTTCACAGCAAAAAAATTGTCTTCCTTCCATTCAGGTGGGACCTTCTGGGTTCCAGTTTGTGCCTGTTGCCCCTTGTCCTGTGACTGGGCACCACTGAGAAGAGCCCAGCTTCTCAGCCTTTAGGTCTTGCTGAGCATTGATCAGATCCCCTCTCAGGCTGCTTTTCTGCAGGCTAAACAGCCCCAGGGCTCTCAACCTTTCCTCCTCACAAAGATGCTCCAGCCCTCTCAGCATCCTTGTAGCCTTCACTGGACTCTCTCCAGTAGCTCTCTGTCACTTGTGAACTGGGGAGCCCAGAACTAAACCCAATATCCGTAAATATAGATCATCCTCTTCCCTTTATTAATTTAGGAGGAGGTTTGCTGGGACTGCAGCCCTGTGAAGAAAGATATCATAGCATCCAAGAGTTGTTTCGGTTGGAAAAGGTCATCGAATCCAACCGTCAGCTCAGCACCACCGCAATTTGCTTACCAGAGGAGGAGGGTCAGGAAGCAACACTGCTGCTTTGGGGGAAACAAAAAGGCTTGGGCTTTTCAGTTGGGCTTTTGCTGAAGGTCTCGTTGCAAATGAATTTGTGTTGATTTTTCAGGTCAGCCATCAGCTGGGGAACGTGATGGATCTCTTCACCACCAGCCTCTCCCTGGCGGGATTGCAGCCTCCCAGTGACAGACAGATTGATGGCATCGACCTTTTACCTGCCATCTTGCAGGGCAAGCTAATTGACAGGTTAGTTATGAGCCCAATGCTCCCACCCTTGCCTCCTAACTGAAACAATGCCAAATTCTGCTTTAGGTTTTTCCCTCAAGTTTAGAGAAATACTTTATTGACTGAATTGCTGCTGCTTTCCTCCTGCTCAGCGAGGTGAGGCAGCACCAGAGCTTTACTCTATGTGCTAATCTTCTGGTGGAGCAAGCAGAGGTGGGATTTCCTGACATGTGGCATGTTGCCATACAGTAGAGTCTGGGGACAGAGGGAAATGTCAGGGGGCTAGCAGGGATCCTTGGAAAACATATGGCAGTAGGGGAGATAAAAGCCTGAGAACTGTAGCCTGGGTAGGGGAGAATGTATTATTTATGAGTGGAAAAACACCCAAGAGCATGGTGGGTCTGGGTAGCCCCAGCTTGGGAGAGGTTGAAGGTAGAGACTGGGCTGCTGTGAGTGAGCTGAGAGACCACCTCCTCCCCACGTCCTCATTCTTTGCTTGCTGTTGCAGGAGTCGATTTGTGGGTTAGAGACTTGGGATCTTTATGAGCTGTCAGCTGGTGGGTACAGGCGCTAAGATCTGGCAGCAAATGCTCTTGGCACTCTTGTTGGAGGGATTGGAGGTCAAGGGAGGTCTTGTAGTTGTGATTTTGATGAGGAACTTGGCAGCCTGGGAAATCTGAATGCAAACATTCTTTCTCTGTGAGACAGTGAGGAAACATACACGTGGAAAACATACTTGAGCTCTGTGTTAGACAAAGCTTTGTTCTGTAAAACTACTTTTGTGCCCACTAAAGCAAGAAGCACAGGGACAGGATTCCCTGAGAGCTCAGGCAGAGGCTGACACAAAGAGCTTCAGGTCCCTCATACAAAACCTGGCCCATCTTCCCCTTGGGAAGTTTGTGAAGCTCCCTTGTTGCTTTAAAAGAGAATTTCAGTGCGGTCACCAGCCCCTTGGGACCGGTGCTGTTTGTGTTCCGTTCAGTCACTTGGGCTGTATCATAGCAATCACAGAATGCTTTAGGTCGCAAGGGACCTTTAAAGATCTGCAGTCAACAGAGACATCTGCAACTACATTGCTCAGAGCCCCAACCTGGCTTGGAATGGTTCCAGGAATGGGGCATCTCCTGCTTCTCAGGGCAATCTGGGCCAGTGTCTTGCTGCCCTCAGTGGAAAACATTTCTTCTTTCTATCCAGTCTATATCTCCATCTTTCAGTTCAAACTCATCACCCCATGTTCTGTCACAACAGGCTCTGCTCAGAAATCTTGTCCCCAGCTTGCTGAGTGGCCTCTGCAAGTACTGAAAGGCCACCAAAGGGTCTCCCTGGGGCCTTCTCTTCTCTAGGCTGAACAATCTCAACTTTCTTAGCCTGTTCTCACAGCAGAGGACTTCCAGCCCTCACCTCATTGGTGTGCCCTCCTCTACCCCCACTTCAACAGGTCTCTGCCTCTCCTGGGCTGAGGACTCCAGAGCTGGCTGCAGTACTCTGTGATACATGGTGCTGAGGGACATGGTTTAGTGGTGACCTGGCAGTGCTGAGTTAACTATTGGATTTGATGACCTTAAAAGCCTTTTCCAGCTAAAATGATTCTATGATTTTATGTCTCCTTTTGCTTCTCTTTCTTTTTTTTCTTCTTTTTCTTTGTTTCTTCCCTTAGACCTGACCAGGTCACAGTTTCCACAGCTCCCAAAAGCTTTCCAGGAGATGCAGTGATTGGGTTCTTTTAAACTTAAAAAGGAAAAAGCCAATGGGGAGAACTTAAAATGGTTCCATCAGCATTGTGACTACAAGCAGGAATCCTCCTCTTTGAAAGGTGGAAAATGTTATTCTTTTAAAAGCAAAAATGTACCCTCCACACCTTCAGTCAAAGGGGCACACGAGAGCTTATCAAATAGTGACAGAGGTGACTGGTGTACTTTGTGACATATTTGTTTGGACTTTTGTTATTGGGGCAGGCTTAGGTCAGATCCTGCCCTTTGGCAGCTCTCTCAAACCACTTTTATTTCACCAGCAGTTCAGGTGCATGATTGGACTCTGCTGGCAGCGGCTCTGCCCCTTTGTTCAGGGCAGTTCCTGGTGACAAAGGACAAAGAGTCATTGTTTGTGCAAGGATTCTACAGTGAAGGCTATGATTTTAAAACAGAAGAGATCTAGAGCCACTCCTGTCATTCAGATGTGGATATTTCAATCATATCATGGGTGATTCTTTTCAAGGTAGTATCACCAAAGTGAGGAGTTTTTTGCTGAATGGCATCTCTGAGCAGAAGACAAAGATGTATGTGCCCTTCTGAGAGTGACAAACAGCTTCACCATCTTGCCCTGTCAGCAGCTTGAAACAACTAGAGAGAAGAGCTGACTAAGTCTCTGTCATGGGCTGCAACAACAAATCCAGCCTCTCCCCTGCAGATAGTCCCTTTCAGTAAAATTTTGTCCTGTTCCCTCAAAACCCAAGAGAGTGCTCTTGGAAAAATGAGCAGGAGCATTGTTTGGGATGCCCAGGGCAAGGGTTGTGCCTGTGCATGGAGACAGTCCAAATCATAGAGTCAGAAGATGGTTTGTGTTGGAATGGATCTCAAACATCATCTAGTTCCAAGCTCCTGCCATAGACAGTGACACCTGCCAGCCCAGGTTGCTCAAGGCTCCATCCAGCCTGGCTTTCAACACGTTGAGGCTTGGAGATTCCACAGCTGCTTTGGGCAACCTGTTCCAGTGCCTCACCAACCTCATGGGAAAGGATTCCTTCCTAATGTCTCATCTAAATCCAGCTTCTCCCAGTTTGAAGCCATCACCTCCTTTCCTGTCACAAATGCTCCCAAAATTGCAAAAATGCATTTCCCAAGTGGATTTTTAATTAGGAAAACCTCTGGGAAAAATTTACAGTTTTCAGTGGTATGTTTAGATGATGCAAAGGGAGATTTGGGGGAGGGGGGGCAGGGGGAAACAGCCAAGAGTTAAAAATAAAGCCTGTCTGGCTGCCAGTTTTTACCAGATGGAGTTTTTCTGAGCTGTCAACCAGAGCAGGCCAGCATCTGGTGTCCTCCCTGGCCACCCTGTCCTTGTGACACTAACAGCACATAGCTTGGTGCTGCCTTCAAGAGGAGGTTAAGCAGCAGAGCGTCTGTGAGTCCTTGTTTCTCTCTCCCTCTCGCAGGCTTCGGAGCCATTTGGTGTTTAAATCGGCACACTGGGTAGGAAATAACAGGGGCTGGGAGTTCAAGGATTAACAATCACTGGCAGCCACGCTCTGTAATGTTGCATTCTCGTGCCCTGTGAGCTCTCAACTTGATGAACACTTGAAAAGAATGTTAATTGAAAACCTTGCAGTGGAGGCTGCGAGGAGGCAGCCTGTTTCTGACTGATAGCTGAATCGGAAGCCAGATGCCATTAAAGTGTTTGTCTCCCTTATCAGCGAGGTGGCTCTGGTGGTGGCTACTTGAGCCCAGCTTGCTGCCATGGCTCATGCACCCAGAGAATCACTGAGGATGGAAAGGACCTCCAAGATCATCACGTCCAACCATTAAGCTAGCAGTGCCAGGTCACCACTGAACTGTGTCCCTTAGCATCACATCTCCATGGCTTTAAAATCCTTCCAGGGATGGAGACTCTGGGCCTTGACAAGCCTTTTGGGGAAGAAACAGTTCCTCACATCCAACCTAAACCTCCCCTGCTGCAACTTGATGCTGTTTCCTCTTCTCCAGTCACTTGTTCCTTAGAAGAGCCTGACCCCCACCTGGTTCGAGCCTGCTCTCAGGGAGCTGTAAAGAGCCAGGTCTCCCCTTCTGGGGGAGCTTTCTTTTCTCCAGGCTGAACAAGCCCAGTTCCCTCATCCACTCCTCACAAGACTCACACAGCTTTGCTCTCCTCAGGCCCATATTCTATTATCGTGGCAACGAGATGATGGCAGTGAGAGTCGGCATTTACAAGGCTCACTACTGGACCTGGAGCAACTCCTGGGAGGAGTACAGCAAGGTAATAGGACCTCAACCTGCACCCTGCTCCTGTTCATTCTCTTGGGGAAGAAGAACCATTTTAAGGAGAGCTTGAAATTGGGGAATGTCACTCTGCACTCCTAAGCCAGCCTTTTAGTTATTGCTGCTTCAGAGCTACCAGATTTGCTGCAAAATGCGAGGGAAGTGGTGGCACAGCATCCCTCTGCTGAAGGCTAAGCTGAAAGAGGAAGTTTTAGACTGGATAGAAGGAAGAAATGTTTTCTAGTGAGGGTAGTGAGACCCTGGCCCAGGTTGCCCAGAGAGGTGGTTGATGCCTCATTCCTGGAACCATTCCAGATCAAGTTGTTTGGGGCTCTGACCAGCCTGCCGTAGTTGCAGATGCCCCTGCTGACTGCGGGGGGTGTTGGACTAGCTGAGCTTTAAAGGTCCCTTTCAACCCCCAGTTGGAGGCAAGCAGAGGACAATGAGCAAAATTTCAGTCGTTCTGATGGGTTCTCCTTTTAATCATCACTTAATGCCTTTTGTTATAAAGCATATTTTGTGTGTGTTAAGCATCTGTCCTTGCTGAATTCTGAGCTTCTGTGTGTACCCTTACAAAGTTTGGAGTCTGGTGTCAAATTCCACCATGGATCTCAAAATTCCTGGTAAAAGAGACCCAGTGCCCTGAATGATTTCAGTGGAATAGGGATGGGTTTGTTTTTCTGCTGTGGTTTTCTTTTCCTTTGAAAGAGAAAAGGAAAGCCATAGGAACTGCAGAGTGGATAGAACAGTTGTTGGGAGCAGCAGAGTGTGTTTCATCTATTGTCAGCTCTTTTGTGAGCTTGTACCACGCTATAAGACGTTTATCAGTGGTGCTCAACAATAGAACAAAAGACAGTGGGCACAAACTGGAACCCAGGAGTTTCCATCTGAACAGGAGGAGAAAATTCTTTGGTGTGAGGGTGCTGGAGCCCTGGATCAGGCTGCCCAGAGAGGTTGTGGAATCTCCTGTGCAGAGATTCTGCATCCAGCCGGATGTTGTGATCCTGGGCAGCCTGTGGGTGACCCTACTGAATCAAGGGGGTTGGACTAGATGATCTCCAGAGATCCCTTCCAACCCCCACTGTGCTGGAATTCTGTGTTTTACATTTTACTTGCCAAATAGGCAGAGCTCTTGTAATTTCCTGGCTGATCTTCTCACAACTGCATGTTAAACACTGTTATTTTTCTTCTCTTGTGTCTTCTTTGCCTCAAACTTGGGGATTAGACTGGGGCGTTTCTGGAATGGCAGGTTCACATGTGTGCCTTGCTGATGATACCTTCAGACAGGAACTAAATGCATTATGGCACAGCTCTCAGCAGTGGTGACAGCAGGCTGGTAATGGGGAGGGATTGCTCATATGCTTCTATTTTTTTATTATGGCTTTGTTGTTGTTGTTGGTTTTTTAACTTATGGTGGGTCCTCAAGGCATCACAGGTGCAGAAGTGAGTGCTGGTGACATTTGTGGATATAAAAGTACACAGTTTCTTTCATTGGGATGTCCTGGGGGGTGAGAAGGAAACATCAGCTCCAAGGGAGTCGTTTACATTCAGGGTTGTAAATATGTGCAGTCATCTTTTGAAGTCTGTAGTGCTCCAGGAGTCAAAGTTTCTGTTTTACACCAAGAAAGAAAGAAAAGAAAGAAAGTTGGCTCTGGAAGTGCACTCTCAGTGCTCCTTCTGCACAGCTGAGATGAGATAATGTATGTGTCTAGGTTAGTATGGGCATAAAATATCTGTCACATATAGTGCACTGGGTTGGAAGGGAGCTCTCAGGTCGTCTTAAGTCCAACCCACCTGCAGTTAAGCAGGGACATCCCCAACTAGGCTGCTCAAAGTCCCCTCAATCAAGCCTGACCTTGAACATCTCCAGGGATGGAGCCTCCACCACCTCCCTGGCAACCTGTTCTAGGGTTCTGCCACCCTCATAGTAAAGAACTTCCTAACATCCAGTCTAAGTCTACCCTTCTCTAGTTTAAAGCCATTGGCCCTTGTCCTAGTGCTGCATGCCCTTGTAAACAGTCCCTCCCCAGATTTCTTGTAGGTCCCATTCAGGTACTGGAACACTGCTCTAAGGTCTCCACAGAGCCTTCTCTTCACCAGGCTGCAACCCCAACTCTCTCAACTTGTCTTCATAGGAGAGGTACACATAGGTCAGAGAATCATTAAGGTTGGAAAAGACCTCCAAAATCATCAAATCCAACCATTAACCCAGCACTGCTAGGGCACCACATCTTCATGGCTTTGAAACCCCTCCAAGGATTGGGGACTCCACCACTGCCCTGGGCTTGCATTTTCCCCATGTGAGCAACACCTGGAGCCTGTATGTGCATGTTGTAGGGACACACACATGCTTCCTGGGCTTGCAGTGAGTGAGGTTTTCCCTATGTGAGCAACACCTGGAGCCTGTATGTGCATGTTGTAGGGACACTCACATGCTTCCTGGACTTGCAGTGAGTGAGGTTTTCCCTATGTGAGCAACACCTGGAGCCTGTATGTGCATGTTGTAGGGACACTCACATGCTTCCTGGGCTTGCAGTGAGTGAGGTTTTCCCTATGTGAGCAACACCTGGAGCCTGTATGTGCATGTTGTAGGGACACTCACATGCTTCCACGGATGTGCTCAGCAGCCTGTGCGTGGAAGACCATGCCACACTGTTGTCACATAAGCAGAAACACACACTTGCATACCTAGCTGGGCAATAAACAAACATCAGCATTGATCCAAAGTTGCTTGGACATGTCTGAGTGTGTGTGTAGCAGTGATAATGGGCACCAGTTACTCATTTCAGAGGCTCTCCTCCTGCGAGCAACAGCAGCCATGCAATTAAGGCAAGCTTATTTCTTTCTAAGTCTTTGTTTAAGGACTGTCTGATAAAAGTCAGCAATTCCACTGCACATCAGAGGGGTGATTATAAAATCACTGGCTTTCCTGCCACTTGCATCACATATGGTTGGTGTGGGTAAAACTGAAGCACAGTAGCGGGCACAGCAGCCATTAACAACATGCCAAGGAAGCTGGGGCTGAGGTTTCCAATTTCTCATGTCCTCAAGCCACTAATGACAAGCTTTGCAAGTTTTAAACGAGGAATAAATCAATGCAGCACAGTTCCACAGCTCTGTGAGTCCTGGTTTAGGAGTGTTGGAATCTCATCTGGTGATACAGTCACCTCTTTCAAGGACTGGTGTTCTCAGCTGTATTGATATTGGAATCCAAAGGGCTGGTGTGTTTGCTAATGTAACTTGAAAAATGAAGTGCACACAGGTCTGTGGCATTAGCAGTCCTGACTGTTGTTGGGAGGTTTGCTCTTCAGTAATCCTGCTAGAACTTCAGCTAATAGGGCCTTGTTAATTGTATGCTCTGTAACGTGGTTGGATGTGATGATCTTAAAGATCACAGAATCTCAGCATGGTGAGGGGAGGAAGGGACCTCTAGAGGTCATCGAGTCCAACCTCCTGCTGAAGCAGGGTCACCCACAGCAGTTTGCACAGGATCACAATAGCCAGGTAGGTTTGGAATCTCTCCAGAGAAAGAGACTCTACAACCTCTCTGGGTAGACTATTTCAGGGCTTCAGCATCCTCACAGCAAAGAAGTTTCTTCTCCTGTTCAAATGGAACCTCCTGGGTTCCCGTTTGTGCCTGTTGACCTGTACCAAGGAACAAGTTCTTTACTTTGAGGGAGGTAGAACACTGGAATGGGTTGCTTAGAGAGGTGGTTGAGGCCCCATGCCTGGAGATATTTAAGATGAGGCTCAAAAGAGCTCTGGGCAACCTGATCTAGTTGAGGCTGTCCCTGCTCACTGCAGAGGGGGTTGGAACTAGATGGCCTTTAGAGATCCCTTGCAACCCAAACCATTCTGTGATTCTATAACCTTGGGTTTGGGGATTGCCTACAAAGAATGTGGGCAGTGTGGGGCCTCTAACCTGCAAAGCTCTGCTTTTGAGTGTGGTCTGACTTAGTTAAGGAATAAACTGCCTACAGATAAAGAAAAATGTACCCAAGAGAAGCAGCTTCTAGAAAGCAAAGGCTGGGAAAGCAGAGCAGGGATCTGAATTCTCCTCTCCATATGGCACTTGGAATATTTACACTGGAAAGATCCCACACAGGCAGCACACAGCTTTACAGTCATCTTAGGCTCCCAGGACATTAACATGCCCTTACTGGTTTGCAGCCTTCTCCTTATGGCTTGGGATTAAAATGTGTCATCTTTCACAGAGATGAAGTGTGCTGCTCTCTTTTTCCTGGGTTTTAAGGGTTTTTTTTTCAGAGTCTTTGTTTTTTAACCCCCAAGCAATTATTTTTTTTTCTAGTCTGACTCTTCCAATAAACTTCTGTAATGCTGGAGGATACCTTGATGCTCTCTTTTTCTGCTGCCTTGACTTGATTACTTAGGTAACTCAGGTTCCTGAAGGGTTAGTCTCTTGGAAACAAAGGGGAGGCTTACTGAAGTGGCAGGAAGCTTTCTATGGGTCATTTTTCCTCTGGATTGCTTATTTGGGTCTGTTTATTTGTCTTTCATCTCCTTGCATATAGGTAGCTCATGTTTAGGTAGTTTGACATTCATGAGAATCATAGAATGGTTTGGGTTGGAAGTGACCTCCAAAGGTCAGCCAGTCCAACCCCCTCTGCAGTCATCAAGGACACCTTCACTAGATCAGGTTGCCCAGAGCCCTGTCGAGCCTCACCTTGAATATCTCCAGACTTGGGGCCCCAACCACCTTCCTGGGCAACCAATTCCAGTGTTCCACCACCCTCATTGTAAAGAATTTCTTCCTAATAGCTAATCTAAATCTGCTCTTCTCTAGAGGTGATAAGGGGGACAGAGAGTGGTGAAAGGAAACTTTACCTGAAGAAAAATATTCTTGAATACTGAAAGATAGTTTGATGGAGGAAGAGAGATCTTCAGCCTGCTTCTTGTTCAGAAGGAGAGGACTGAAAAGGGGGAGAAATTCATGTTCTCTATGGATTTATCAGAGTAGCCAGTAGGACATGGAAGCACAGAATTGTTCAGGCTGGCAAAGACCTTTAAGGTCATCCAGCTGTTTACCTAGCACTGCCAGGTCACCTTTAAACTATGCCTCTCAGCACCACTTAGGCCAGGCCTTGACAGCCCTCAAGGGGGAAAAATTGTTCCCCATGTTCAACCTAAACCTTCCTAGGTGCAACTTGAGGCCATTTCCTCCTGTCTTACTGCTTGCTCCTTGGGAGAAGAGACTGACCTCACCTGGATTCAGCCTCTGTTCAGGGAGTTGTAGAGAGCCAGAAGGTCTTCCATCAGCCTCCTCCTTCTGGCTTCCAGTTCCCTCAGCTGCTCCTGACAAGGCTTGTCAATGAAACCCTTCACCAGCTTGGCTGCCCTTCTTTGGACCTGCTCCAACACCTCCATGTCCTTCTTGGAGTGAGGGACCAAAAGCTGAACCCAGTATTAGAAGTGTGGCCTCACCACTGCCTAGTTCAGGGGGGTGATCCCTGCCCTGGTCCTGACAGTCACACTGTTGGTAGTCCAAGCCAGGATGCTGGTGGCCTTCTTGGCCACCTGGGCACATGCTGGCTCAGCTTCATCCAGCTGTTGGTGAACATCCCCATGTCCTTTTCCACTGGGCACTTTCCAGCCACTCTACCTCAAGCCTGGAGCATTCATGGGGTGGTTGTGACCCAAGTTCAGGACCTTGCACTTGGCCTTGATCCTTTAGGAGTTGCCTTATGTAATGGTTTGTAGAGGAAGCAAGAGTCTGAGCTAGCAGGGGAAATTAAATTCCCTTCTCTTTGCCTGCCACAGAGACTACCCAGCAGTGAATAATTCTTATGCCTTCTGAGACCAGTGAGGCAAGAAGGGGAAAAAATAATTAGGAGGAAAATGTGGAATACACCCTTTGGTTGCAGAGTGGCTGATAACATCAACCTTTCTGCTGTCAGCTGAGTATCCTGTTAGTGGTTTTCCATGAGAGCTCCTGTGTCTTTAAATGATTGCTGCGGGTGCCTGCCAGCAGCCCCTATTGTTTTAGTGTGAAATGCCAAAGGGGTTATTCCTGTCTGATTGCCCTTCTCCTCCGCGGGAGGAGATCGATAAAGCCTTTGCTGTGAGGGGGGGGATGTGAAGTCAAGTAGAACCTTGCAAATAATGGCATTTCATTGTGGTCCTCTGAGCATATGAGGTAGCCATTGATCGCTTCTGCTTGAGAGCTGCTGGAGGCTGGCTGATCTGCCCATCTTCTGGGGGCTCTTCCAGGCAGTTAACACATTAGGAGCAATTTTTGTTCAAGGAAGTTGAAGCTTGGAAAGTCACACTTCAGGTGTCTGCCCATTCAGAGAAGGGCCATGAAGGTGATGCAAGATGTGGGACTTCTGCACTGCGAGGACAGGCTGAGAGTTGAGGTTGTTCGGTCTGGAGAAGGCTCCAGGGAGAACTCAGAGCAGCCTTACAGTGTTTGAAGAGGCCAGAGGAGAGCTGGAGAGGCACTCATTACAAAGGCATGGAGTGACAGGGTGAGGAGTGATGGCTTCAAACTGGAAGAAGCTGGGTTTAGATTAGACATTAGGAGGAGATTCTTCCCTGTGAGGGTGGTGAGGCACTGGAACAAGGTTGCCCAGAGCAGCTGTGGAGGCTCCAAGCCTGGAACTATTCAAAGGCAGGTTGTATGGGACCTTGAGCAACCTGGTCTAGCAGGAGCTGTCACTGTCCATGGCAAGGCATTTGGACTAGATGACCTTTAAGGTCCCTTCCAGCCCAAAGCAGTCAGTGATTTCATGACTCTCTGATTCCAAGCTCCAGTTTGGGAAGCTTTGGCTGGCCAAGAGGGCAGGAACAACCAATTACTGGTGCTGTGACAAACAGTAAGAAGCAACATTGCTGGCTTCAAACAACTGTTCTTCTTTTTCTCCTTCCAACATGAATCCAGTTTTGCTTCTCTGGCTTTTGTGTGGTGGGACGAGGAGACATGACCAGGAGACAGAGCCTAGATTTGCTACACCACTACCAAAATCTGCAGCCACTTGTCAGGTCGGAAGGATCTGGGCTAGCGCCAGGGTGACGAATTGCCAGAGGGCTCACGTTAACACAAGTGGTGATTCCATCACTTGGCACAGAGCCCGAGCTGACAACCAACTGTATTTGTCTCATGTCTCTATTGACAGAGCATCTGTGGTCCATTTGCTCTGGAAATTAAAGCATAAGCTGTGCAACCAACAACCACCAGCTCTTCAGAAGGGAAAAACAATCCAGGTTACACGCTTGCTGAGGAGCAGAGGAGAAAGATGTGCTTCCTGACAGGCTTACCTGATGGGGTTAGGAAGGGGGAAAAAAGGATTGCTGGAAAGAAAAACAGAGGATGGCCATAGCCTAGGCTATATCAGAAGATGCATGGGCAGCAGGTCAAGGGAGGTGCTTCTTCCCCTCTGCTCTTGTGAGACTCCACCTATAGTACTACATCCAGCTCTGGAGCTCCCAGCAGAAGGAGATGGATCTGTTGGAGAGCGTCCAGAGGAAGGTCCTCTATCACAAAGGTGATAGAGAGCTAGAGCCACCTTTCCTGTGAGGACACAATGAGGGAGTTGGGTTTGTTCAGCCTGAAGAGAGAAGGGTCTGTGGAGACCTTATAGTGGCCTCCCAGAACTGAAGAGGGCTCCAGGAGAGCTGGAGAAGAACTTCTTATAAGGACATGTGGTGAATAGGACACGAGGCAGTGGTTTTAACTTAGAGCACAGCAGATTGAGAATTAGAAAGCTCTTTACTATGAGGGTGGTGAGACACTGGAGCAAGTTGCTTAGAGAAGTTGTGGATGCCTCAACCCTGGAAATGTTTAAGACCAGGTTGGATAAGGCTTTGAGCAACCTGGTCTACTGGGAGGTGTCCCTGCCCATGGCAGGGCAGCTGGAACTCATTGATCTGTGAAGGTCCTTTCCAACTCAAGCCATCCTGTGATTCCAGGAATTTCTCTTGCAGCAACCAGGTCTGTTCAGTGTTGCAAACACTGAGCTGGTGCAAGAGGTCAGGTGCAGGAGCTGAGCTATTTCTGGTTACCATCTGATGCTCTTTTATGGGCTCAATTAGAAGGGACAGAGCTGATCTTCATGCTTCTGTAACTGAGGGGAAAAGGTCCAAGAACGTGCTTAAACACAAGGAGTGACCTTTCTCCTTTGATCAGGGTTGCTTCTAAACATGCAAATCCCCTTGGATAGCACACAGGGTCAAATATTCTGCACGTGCTTTAACTGGTTATTGATCCCCTGAGTATCGTTGTTAACAGCGTGGCAAGTAACTAGCTTAAAGGAAATCATGGCAGTTGAAGTGGTGGTTGACTTGGGGTTTGTTGTCCAGGTGGGCAGAGCAGGCAGAACCACTTCTTTGCTCTTCCCCACCTGCAGTGCTGTGTCCAGCTCTGGAGTCCTCAGCACGGTAGAGGATGTGTTCCTGTGCAACCTGATGTAGGTGTACCTGCGTTAGAGACCTAGATGGTCTCCAGACATCCTTTCCAACTACTAGTTTATGATAACACAGCTTTATTTTGGGGTGAAGTTGCCATCTTGTTGGCAATGCCAGAGAACTGAAGCCAATCCCTGGCAAGAGGACTGGGGGGAACTGCACTACAGCCCATGAAACAACGTGGCTTTTGCTCCAGCTGAGAACCTGGCACATCTGCATTTAGAATCTGTGAATTTGTTTTAGTTGGAAGAGACCTTTCAGATCATCAAGTCATTTATTAAAGCCTGAAGTGTTCATGAGGTGTGTGGAACACATACTCAACTCAGGCCTTTACAAGGAAAAAGAAGCTGTGTTTAATGAAGAGCAAGAAGTGGTCCAGAATGGTGACATGATTTAAGATGATCATCTTCCTCACACAACCTATTGTCCTGCAGCCTACTTGGGCTAGCAGAACTGGAGGGCACCTCCTGCTCTCCCATCCCTGAACTATCCCAGGAGCTCTGGCACATCCATCTGCCCCAGCTCCAGTATTGCACATGCCCAAATTTTCACCCTTTCCAAGCAACCAGAGACATCATCCAGATGCTCCAAAGTGTGGATTGTCTTGAATACCTCTCAAATCTCAAGCAGATTTAATTGATAGTGGTTTTGCTCCAGCAAAGCAACCCAGACTTGGAGGTTCCAGAGTTTCAGTTGCCTGGCACAGCTGAGTTGTTTTTTTTTTTCATCCAGAGAAGTGAAAAAGGTTCAACTTCGAGAGCAGAATGAGACAAGAGTTGTGGAGGATAAGTTCAATATTGCTCTCTGTCAAAGGGACAGAAGTCTCCTCAAGCTGTGTCTGCCATCTGATGCAGGACAATGCCTCGATCAGGGGGTTGAGGATGGTTGTTTAACCTGGGGAAGAGGAGGCTCAGAGTAGACCTCATTGCTGTCTACAACTACGTGAAGGAGGCTGTAGCCAGGTGGGAATTGGTCTCTTCTCCCACGCAACCAGCAGTAGAACAAGGGGACACAGTCTCAAGTTGTGCCAGGGGAGGTATAGGCTGAGTGTTAGGAGGAAGTTCTTGCTAGAGAGAGTGATTGGCATTGGAATGGGCTGCCCAGGGAGGTAGTGGAGTCACCATCCCTGGAGGTGTTCAAGAAAAGCCTGGATGAGGCACTTAGTGCCATGGTCTAGTTGACTGGATAGGGCTGGGTGCTAGGTTGGCCTGGATGATCTTGGAGGTCTCTTCCAACCTGATTGATTCTATGGAATTTTTTACCTCCTTTGTTGATGGGCAGGCAGGACATATTTGAGCCTCTCTCTGTAGGCTGAGTATTTGCAGTCACCACAGTACATAAAAAATAATAATAGGCAGGTTTATTTGTGGAGATAAAGTTGAAAGGGCTTAGAAATTGAAAAGGTGGTTTCAGCCATATTTTAAAGAGAGTTATTTATCAATGTCACAGCCCAGAATGCTGCAGATTTATATTTATTCCATTTTTCCTCCAGTAGACTACTTCTGAAGAGGGCATTGAGAGCTTAGATTAGACAGACAGCTTTTGGCTAGTGGCATCAGGCAAGTTATCCCAACATTTTTTTGTTGTCTCTGGGATTCTCTGGGCTTGAAGCATCAGCTACAAGGATTTTACAAGAAACAAAAGCTAAAATGTAAACAGAGCAGCCTGTAACCAAATACCCACCAGGCTAAAATCTCCCCTCACGCTGAAGCGTTTGCAACTGAAGAGCATTGTAGCAATTAGCAAGCTCTTAATTAAATTGCTTGTTTGATTTGCATCCAAATTCTAATTTGGATGTTCTGTCGGCTTTGATACCTTTTCATTAGCTGGTCCTTTTGAGGAGGGGAGGAGGGGGGAGGAAAAAACCCACAACCAACAAGAGAAATCTCTCTTTTTTTATCCACTCTGTGTTTGGGAGGCCTTTGGCATCGCAAGGTGGCAAGGTCAATCATTTCTGTATCCATTTAGAGGCCATTATTGGTAGGTCACTACAACCTATCAAGCAACTCTCTTATTTTTCCAGTCAGTGATTCAGGAATCTATAGCTGGGTGCAGATAAATGGGATTTCATGGGCTTCTAAACTTCTGGCTTTATTGAAAAGCAGAATATTAACTGCTCCACTGACCAGCTGTCCATTAAAACCAGGGGATATTTTTAGCAAATTGTTTGCCAATCAAATCCTACCAACATCTGTAGAGAGCCCTTTCAGCCAGCTTGCTTTATAAGCAAATCCAAAGCTGCTTTCCCCCCCTCCATTGAAATATTCCCATTTACCCTCTCGCCATGTCTCTGTCCCTGTCTCGGGGCGTTGGGAGCTATTGTGAGGAGCGCAGCGTGGGAGCTGGGATTCTAAACCCCAGCTTTAACAAGTCCATTTGGGGCTAGTCCTCGGTCTGCAGGGCTCCCTGCTTTATTGGCTCCTCGTTCAAATCGGTGCTTTGCATGTTTTGTTTATTCCCAGGGTTTAAATGCATTGTCAGCCCTCAGATCTGCAGACCAGGCTCTAGGTGACCTGGCTAATAATCAGCTGGGCTTTGGGAGCTGCAGGCTGGCACAGTGTGCAAGGGCAGACGAAGAGAGCTTGCTGCTCTGGACCTATGAGCAGGCAGCTCACTCTGTTCCTCAGGAGCCAGCGAGTTCTTTAACCCATTGCTGCTAGCAAAGAGGGAGTCTCAGTGCTTGTGCCCTTCACAGCCACTGCTGGGAAGATCCCAGTTCCTGACCCCACAGACCAGTGACAGGAATGTCTCCAGACCAAATTCAGTCCTTTCAGCCCCACTGCCATTCCCAAGGAGTGCCTCAATACCAGCCTGCCATGAATCAGGTCAAGAAGTGCACTCCTTTCACAGAATCCCAGTGTGGTGGGGGCTGGAAGGAGCCTCTGGAGATCATCCAGGTCCAGCTCCCCAACTAGGGAGGGTCACCCACAGCAGGCTGTCCAGGATCACAATGTCCAACTGGATTTAGAATCTCTCCAGAAAAGGAGACTTCACAACCTCCTTGGGCAGCCTGCTCCAAGACTCCAGCACCCTCACACCAAAGAATTTTCTCCTCCTGTTCAGATGGAAACTCCTGGGTTCCAGTTTGTGCCCACTGGCTCTTCACTGGGCACCACTGTGAAAAGTCTGGCCCCTTGCTCTTGCCTACACCCTTTATCTCTTGCTGAGCACTGATCAGATCCCCTCTCAGGCTGCTCTTCTCCCATCTAAATAGCCCCAGAGCTCTCACCCTTTCTCCCCTCATAGAAGTGCTCCAAGCCCCTCAGCATCTTTATAGCCTTCATTAGACTCTTTCCCCTCAACCTGCTGGCCATAGTCTTCTGAATGCACCCCACTTGCCTTCTTGGCCATGAGGGCACATTGCTGGCTTGCAGGGAGCTTGTTGTCCACCAGCAGTCCCAGGTCCTTCTCCTTAGAGCTGCTTTCTAGCAGGTTGCCCCCTGTTCCATACTGGTGCAGAAAGTTATCCTTCCCCAGGTGCTGTGGTTGAAGTTCCTGAGGCTCCCATTTGCCCAACTCTCCAGACTTCTTTAACCAAATTTGCTTCATTCTTCAGTGAAACATCCTTCAGATCTGGAGCCAGGGGCTGGCAAGCTGAGTTTTCAGGGAGGTTACCAGGTACCCATTGCCTTTCAGGATGCTGCTGGATAATTCCTCTGGAACTGCTGCTTTTGGATCAGAACTGCCAAGTGATCTGATCTTCTCTGCATGTTTCAGCCATAGAAACCAAGAAGAGATCTTTCTATACGGCTTTTTTTTATTATTCAGTGCTTTCACAACTCTTTGTCTTTTGTTTTGCTATTTCATTAGAATGAATATTTTATAGGGATTACTTTTTTATAAGGCAGGAATATGAGGCCTGCTCCAGCCTGATTTCAGAGCGACACCAACACTGTCACCTTATTTTACCCATTCAGATCAGAATCCATTTTGCAGACTGAAGTGGACTCTTGGTTTGAAATGATCCTGGAGTTTATGGCTACAGTGGAACAGGATGCAGAAGAAAGTTGCATCAATAAAATTTTGCACCTTCCCTGCCTCACCCTTGATGACCTTTCTCTTCTTCACCACAGGGCATCAATTTCTGTCCTGGCCAGAATGTCTCTGGAGTGACAACACATACAAAGGAGGAGCACACAACCCTGCCGCTGCTTTTCCACCTGGGAAGGGACCCTGGGGAGAAGTACCCACTAAGGTGAGCCAGTTAACTCAGCTTGATAGGATTCTTTGGCCTGTTTCTTGCAAACTGGCCTAGAAAGCCATTACTGCTGACAACAGTGAAAAGAAAGGAGCAAACCTTCATTTTTAACAGTGCACATGGCCATGGCTTGACTCATTGTTCTGTGTCCTGCAACCCCTGATGAAGGAGACAAAATGATTTAGGACAGGACAGAGTGCAGGGCAGCTGTGGAACAAAGCAGTGGTGCTGGTGAATATATCCTGTACTCAGCACAGGTCAGGCCACACTTTGAGTACTGCATCCAGTTCTGGGGCCCTCAATTTAAGACAGATGTTGAGGTACAGAGAAGGGCAACAAGGCTGGTGATGGGACTGAAGCACAGCCCTATGTGGAGTGGCTGAGAGAAATGAGGTTGTTCAGCCTGGAGAAGAGAAGGCTCAGGGGAGATCTCATCGCTGTCTACAACTACCTGAAAGGAGGTTGTATCCAGGTGGGGGTTAGTCTCTTCTTCCAGGCACCCAGTGACAGAACAAGAGGACACAGTCTCAAACTCTGCTAGGGCAGGTTTAGGATGGACACTAGGAGGAAATTCTTCACAGAAAGAGTGATTGCCCATTGGAATGGGCTGCCCAGGGAGGTGGTGGAGTCACCATCCCTGGAGGTGTTTAAAAGGAGGCTGGAGGAGGCACTTAGTGTCATGGTTTAGTTAATTAGAAGGGTTAGGTTGGACTCGATGAACCTAGAGGTCTCTTCCAACCTGGTCAATTCTGTGATGTGTTGGAGCTGTGATTCTCTCTGTGTTTTGGGGTCAGGGAAGAAACATCCTGTGATCTTTGTAGTGGTTTTTCCTCCTTCTGTTGGAATCTGTGGAAGGCAAACATGGTAGCCTTCCCATCTCATTCCCCCCTGCTAAAGGGGCTCCTCCAAATGCTCTGTAGCAAGAGGACTTTCTGCTCAATCCTCTTCCATCCTTGAACTCTTCTGGCTGTCTGAATCCATTTTCCTATAAGCCTTCTCTTGTAACAGTTATCTCCAGCACACACTATGCCCTGAGAGATTTCTGCAAGGATTTATGTAGTCATCAACCAGCACAGCCCACCTATCAACTTCCCACATCCAAAAAAAGCTCCCAAGGTGTCCCCACTTCCCTCCCTCCTTCCTTCTCCTGAATTTCACCCTGCAGCACAACCCGGCTGCAAAATGGGGGGCAGGCAGAGCAATGGCTTGAACTTGGAAAACAGGGAAATAAATAAAAGAGGAAAGTTGGTGCTGCTGTGGCTGGCAGCACAGAAATGGGTTTGTGCAGCAGCTTTACCAGAGAGATGTTTCCTGAGCTGACAGCACTGCAATTACTCAACTGTTTTAAATAATTGAGTGGCTGCGCTCGCTCCATTACTTACAAAAGAACTGAGCCTGTGCTGTCCACTAAGTGTTTTCACTAGAGGGAGAAGGGGAGGAAAAATATTTCCACTTCTCTCTCATTTAACAGCTGAGGACCCTAGAGGTGTGTTATGCAGGGTGGGAAGCTCTTCAGCTCTTGCTTTCTCTCACATTTCAGCACTGATGAATCCAGCAAACCTGCAGCTCTTGTGTTTTAAATTTGGCTCAGTGAAGCCATGCTGCTAAGCTGAGATTCCAGACGAGACTATGCCATGTTTGGTTTAACAACTGTTTTATTTTAGGAAGATGAGTGGATAGAAATGGCTGAGGGAATTTGGGTTGTTCAGCCTGGAGAAGAGATGGCTACAGGGAGACCTTCCTGTGGCCTTGCAGGAATCAAAGCACTGATAAGAAAGCTGGGGACAGACATTTATCAGGGACTGTTGTGATATGACAAGGGGTGATGGTTTGAAATGCAAGAGGGAGGTTTAAACTGGGTAGAAGGAAGAAATGTTATCCACTGAGAGTGGTGAGAGTCTGGCCCAGGTTTCCCAGGGAGGTGGTAGATGCCCCATCCCTGTAACCATTGCAGGTCGGGTTGTTTAGGGCTCTAAGCAATATGATCTAGTTGCAGATGTTGCTGCTGACTGCAGAAGGGCTGGACTAGGTGACCTTTAAAGATTCCTTCCAAACTAAAGCATTCTGTGATTCTATGAAATGACCTTTTTTTGTTCCCCAAAATCAAACTAACAGGTAGCACTAAGCAAGCTGTAGTTCACCCTCTCAATTTTGAGGGTGAGAAGCTCTTTCCTAAGCTCTTCCATATCCCTGTTTGCAGGACACCAGCTTCCTCATTACTTTGATGTTACTTACCACCACCACGGGTAGAGCACTGAAATAAACTCCAGTGGTACATCTGCAATCGTTTCTCATCTGGTCCCATTGATTTTTGGATGTTCACAAGCTGTTGCTTTGATTGAATGTTATGGCAAGATTATGACATGATTATGGAAAGCTGCGATGTCGTTTAATATGCAGCCCCTGATAGAAAAGCCTCTTTTTAGTAAATCTTCCTTTCTGCAGCATGTTCTGCTGCTATTGTCTCCTCTCTGGTCACAATGGAAAACTCAGGGGAAGTGGGTCTCCTATATTGAATGAGGTAATTAAATTATCCTCATTTGTGGAGCTGTTAGTGTTGTCTATTTTTATTTAGCTTAATTATCCCCCTTGGCAGACAGCCCGGTGGGAGTCCCGACACTAATGCTTCTCAGAAGGGAATCCAGCGTTCTCCTCCTCCAAGCATGCATCTGTCTGTCCGTGCATGCTGCCTCTGCCTGCTGCATGCAATCAGAGAGTCAGTTTCAGTTGGAAAAGACCTTTAAGATCGCTGAGTCCAACCATTCTCCAGCTCTGCCCAGTCGAGGGCTAAGCCGCATCCCACAGCACCACATCTCTGTGGCTTTTAAACACCTTTAGGGATGGGGATTCAGCCACCTCCCTGGGCAGCCTGTTCCAGTCTTTGTGAACCCTTTCAGTGAAGTTTCTTCTAATGTCCAACCTAAACCTTCCCTGGTACAACTTAAGGCCATTTCTTCTCATCCTATTACTTGCTACTAGGGAGGAGAGACCAACCTCCACCTGGCTCCAACCACCTTTCAGGGAGCTGTGGAGAGGCAGAAGGTCTTCCCTCAGCCTCCTCTTCTGCAGGCTGAACAACCTCAGTTCCTTCAGCTGCTCCTCATAAGACCTGTTCTTCAGAGCACTTGTGCTCCAGCCCCAAGCTCTGAGTGTGTCCCCAGCCCACACTGGCCATGCCCCTCCTGTCACCCTCCTACAGCCCAAGAGGAATGGGATGTATCACAGAGCTGTTTCTCCAGCTAAACTGCTCTGGTTTGTCATCATGTTGCCAAAACACTAAGAGAAATATGTGTTGCACCCCTGATTTATGAGTACCTTTCCCTTTTTTGGTGTCATTTACCACTCTGCTTTGTTAATTTCTACTGGATTTTACTGGTGTCCCTACTGTGAAGGAGCAGCCTGGCAGCCCCACACCCTCATCTCTCTTCTTGCTTTTCCTCATCTTTTGTTTCATTTATTCCTTATCCCACACAGCCTGATCTTCTCTATAAAGTGATTTTAACAAGCAGTCATATCTCTTCATTTGCATTAGTTTGGAGTGAGGTCATTTGCCAAACCACCAGGAAGAGGTTTCATTGCTGTGTGAAGGTCAGGCATCATACACACACCTCCAGAGAGATTTCCTGCTTAGATGCTTGGACTCCCTTTGGGATCCTAAGGGAAGTGTAGGGAAGAACTCATGGCTCTTCACAGCTCCCTGGAAGGAGATTGGAACCAGGCGGAGGTAGGTTTCTTCTCATAAGGAATAAGCAATAGGAGAAGAGGAACCAGCCTCAAGTTGCACCAGGAGAGGTTTAGGTAGGACATGAGGAACAATTTCTTCTCTCTTTAGGATTGTCAAGGCCTCAACCAGGCTGCTCAGGGTAGTGGTGGAGTCCTCATCCCAGGAGGGTTTTCAGATCTGTGGAGGCATGGTGCTAACAGTGCCCTGGCAGTGCTGGTTAATGGTTGGACTCAATGATCCCAACCAAAACGATTTTGTGATTCTATGATAAGGGATCTCAGAGCCAGGACATCCTAGGAATCAAATCAGCTCAGTCAGCAGGGTGGTTAATCCTCATTTGAAATGTCCTTAGGTTGTGACACTGTAGACAAGGTCTTGCATGACACCAGAAGACTTGTCCAAGGCTGTGGTTTCAGTTCGTCTCATAAGATGGGGGTTAGCCTTTTCACTCTGCATTGGAGAGCTGGATGCTGAAGGGGTCACTGCAGATACAGGTCCTTCAAGATCCAGAAACAGCAGATGAAGCATTCAGTTCCATTGGTGTCATGGTGAAGCAGGAGAAGTCCTTCCTCTTCCTGACACAGCTCACTGCATTTCCTGGAGCTTGCTGGCAAACAATATCAGCAAAAGCTTGTCTCCCACAGGAGCACTTTTCAGGCAGTGGAAAAACTGGTCAGGCAATTACAGACAGGTCCTGTCATCATGTTGAGGACACGTCTGGCAGTTCTGAGCCATATGGCACCCTGCACTTATGTTCTCTTCACGTAAAGGCTGTGCATGCATCTCTACCCGTGTCTGACTCGGAGAACAGACCCTCCCCACAGGGTTGTGACTGTTTCCTCCTGCTATTGCCCCTCTGGTTTTGGCTGGACCACCTCCAGCACCCCAGCTGCTGCCAAGGGACACAGTGGTGTTTGCCAATTTGCCTTGAAAGATCATTATTGATATTTCTGGACTGGAGCTTCACCCCAGCAATCCAACAGCCTCACAGGCTTTGCATTGCGTTTGCATTTTTTATAGCGGTGCCAAATGCATGTTGAGTTCTCACACTGCTGTGTCCCCAGCAGCCTGGGCAGCAGGTGGAGGGAGGCAGTTCTGCCCTTCTGCTCTGCTCTGCTGAGGCCCCACCTGCAGTGCTGGATCCAGCTCTGGAGTCAACGGCACAGGAGAGACATGGACCTGTTGGAGCAGGTCCAGAGGAGGTCACAATGATGCGAGTGCTGGAGGCCAGGCTGAGAAAGCTGGGGTTGTTCAGCCTGGAGAAGGGAAGGCTCTAGGGAGAACTTCTGGTGGCCTTTCAGTAGTTAAAAGGGTGATTGGAAAGCTGGGAGCAGGGCCCGTTGTGACAGGACGAGGAGTGGTGGGTTTGAACTACAAGAGGGAGATTTAGACTGGATAGAAGGGCAACATTTTTTCACTGGCAGTGATGAGACCCCAGCCCAGATTTCCCATAGAGGTGGGAGATGCCCCATCCTTGGAACCCTTGCAGATCAGTTTGTTTGGGGCTCTGAGCAGCCTGCTCTAGTTGCAGATGTGCCTGCTGACTGCAAGGTGGTTGAATTAGATGACACTTAAGGGTCCCTTCCAACCCAAACCATTCTGTGCTGTTATTTACATCATCGCATCACAGACTGGATGGAGCAAGATTCCTCTCCTGTAGTTGACCTTCAGCATAGACATGCTCAGTGCTGGCATTAGATGCATTTACAACCAAGGTCTTAATTCCTTCTTTCCTGGAAGGAGGACTCTCCTGAGAACCATAGATCCCTGGGACTGACTGAAGCTTGGCACCATAAGAGCAGCTTAGCACCTCCATGGCCACAGGGTGAGATGGGGCATGAACATGCCTGTAGGTAGCGATGAGCCAAAACTGGCATCTGTAGGGGTGCACCTGCACTGCCAGGGTGGAGATGGGCAAAGCATTTCAGAGCAGTGTGGTTATTGGTAAAAAGTCTTTCTTCTGTTTGCTAAACATGGTGGTGTGACTGCAGTTAGAGAAGTGTCACCTTCTTATCTGGTCCTCTTGGAGTGAACCGTTTGTGTCTTTTGTCATCTAAGAGATCGGTCGTCTAGATCTCTGTCTGCTGTAGGATAGAAGATGTCTCTTTTTATAGCTCTCAACTTTAAAATATCAGTAAGGTGATGTGTTAAGCAGCAGAAGCAGTTCTGACCCTGTAGTATTCCATTTCCTCCCCAGATGCAGTTGCTGGGTTGGCTGGAGGGGCTTTGCTTCCTCAGGCTGTGGGGTGCCTGCATTACCAAATGTAGCCAAATGCAGAACCAAAAGATCTGATAGGGATGCTGCTTTACAGGATCCTCTTCTGTGGGGGGTATGATTTGTCTGCCACGCAGGGAACTGACTTGTTTCTCTATTCAAACTGTAGGAGGCAAATGTGGTGACATTATCTGCTAGTAACATCTTTTATGACCCAAGCCACAGAGAAGTTCACATGAGGCCTTTGCTGAAAGACTTCCCTGCTAGGCAAAGGGAAAGCTTAAAATACAGCTAAGAAAATACTTGCTCTGCCCTAGAGAGGCCACATCTGGATGACTGGGTACAGTTCTGGGCTCCTCAGTTCAAGAGAGACAGGGAAAGAGTCCAGTAGAGGTTACAAAGATGTTGAGGGGCCTGGAGCATCTCTGCGAGGAGGAAAGGCTGAGAGACCTGGAGCTGTTCAGCCTGGAGAAGAGTAGCCTGAGAGGGGATCTGATCAGTGCTCAGCTAACAGCTAAAGGATGGGGGGTAAGAGCAAGGGGTTGTCAGACTCTTCTCAGTGGTGCTCAGCAACAGGACCGGGGCAGTTGGCACAACCTGGAACCCAGGAGGTTCCACCTGAACAAGAGGAGAAACTTCTTTTGTGTGACAGTGCTGGAGCCCTGGAGCAGGCTGCCCAGAGAGGTTGTGAAGTCTCCTCTGGACATTCCGAACCTGCCTGGCCATTATGATCCTGGGCAACTGTGAGTGACTCTGCTTTAGCAAGGGGGTTGGACTAGGTGATCACTAGAGGACCCTTTCAACCCCAACCACCCTGGGATTCTCTTTTGCTATGGCTGCAGGGTGAGACTGGAGCCCCAGCGCTGCAAGACAAACCCTGCTTCCTCCAAGCATGAGTTTCAGCGTAGGGCACGGTGGGGTTAACTGCAGAGCAGGTTCTGCTGGGGATGTTTGGTGAGGGAGGAGATGAGAACAGCTTGCAAAGGCACAATTACACTAAATGAAGGAAGCCCAGACCACACCTGTGCCTGGGACCCTGTGCTCACAATCCAGCCCTGATTGGATCTCCAGGGAGTTCCCGGAGGTAAAGTGTCAATTAGTGTAATGACCCTGGACCTTGTCCACTCCCTCCGCGCATTCCGAGCGCGGAATAATTCCGCCTGCGCTGGGGGATCTCTTCTTGCAGGCTCCTCACAACACCACCTGCTCACCCGCTCCCTCTTCCAGAGCTATTCCCAGCTCTACTCCTGCAGGAGCGTTGAACTCGAATACAAAATGCAGCATGCCCCGGAGGCAGCCAGGGCTGGATTTTCCTGCAGACAACAATGCCCAGACACCTGTGCAGATCATAGCAGCCAGGTTTGGAACATGGAATGTTGCCCTCACAGCCCGATCTTGAATCAGGGAAATGATGGGATTCCATGCAAGAGGAGTTCCCAGCTCCACTGAAAAAGTGGGATTGATTACTATGAAATAATTATCCCCATCTTACATACGGGTTAAAGGCAGATTTTGTCTCAAAATGCACTTCTTGCACAGGGCTGGAGACAGCTTTAACCCTTACCCTGTATGCAGTCAGTAAATGCTCTACAGATCATTGCCTGGACATTGGATCTTGGTGAGCTTTACAGAGCTAAACTGGGATGGGGAGCAAAACCTGAGCTGATCAGAGGGAGGAATGGGGAGCTCCATAGGGCCAAGACAAGGCTATAAAGTTGCTGAGGGGACAAACATCTCTGAAATTACCTGGGGCTGTTTAGCCTAGAGAAGAGCAGCCTGAGAAGTAATCTGATCGATACTCAGCAAGAGCTAAAGGGTGGGGAAAAGAGGATGGGGCCAAACTCTTCTCAGTGAGGCAAAAGGTGGACAAGGAGCAACATGTACAAACTGGAACCCAGGAGGTTCCATCTGAACAGAAAAAGAAGCTTTGGTGTGAGGATGCCAAAGCTCTGGAGCAGGCTGCCCAGAGAGGCTGTGGAGTCTCTTTCTCTGGAGAGATTCCAAGTGCATCTGGACATTGTGATCCTGGACAGCTTGCTGTGGGTGACTCTGCTTTAGCAGGGGGTTTAGACTGGATGATCACCAGAGGTCCCTTCAAAGCCTCACCATTCTGAGATGCTGTGAAAACCTGCCCCCCACACCAGTGTGACTCCAATACCAGTCCCAGGGCTGGTGCCATCCTGCAGACACTGCAGTCCCCTGCTCCGAGACTTGATACCCATCTGGGTGAGGAAAACAGTTCATATGTTTAATTGAGACATCTGAAGAAGATCTGTGATGGTCTTCTAGTACTGAAGGACACCTTAGAGTGCTTGGGGTCCATCAAACTGTGCTGGGGGAGGTCTAGGCTGGATGATAGGAGGAAGTTCTTGCCAGAGGGAGTGAATGGCATTGGAATGGGCTGCCCAGGGAGGTCGTGGAGTCAGCATCCCTGGAGGTGTTCAAGAAAAGACTGGATGAGGCACTCAGCATCATGGTCTAGTTGACTGGATAGGGCTGGGTGCTAGGTTGGACTGGATGAGCTTGGAGGTCTCTTCCAACCAGGCTGATTCTGTGATCACTGTCATGCACCTCAAGGTGGGGAAGACAGCTGCAATCGGATGCGTTTTAAACCAGCATCAACAGGTTTAGCCAGCTTAAGAGCATGTTAAGCCCTACTGAGACAAGGTCTGGAGGTTAACAGTATGACTTGGAGCCTAATCCATACATGTTCTTCAGCTTGAGCCAGTTTTGTGTGTGAAGTGTGAGTCCTTTGTAGGAGCCCAGCCGTTTCTCTCATGCTTTGGGGAAGTCATTCAGCCTCTGCTAAAAGCTGAAATAATCTAAAAGCGTCGCTGCCGCGGGGGACAGCAGTTGAGAAACACCAGGAGCTGAGGTTAGGCCAAGATTTCCTGTCACTGCTGAGCTACTGAAAAAGCCAGGAGTGTCCTGAACGTGGGAATTAAGGCAAGAAGATGATTTAAATGACTGAAGCCTACTTTGTTATACTGCATCATTCACATGTCTTAGGTTGCTAATGAGCAACAATGCTGTGGATAAGGATAAATGCAGCAGTTAAGATTTGGGGGGGGGGCTGGGGGATTTTTTTTCCTCACTGCCACAGGGACTGGCAGATTTGGAGCAAAAAGCAGCAGTGGTGACAACACATTGTCTCTCTTTCAGCCAGAGCACAGCTGTGTTTTCCACTGCTCCGTCCAGATTATCACTGATTTGGGAGCCTCCGTGTGGAAAACCATCTCGCTGGATGGAATTGGGCTGTCTCTTTAGCACTTAAATATTTGTGGAGCTTAATTAGTGAGCAGCAATGTTTTATCTTGAGTCCACTTCCAAAAAGAAGCTCTCAAATGCTGGAGGGGTGACACAAGTATGTGACTGAAATAAACACAGGAGATAGCTCCAAGAGCAGCAGGAGGAGGCATAAAATGCTTTGGTATCTGGAGTATCTGCTAGACCCCAACAATTGATTAAAATATGTATTAATTCATGTTAATCCTTCATATGAGGAGCTTAATAAAGTGTGATTAAGCTCAAGTTAGGAAGAGCTTTAATCCTGGCACAATAGGTGCAGTAGAAACCTCTGAAACACTTGTGTCTCCCTGAGCTGCAGATCATCTGTTTCCATCACCAGAGCACGTAGGCTTTAAGATGTGTCTGGCTCCACTGTCTGGATTCATCCAGTTTCCAGCTCCCCTGTCTGACATTTGGACCCAAGTGCCAGCTCCTGCACTTGGGTCACAACAACCCCATGAATGCTTCAGGCTGGGGGCAGAGTGGCTGGAAACTGTCTGGTGGAACAAGATCTGGGGATGTTGGTCAGCAGGTAGCTGAAGATGAACCAGTGTGTGCCCAAGTGGCCAAGAAGGCTAACAACATCCTGGCTTGGATCAGCAATATTTTGACTAGCAGGACCAAGACAAGGATTGTCTTCCTGTACTCAATGTTGGTGAGGCCACATCTTGAGTATTGGCCTCGATTTTAGGGCCCCTCACTCCAAGAGGGACACTGAGGTGCTGGAGCAGGTCCAGAGAAGGCCAACAAAGCTGGTGAAGGGTCTAGAGCACAGGTCTTGTGAGGAGCAGCTGAGGGAACTGGGAATGTTTAGTCTGGAGAAAAGGAGGCTGGGGGAAAATCTTCTGGATCTTTATAACTGCCTGAAAGGAAGTTGGAGCCAGGTAGAGGTTGTTCTGTTCTCCCAAGGAACAAGGCATAGGACAAGAGGAAACAGCCTCAAGTTGCCCCAGAGGAGGTTTAGGTTGGACATGAGGAACAATTTCTTTACTGAAAGAAATTGGTCAGGCACTGGACCAAGCTGCCCAGGCAGCTGGTGGACATCCCCACGCCTGGAAGGATTTGGAAGCCATGTAGATGTGGTGCTGAGAGACATGGTTTGGTGGTGATGGTGTTTGGTTAATTGTTGAACTTGATGATCTTAAAGAACCTCCCCAGCCTAGCCCATTCTGTGGTTCCATGACATGCTCTATGCATCCCGTTTTAGGCAGCCTCCCTGGGTTTGTTTCTCTCTACAGCTTTTGTCTCCATGTGCAGCTCTCCCAGCCACTGCCTGTCAGCACAGGTTACTGTTAAACCCTCTCTGCCTCCTCTGGAAACCTGCTTTGGTTGTTTTCTCAAGCATGTTGCTAGGCTGGCGGTCCTGTGCGGCTTGAAGCATGTCCAGAAATGCTTGCAGGTAAAATCACACCAAACTGAAAGGACTTTGTGCCACCAGGGCGCAAGAGTGGCTGAGCCAAGTGATGGCTTCCTTGAGTGTCCTTGTCAGAGTCATGGATGGCTTTTGGCAGCTCTAAAATTCTGCCTGTGCTTCTGTTTTCAGCAGTCTTTGGGGCAGTGGCTGCTGTAAGAGCTACGTTGGAATGCATGGGGAGAGGAGAAGGCAAATTTGGGAGCTATCGTAGAACTGTTTGGGTTGGAAAAGACCTTTAAGATCATCAAGCCCAACCATTAACCCAGCACTGCTTTGTGACCGCTAAACCAGGTCCCTCAGCAGCACATCTGTACTGCTTTGATAGCCCTCCAAGGATGAGGACTTCACCACTGCACTGGGCAGAGTGGTCCAGTATGAGATTTTGGGGAAACTCTTCCTTATCTCCAACCTAAACCTCCCCTGGGGAAACTTGAGGCTGTTTCCTCTTGTCCTGTCACACATTCCTTAGGAGAAAATGCCACCCCCCACCTGGCTCCAGACTCCTTTCAAGGGGTTGTATGGAGCCAGAAGCTCTCCCCTCAGCCTCCTTTTCTCCAGGCTGAACAACCCCAGTTCCCTCAGCTGCTCCTCACAAGATTTGTGCTCTACACCCCTCATCAGCCTTGTTGCCTTTCTCTGGACTCACTCCAGCCCCTCAGTGTCCTTGTTGGGCAAAAATGGGTCCAGAACCACAGGCAAGAACAGTCTGAATTTTGGGGTGATCCATACAGGTCCCAGTAGCAGCCTCTCCACCAGGATGCAGGCTGCTGGGTGTGAGAGCATCCGATCAGTTTGCTCCATCTTGTCCTTTCCCACTGCCTTCCGGTTCTCTATCAGCACAGCTCAGGCCCATCCCCACAATCAGCTTCTCTCTGGACGGCTGCCGAGATGTGATTATTTATAGGGCTTACTGGAAACTGTTGGCACATTACTGGGCTTCCAAATGTGATTGTTTTTCAGAGGAGGAAATTAGCTGGAGTGTGGGGCTGGTGGCCAGCTTGGAGTGTAAGCAGGGGGAGCCCGAGGTCCGCGCCGAGCCGCATTGTTTCTTTTATCTTCAGAAGCAATTTGCTGCTCTGTGGATTGTTTTTTGAAGTGACTCTTACCGTGATGGACAAAATGAGATCATTGAGTAGCAATCCTCCATTTTAGCACCACTTGAGGCAGTAGTGAAGTGCAGCCTGAACCACTTCAACGAGTACCTGCTGGAGTAAGCAGGTGGAGAAAAAGCTGGGAACTTCTCGCCCTGTGGGAGGGTTTGGGGCGTGACTGATGGATCCCAGCTTGCAATAATAAAGCTGTAATGGAGGAATGTGGATGGGGAAGAACCCCGGGGTGGATGTTATGAAATGGAGGAGGTATTCTTGTCTTGGCCAAGTCACTTCTATTCTTCTCCTCCGTCTTCCTGTTTGCACAACGTTAGTTCGCCTTACTTGGTGATGGTGGATTTTGCTGGCCAGCAGTGGTTGTGTTTGAAACTCTTAGCTCAAGAAGACTCTTGAAAAACAAAATGTTATTACCTTTTTTTTTCCCCCTCTTAAAGCAAAGGCCTCTGCATGAGGCATATGGTCTGGAGAAGCACTTGTAAGAGTGGAGGGTGACTGTGCAGAGAGCTGGCTGACCTCTTGAGTGACACACTGGCAAGATCACCTCGGCAGACTTGTTTACTTGCTAACATGTCTGGCAAGGTGTTTGTCCTGTGTCTAGGAGGCTTCCCATGATAATCATTCAAAGCACAGCTTGAGGGCTACCCCACAAGCCCCTTTCTTTGTTCATACCACCTTTCTCCTTCGGGGGATCTAGGTGAGATTGCAGCATATCTGCCCAGCTATGAAGTTTAGGACCACAGGCATGAGCAAGACTTGAAAGCTGAAGCCCCACACTGAGAAGTGGTCTTGCAGGAGCCATGTGCTGGTTTGCTGAGGAGAGCAGGGCATCTGCTGTCCTGCTGCCCTAAGCAGAGCATCTGAGACCCACAGCCTCTAGGCCCAGCTGGGCTGGATGGACTCCTTCAGCCCAGATGTCTTCTTCCCCTGTGGACCTCCCAGAATTATTTGTGTTGGAAAAGAACTTTTAAGATCATCAAGTCTGACCATTAACCCATCACTTCCAAGTGATCACTAAACCATGGCACTCAGCACCACATCTACACAGCTTTGAAACTCCTCCAGGGATGAAGACTCCACCACTGCCCTGGGCAGCCTGTTCCTGTGGACTGTTACTGTTAACTTCATAGTTTTGTGTTTTTCTCTCCTGCTGTAGTGCAGGAAAAGTGTTCTTAGTGATGCAGATGCTGTCATGATGCCCTGTGTGAAGCCTCACTAATAACAACTGTGCTTTTTCACCTTCTAGTTTTGTCAGTGATGAATACCAGAGGGCTATGGAGTGGATATCTGGGGTTGTTCAGCAGCACAAAGCCACCATGTTGCCAGGGGTGCCACAACTGAACGTGTGTGACAAGGCTGTCATGGTGAGTGGTTAAAGCATAAATACATCTGAGAATGCTTAGCTCAATATATGGTTTGTAAAGGCTTTGTAAAATGTCACATAATCATGGAATCATAGGACTGATTTGGTTGGAAAAGACCTTTAAGGTCATCAAATCCAACCATTTTCTGACTCTACCAAGTCTGGGGCTAAACCATGTCCCTCAACACCACATCTCTGGCTCCTTTAAACATCTTCAAGGGTGGGAATTCAACCACCTCCCTGGGTAGCCTGTTCTGGTGTTTTGAGAATCCTTTCAGTGAAGAAGTTTTTTCTAATATCCAACCTGGTGCAACCTGGGGCCATTTCCTCTCATCCTGCCATTTTTTACTTCTGGTTTGAATGGTGGGACTGGGGCAGTAGCTCTTTCTCAGGGATGCATGTAAATATCTTTGGCCTTGCTTGGTGTCCTCCGATTCCACCTGTGCCTGACTTCTTCCAAGTCTTTATGGCTTGCAACATGGCAAACCTTTTCCATTCTGTTTTCTGCTTCAAGCTGCATGTTGGCAGGTTACAGTTCAGCTTTCCTGTCAAATGCTGCTGGGTTTGGTGAGAACCTGGGAAAGAAACTAGATGGTTTGTGGGAGGCAAAGTTGTCAGATGACAGGAGTGTGTGTAGTCTGAGGGGCTGTGCCTGTAGACTGACACAAAATAGTAACAGGCAAACTCTTTCTGACGCTGAAATCATCCTCTGAAACGAACAGTCAGTACTTGTGGCTCAGGATCTATCTCCAGCCAGAAGGAGAAGCACAAACTGTGGAGCTGTGTCTCCTTAGTGAGGAGGCAAAGATCTTTTTTAGCTTTGTCACATCTCTTTATTTTTGGATGTTAAGCAGGAAAAAGATTGGAAGGTCCATTGTTTCTGGGTTGTTTTCTTTCATTAGTCAACTTTTCCCTTAATAAACACTCTTCTGAGCTCCTCTGGGACCATTTGGGGTCAGGCACTCTCTCCAGTGCCTGGCTGCAACCAGAGAACTTCCCTGGGAAGGCATTTCTTCTGGTTCATCCATTGTAGGCATGCTCCACTGCTCTGCAGCTACCCTGCTGCAGGGTGTTTAGGTGCTGTGAAAACATCTGGTGTCCCTGGTTAGCACCAGACAGTATCTTTAGGCTGCATAATGTGCTGGGCTGGAGGCCCTGTACTTCATGCTGTATCCCAGATCTCAACCTGGGGCTATTGAGAGTCACTCATGCCTTGTTCTGTCTCAGTTGGGTAGATGTTTCGCAGAGCATGGACTTCTCTTTGGCTATGGTGTTGCCCAGGGCTTGGCTAAGCCCAGTTATACCTGTCTAGTCTGTAAGCAGAGGCAGCTCATCATAGGATCATCACATCACAGGGTGTTTTTATGCTGGAGAAGACCTTTAAGCTCACGGAGTCCAACCATTAACCCAGCAGGTTAATGCCAGGTGCCAGGTCACCACTAAACCCTCACTACCACATCTGCATGGCTTTGAAACCCCTTCAGGGAAAGGAACTCCACTACTGCCCTGGGCAGCCTGGTCCAGGCCTTGACAACCCTCGAGGGGAAGAAATTGTTCCTCATGTTCAACCTAAACCTCTCCTGGCACAACCTGAGTCTGTTTCTTCTTGTCCTGTCACTTATTCCTTGGGAGAAGAGACTCACAAAACTAAAATATATAGGCACCACATTTTTGCTTTTTGAGGCCAGAAATGATAGCCAAAGATGAAGATAACCAAATCTTTTTGGGGTGATAGTATAGCTGGGGTTGACTGAGCCCTGAATCTGTCTTTGGGAGATAAATATCAGCTACTGAAACTGTCCCTAGCGCTGTCTTCTACATTCAACAGAGGTATTTGAGATGAGCATTTAGCATCCTTTCTGGGACAGAGGAGAAGAATTGTCTTTACTTATCCATGAGCAAAGCAGATGGAGCATTTTGTAGCTGCTGCAGTCACAGGATTGCTGTAAGCACAGCCCTCCTGAGCAGGGGAGGTGTTTGCTGGTCCATCTGTGGTGTATCCCACCAGCAGAGCAGATGAAGCTCCTGCTGAGCCAGTTCTGCCACGTTCTTCTCCTTTGGAAGTGCAGGAGATGTTGCTTGGAGCAGTGGAGTCGTGCTGGCTGACTGCAGGTTTGACTTGCAGCACACATGGTGTCTGTCCTCGGGGTTCTCAGCGCTTCCAGCATGGATTCAGGAAAGCCAACTGGGACTGCCAGACTGACACTGACAAGATTTAGGGTTTGACAAAAGAAAGAAAGATTTTGTTTGGATTTTCTTTGTTTTTACAAAGTGGTCCTAGCATCTGAAATCTGCAGTGGTCGTTGTGTGCTTTAAAACTGAGAAAGGGGTTTAAAACCAGCATTAATTGTTCTGAAACCTTTCCTGCTGCGAGATGCCTCCCACTAAAGCTCCCCTCTGTGGTCTGCTCCGTCCAGACTTAGCTGGTGTCTCACTGCCATCTGTTGTCAGCTGGGTGGAATAGAAACCTGCTCCTTATTTTTCTGGGGATAAGCTTTAATTCCATGAAAACATAAATGATGGGAAATTAAGCTGGTGAAGGCTCTAGAGCACAGGTCTTGGGAGAAGCAGCTGAGGGAACTTGGGTTGTTCAGCCTGGAGGAAAAGGAGGCTCCCTCTCTGGCTCTCTATCATTCCCTGAAAGGAGGTTGGAGCCAGGTGTGGGGGTCAGTCTCTTCTCCAAAGGAACAAGTCATAGGACAAGAGGAAATGGCCTCAAGTTGTAGTAGGGAAGGTTCGGGTTGAACTTGAGGAACAATTTATTCCCCTTGAGGGTTGTCAAGGCCTGACCCAGGCTGTCCAGCCCGGTGGTGGTGGAGTCTCCATCCACGGAGAGGTTTCAAAGCTGTGGAGATATGGTGCTGGGGGTGGTGGTTTAGTGGTGACCTGGCAGTGCTGGGTTAATGGTTGGACTCCATGATCTTAAAGGTCTTCTCCAGCATAAACAATTCTGTGATGTGATGATTCTATGATGAGCTGCCTCTGCTTACAGACTAGACAGGTATAACTGGGCTTAGCCAAGCCCTGGGCAACACCATAGCCAAAGAGAAGTCCATGCTCTGCAAAACTTCTACCCAGAAAAAACAATTCTGTGATTCTATGTAGAAAACCAAGTAAAATGAAAGGCAGGAGGTCAGAGCTGTCCTGGCCTTTAGTTGGTGACAGCAGGAATGTCCCATAGGTGGATAAACCTTGAGAGAGCAAGGGACAGAAAATGAACCCAAAAGGTTTCTGAAGGCAGAATGGGAATTGTAACCTCACTCACATTGCTGCAGCCCAAATGGTAAATGGCAAAACCCCAACAAAACTGGGGAAGTTCTTTTGTCCAGATTTCTTCTGTACTTGATCCCTTTGGAAGCTTTTTCCTTACTGGTGTCATTTGTACTCTGTTGTACATAAGCTGGAGAAAGGTAGTTCCAGAGACGTGAAAACGAGGGAGGCAACTAGTTTTGGTCTGCATGCACTGGAGTAGTTGCCTCCTAAATGCCTCCTCCTCCATCTGTTCCTGACTTCATCCATCAAAATGCTCATTAAAATCCTATCATTCTTTTCTCTCCCACACCTTTGATCTCCTGTTGCTTTTTGCATATTCCCTCACCAAAGTGTGTGCATATCTTCGTGCTAAGAATGAGAATTCTCTGGTGGAAAGCTATGATTTCACCTGGTGGTCTGCTTACTCTGTCCTGCTTCAGGGGAAGAGAGGGTGTTCACCAGAGTGCCAGCAGACTGTTGTCTGGACAGCAGAGACCACTGTATCCCAGCAGAGGGAATCATCTGCTCAGGAAGGCTACACAGCTTTGCCTGCAGCTCTTTCTAAATAGGGGTTGGAGTGGGGAGCAGACTGAGGCCATAAAACTCCTCCAAGCAAAAGAAGTTTCATTCTGCAAGCAGGACATAAAAGTGTCTTTGTGAGGATCAAAAAGGCTTGGTTAGGGCACAGGGCTTAGCAGACACTTGGTGTGAGTCATCTGTCTCTTTTTTGTGTTTTTGACAGAATTGGTCTCCTCCAGGCTGCGAGAAGCTGGGGAAGTGCCTGGAACCCCCCAAATCTGATCCTAAGAAGTGCATTTGGCCTCATTGATCTTCTCTGCAGCCCTCAAGAGCTGCACAGAAAAAAAACCTCCAAGCTGCTGGACAGGGAGTTTACAAAGCATGTCTTCTCATGTTGGCACTCCTGTTTACACAGGAAGGGTGTGATGTATGCATGAAATCATCCTTTGCTCTTCCAAAAGGGCCAGTGTTTATATTGCTGGAGCTCAGGGTTTAGCCTGGGCCCTGCTGCTGGTGCAGTTGTTCCCGTAAATGGTAACCTCTCAGTGAAGACCATTTCAGCTGGGAAAGCTCTCTGGACAGCCACAGCTCTGCCCAAAAATCTTTGGGTGCACCTTTCCTCTAGCTCCTTCCACCCATCCTGCTCTCCCAAACACTGCTCACTCGGATGCCCCAACAGCAGCCGTGGGGGCTGGTTCAGGAAGCTTACAGCTGCCAGAGATCCCAGCCCAAGCAGCTCCTGTTTGGTTTGCCTGTAGCTTGTTGTTTTAACCTTGGAATTTCCATTGTGAACTCTTTGGACACCAACTTGGTTTTCCTTTCTTACTAAACTCATGAGTGGTGGGTACCAGACTGCTGCTGGTTGCACACAAGTGCTCCCTCCTGTTCCCAAGCAAGGGGGAAACAGTCTGCCTTCCTTTTGTTTCCATCTGTAGCTGCAAACACTCCTCATGGAATGGCATAAAGACACTTGGAGATGGTGTTTGTGTAAGTAACGCCTTACTGATGCTGCAGAGGGTGCTCTTGGGGAGCTGGGGATCCATTCTTCATTCAAAGGTGACCTTTATTTCCCAAAATTCTGGGTCCAAATACAGTGTTAAGTCACTCATCTGGTCTCATGATCTGGACCCAGGCAACTTCAGGCTCAGAAGTGCCCATTTACATCAGCTCTTAACTCTTGACCCTGTTTCCAGCCTGCTCTCTCTGAGGAATTCTTGTGCAAACTTTCCACAGCTTGGGTGTAGTTCTGTCTCTGAACAGAGTTCATGCTGAAGGCTGAGCCTTCACACAGTGTTTCAGCTGCTTTGGAGCCTGTTTCACACCCTTTGCTGTTGCTAATAAATGTGTCCTGAACCAAACTGAGCCAGGTTATTCTAGGGCTTCAGGGGAGTAGCTAAAATAAGGAGGGGAGAAGGGAACAAGCAACCCAAACATGCTGTTTGCAGCACCATCAGCTTCATGTCAGACCTGCAGTGTTTTTGTGCACCACCCGTGTCCTTCCCACGTGGTATTGTGCTGCCTTGGGGGAAAATCAGGGTATTGTGTACCTGGAAACAGCTCCATTTCACTCAATCCTGCAATCCCAACACAGTGGGGGTTGGAAAGGACCTCTCGGGATCAATTATTCTAACCCCCTGCTAAAGCAGGATCACCCACTGCAAGCTGTCCAGGATCACAACGTTTGCAATCTCTGCAGAGAAGGAGACTTCACAACCTCTCTGGGCAGCCTGCTCCAGCACCCTCACAGCAAAGAAGTTTCTCCTCATCTTCACATGGAACCTTCTGGGTTCCAGTTTGTGTCTATTGCCCCTTGTCCACCTTTGGCATCACTGACAAGAGTCTGGCCCCATCCTCTTGCCCCCACCCTTAGCTCTTGCTGAGCATTGGTCAGATCCCCTCTCAGGCTGCTCTGCTCCACGCTAAACAGCCCCAGGGCTCTCAGCCCTTCCCCCTCACAGATGCTTCAGCCTCCTCAGCATTTCCTTCAGTTCTCTACTCACTTTGCCTTCCAAGTGAGCTTGGGGATGGCTTGAGATGAGTTGAGAACTCTGCTTCAGTCCTGCTGCCTGCTCCAAGCTTCTCAGCTGCATGTTCTCACCCTCCTTGTGATTCCAAACACTCATTCCCTCCGTTCCCATGGTTTGTGCTACCTGTAACCCCCTCCATGGTAACTCCTGCCAGATATCTCATGAAGCTGGGTGATCCTCTAAGACTGTCATAAGAGCAGGACTTGAGGCAGCTCTTAACTATTCCACCTAGCAGGAATCCCAGGCAACCCTTCAGTGGATGTCACAGCCTCTGAATCTTTCCTTTTGCAGAGCTGCAAATGGCATTTGTTTATAGTCCAAATGTCTTAGCTGCTTATGGTCTTCCTAATTGTCCTTCAAGTAGATCAGGGCGTTTCCCAGTTACTCCATAACATTCTTCCTTGTTTTGACATCCTGGGGATAGCTCAAGTCTTGAGCCTGTTCATCAGTGTTCTGTATGAGGACTGGGAGGAGAACCTGCAGCCCTCGTGTGCATCCAGCAGCACAGGAGACCAGACAAAACCAGTAACTTCCCTTTTTCTGGGTGCTGTCCACCTCTGCTTTAGTGCCTCGCATCCGCCAGAAGTGCTCAAGATCCTGCAGTTCACTGTTATCAGCAGATAAAGATGCCACCAGAGGAGGGAGTCTGTCACTGCGACTGCCTGAAAAGCAAATAGCTCTGAAGGTATCTGCTGTGAACTGTGACAGTGCTTTGTCCTCCTTCATGCTGCTGATGAAGAGATCACATCGCAGGATCACAGCTCCTCGTCTCAGCACTAGCCTAGACACGTTCCTCCATTCTCAGCATTTGCAGAGTGCACGCTGTGAGTGTGCTGCATGCCTGCTGCCTCCTGTCCCCTGCCTGCCCAGCTGCTGCTTCACTCACTGCTTTCACAGCTTGCAGTTTTGAAGAGCCCTGTGTTTCCTGTGACTTGCTTGGACAAGCCATCCTCTTCTCAGCACACCCCGTGTTTGTCTGCCTGCCTAACACAGAGTCCTCATTCCTCCTTCAAATCATCCCACAGTGCATAGAATCACAGGATCAGTTTGGTTGGGATCACAGAATGGCTCAGGTTGGAAGGGGACCTCAGAGATCACCTACTCCAACCTCCCCACCATGGGAAGAGATACCTCTGAAGTAGACACAGCTGCTCAAGGTCTCATCCAACCTGCCTTCGAACACCCCCAGGGAGGAGGCATCCACAGCCTCCCTGGGCAGCCTATTCCAGAGTCTCACCACCCTTGTACTGAAGGATGTCTTCCCAAGATCCAGTCTGAACCTACTATCCCTCAACTTAAAACCATTCCCCATGTCCCTTTGCTAGACACCTTTATGGAAAGTCCTTCTCCAGCCTTCCTGTAGGATCCCTTCAGGTATTGGAAGGCAGCTATAAAAGATCATCAGCCATTAACTCAGCTGTAAAAGATCATCAGCCATTAACTCAGCACTGCCAGGTCAACACTGGCAGCCTCATCTACATGGCTTTGAAATCCCTCCAGGGATGGGGACTCTGCCTCTGCCCTGGGCAGCCTGGGCTAGGCCTTGACAACCCTCAAGGGGAAGAAATTATTCCTCATGTCCAGCCTAAACGTCCTCTAGTGCAACTTGAGACCATTTTCTCTTGTCCTGTTGCTTGTTCCTTGGGAGAAGAGACTGACTCCCACCTGGCTTCAACCTCCTTTCAGGCAGTTGTAGAGAGCCAGAAGGTCTCTCCTCAGCCTCCTCTTCTCCAGTGCTTCACCTCAGGATGCTGGCTGCTATAAGGAAATTGACTTGGTTGCTGTTTATGATCTGCTTTGTACGCTCCTGTTGTCAAAGATCAAAGCTTGAGGTGAGGAAGCTGCTGCTTTAAATACAGTCTGACAGCTGAAGAGCTGAGCAGCATTGCAGACCAGTGCCTTTCCCAAAGATGTACCCACCTGAAAGGTGTGAGGTGAAGAAAAATAAGCTGACTGATCAGAAACACATCCGATGAGTTGCTTTTATGCACCTCACTTCAGGCCAGACTCAGGGAGATGCCTTCCAGATGATGGGGGTGAGCTGGGGTAAAAATAGCTTCTTTTGGTTTCCCTGTATTATTTTTAATGTGGATCGATTTCACAGCTCACACAGCTGCCCAAGTGCTGTTCAGAGGATGCTGCAGGGACCAGGCTTGTCCAAGACCCGAGGCTGTGTCCACCAGCAAGATGCTCACCTGCACAGCTGGTGTGAGGAAGCTCAGAAACACAGATCCACACCATGGATCACAAAGCTGCCAGCAGGTATTGCCACCTCTGCCCCCAAAAATACCCTCAGCCATTGATCTGAGGTCATGCCATGTGATACCTGCCCAGGCTGGGGAACTGTCTGTGCTGGAACAGGTGATGGAACTGCAGGAGCTGCCTCTGGCACCTTCCTGGGGTTGTGTGTGCAAGAGGAGTGGGTCTGGTGGGGTTTCCTGGCTGACTGGGGACCTGCAGCAGTGGAGCTGGTATGTTGGTGGCTTCTCCAGCTGCAAGGCAGACAAGGTAAAGGAAAGATGGTGTCTAAGATTGTTTCTAGGTGAACAGAATGCCAGATTGATGGGGCTTGGAAGGGACCTCTGAAGATCATCTAGTCCAAAACCCCTGCTAAAGCAGGGTCACCCACAGCAGGTTGCCCAGGATCACAATGTCCAGTCAGGTATGGAATCTCTGCAGAGGAGACTCCACAACCTCCCTGGGTAGCCTGCTCCAGGGCTGCAGCACCCTCACAGCAAAGAAGTTTCTCTTTAAGTTCTAGTGAAACCTCCTGGGTTCCAGTTTGTGCCTGGTACCCTTTGTCCTGTTGCTGGGCACCACTGGCAACAGTCTGGGCCCATTCTGTTGCCCTCAACCCTGCATCTCTTGTTGAGCATTGATCAGATCCCCTCTCAGGCTGCTCTTCCCCAGGCTGAACAGCCCCAGGGCTCTCAGCCTTTCCTCCTCACAGAGATGCTTCAGGCCCCTCAGCATCTCTGTAGCCTCCACTGAACTCTCTCTGCTTCTCTTAAACTGGGGAGCCCAGAACTGGACACAGACCTCCAGGTGTGACTTCATCAGGGCAGGGCAGAGGAGAGCAGAGGGTGAGGAAAGCCTTCCTCAGTCTGCTGGCCATGCTCTTCTTCATGCACCACAGGAGACCATATGCTTTCTTGGCCATGAGGGCACATTGCTGGCTCATGGGCAGCTTCTTGTCCCCCAGCACTCCCAGCTCCTTCTCCTCATAGCTGCTTTCCAGCAGATCAGCCCCTCAGCTGTACTGGTGCAGGGAGTTATTCCTCCCCAGGTGCAAGACCCTCCACTTGCCCTGGTTGAACTTTTCCTTCCTTTAAATCCATCTGCTGAATGCTAGAAGCTTAGCATCTGCTCGGGCTAAGAATCCAAGGAATTTCTTCCTTGCCTTTAATTTCCAATTAGCTGAGCCTCTCAAGTTCCCTTTCCTGCCCCCCAGGGCTCTGTTATCATCTGACTCTCCATGCAGAGAAGCTTCTGAAATTGATGTAACTAATAGTCGTGGAAAAAAGTTCTCCTGCGTTTCCAGTTGGCGGCTGTGGAAATGGAGCCTTGATTCCAAACCCTGCGGCGACAAATGGATTATTTCGGTGACAAAACGACTCTCTGCCACCCAGCAGCAATTTGGGGAATCTGAACACTGGAATTGGAAACCAGAAGATTTAATTCCAAACACTTAGAGCTGAGGTTAATGCCCCACAAACTCTATTCAGCCGTGGAAGGTAACTCCCCTCCACGTTTGAAACAGGAGGCTGAGGAGCGGTGTCAGAAGTGGAAATGGGCCAAGAGTGGAACATCTCCCTTATGAGGGGAGGCTGAGGCAGCTGGGGATCTTTAGCTTGGAGAAGAGGAGACTGAGAGGTAACCTTATTAATGTTTAGAAATATGTGAAGGGCAAGGGTGAGGAGAACAGAGCCAAGCTCTGCTCAGTGATGTCCAATAGTAGGACAAAGTACAATGGGTGCAAGCTGGAGCATAGGAGGTTCCTCATGAACATAAGGGAAAACCTTTCTCCTGTGAGGGTAACAAAATGCTGGAGCAGGCTGCCCAGAGAGGTTGTGGAGTCTCCTCTGGACATATTCAAAACCCTCCTGGGCGTGTTCCTGTAGGACCTACTCATCCAGCCTGGCCTTAAACATCTCCAGGGATGAGGCCTCAACCACCTCCCTGGGCAACCCATTCCAGCCTCTCACCACTCTCATGCTGAACAACTTCCTCCTCACATCCAGTCTGAACCTACCCATCTTCAGCTTTGCTCCATTCCCTCTAGTCCTGGCACTACCTGATAGCATAAAGAGTCCTTCCCCAGGTTTTTTGTAGGCCCCCTTCAGATACTTCCAACTGGAAGGCCACAGTAAGGTCACCTGGGAGCCTCCTCTTTCTCCAGCCTGAACAGCCCCAACTCTTTCAGTCTGTCCTCATAGGACAACCTCTAACGTTTGTGACTCTTGTGAAGTTCAGACCCAAGCCAGAGTGAGTGATACCCACATTCTGTAATCAGGTGTCACATGGTGTCTGGGGACTGAATTCTGGGTGAGTTTTGGGGTTGACAGTGAGCTCTTACTAGAGGACCTGGAAGTAATATTGCTGAGAAGAGGCTGCTGAACTTTGGACGCTCATTGCTACGTGGAAAGAAGCAGAACTTGGTACTGGCTGAGGTGAGCCTTTCCCAAAGGTGATGGTGAACAGCTTCCAAAAGCCTCCTGGGCTTGTGTAAAGTCAAGCAGGCAAGAAGAAGGTCTCCCCACTGTTGGAGAATTCTCTTTATTCCATGAGGACACCTTCAGAGTCACCAAAATCATTTCAGCTGAAGAAAGGCCTTCTGAAGGTAAGAATAGTTTGAACCATCAATGGGGTTTAGGGGGAAGGCAGTGCTGGGAGGCAGCTCATGATCTGCAAAGCTGCCAGCAGCCTCTTCACAGCTAGAGGAGAAAAACCTCTCCCCAGAGATCTTGCTGTTGTCCTCAGCACTGGGAAACTTGACAAGCTACAAGTGCTTTTACTCTCTTAAGAGCCATTTGCTCTCCAAATAACTCTTCTTCAGTTAGAGTGGCTTGGTTTCCATTTCTCTTAACAGTTCCAACACTTGGAAATTGACTCTTGGTTTTGTTTTCTGATAGTATTTGGTGTGATAACCCCTTGGTGTGTTATCAGAAGGTGACATAGGTGGTGCCTCCTGAAGGAAGCTCTTAGTTTGTAAGAGTAAGGGAAGAACTGAAATCCCATTTTAGGTTCTTTTATTTTTCCTTTGGAAAGTGACTAGTTGAAGGAATGGCTCCATGGGCCTGTTGCCTTTATATCCCCTTCCACTGGTTAATGTTTATCTGCCACTCAGAGTGACAGATTCTAGTTCAGGCTCCAGTTTGGTGCCATGGACAGAGGCATTGAGTGCAGCCTCAGGAAGTTTGCTGACGACACCAAGCCGTGTGGTGCAGCAAACACACTGGAGGGCATGGATGCCATCCAGAGGGACCTGGACAGGCTGGAGAGGTGGGCACAAGCCTCACGAGGTTCAAAAAGACCAAGTGCAAGGTCCTGCATCTGGGTCGAGGCAATCCCAAGCACAAATACAGGCTGGGCAGTGACTGACTGGAGAGCAGCCCTGAGGAGAGGGACTTGGGGGTGCTGGTGGATGAGAAGCTCAACATGAGCCAGCAGCGAGCACTTGCAGCCCGGAGGGCAAAGCAGATCCTGGGCTGCATCAGGAGAAGTGTGGCCAGCAGGGACAGGGAGGTGATTCTCCCCCTCTGCTGTGCTCTGGTGGGACCCCACCTGGAGTACTGCATCCAGTTCTGGAGCCCCTGTTACAAGAGGGATGTGGAGATACTGGAGCCTGTCCAGAGAAGGGCCATGAGGATGTTCAGAGGGCTCCAGCACCTCTGCTATGAGGACAGACTGAACGAGTTAGGGTTGTTCAGTCTGGAGAAGAGGAGGCTCCAAAGTGACCTTATTGTGGCCTTGCAGTATCTGAAGGGGGCCTACAAAAAAGCTGGGGAGGGACTTTTTAGGCTCTCAGGGAATGCCAGGACTAGGGGGAATGGAGCAAAGCTGGAAGTGGGTAGGTTCAGCCTGGACGTGAGGAGGAAGTTGTTGAGCATGAGAGTGGTGAGAGGCTGGAATGGGTTGCCCAGGGAGGTGGTTGAGGCCCCATGCCTGAAGGTGTTTAAGGCCAGGCTGGATGAGGCTGTGGCCAGCCTGCTCTAGGGTAGGGTATCCCTGGGCATAGGAGGGGGGGTTGGAACTAGATGATCCTTGTGGTCCCTTCCAACCCTGACTGATTCCATGATTGTGCTTATATAAATCCCAAAGAGAGCTGCATCCCAAGCCCCAAGCCTGTGGGCTCTTAGGAGTGTAAAAAACTCTGCCATCCAGCTTTTCCAGAGAGCCAATCTGGCAGCTCATTCTGCCTTTGTCCCTCCTGGAGTCACTTAATACCCTCCTGGGTGACATGTAGGTTGGTAGCAGGATTCCCATCTGACAGGGGTCAGGGATGAAAAGCCCATTGGCCCTTTCACCAGCAGCAAGGAATGCGTCCCAAATCCATTAGCTCTGGATCAGGCTCTAAATCCCTTCTTGGCTGAACCAAAGGAGACAAAAAGGGAGGTCATGTCTTCTCCTGCAGCAGGCAGGAGGTGCTGGGCTTGGCTCTGCCCCAAATAGGATGCTGTGGAAGGGCAGAGTGGGTTCACAAGGCTTTCCTCAGTTTGAGGAGGGGGAGACACAAAACTTGCTCCTTTTTGAGCAGGGACGCTCCAGTCCTGAGCGCAGGATGCTGGCTGAGGAGCTGCATTCTTCTGCTGGAAGAGGAGATGGCAAATGTGTTGTGTTATAAAAAAAAGGGAGGTTGAAGGGGGGGGTTTAAAGTGTGTTTGTCAAGCTGGAATTGAAATGTTCCAGCAGATTTGAAAGGAAATGTTCTCCTTTCCCCTCGTGGGGCCCGGCAAAATTTGGGGCATTTTGTTCCACTTCGCAGTGAAGTTTTAACGGGAACAGAAACTTCAATCCTCAGCAGGGCTCTTCTAATTGCCTGAGGAGGCTGAATAGAGGTGGCTCTCAACTTTATACCCCAACTTCTGTGTTCACCATCTGATAATATCAGGACCTCCAAGCATTCTTTATAGAATCACAGAATCAGTTAGGCTGGAAAAGACCTTTAAGATCAAGTCCAAGCATTAATCCAAGTCCACTGCTAAAACATGATTTAAAACCTTAGTTTTAAATCCCTGTGTCCAAGAGAGAGGCAAAGGCAGTGTCCTCCTGCCACAGCACCCTCTTCTGAGGTGGTGATTCCTCAGCCAAGCACAGAACAGCCCTGAGTCTCTTCAGGCCATGAGTGGATGTGGAAGCACCTCCCCAGTGATATTCCAGAGCCCTTTGACATCACAATTGGAAGCAGGTCCTAGGGAAGTTCTTAGGGGATGGAAATTGCAGTCAGCACTGTTGTCTGGAAGGTTGAACAGGGACAGGAAAAACTGATTTACTTTGGAGATTCAGAACCAGTCCCTGCTGGTAGGTGCAGTTTGTGTCCTTTGAAATCAGAATCGTGGAATCATTTGGGTTGGAAAAGACCTTTTAAGATCTTGGAGTCTAACAATGTTCTAACTACCAAGTCTGGTGCTAAATGTGGTGGTCCCTCAGCACCACTTCTCTGTGTCATTTAAACACCTCCAGGGATGGAGATTCAGCCACCTCCCTGGGCAGCCTATTCTAGTGTCTGAAACCCCTTTCAGTTAAGCAGTTTCTTCTAATGTCCAACCTAAAGCTCACCTGGTGTGATGGAAGATTAATGAGGTGAAGATTACTGAGGCTGAGAGACCTGAGAGGTGTGGAGGTTTAAATTATGTGGCATAATTTCTGGCAACTGAATCACTGAAGGTCTGATTTGGTGTAACCTTTATGCTTCTCCTAGCTAAACTGATGGTGTTGGACAGGCCTGATCACACGAGAGAAGAGGACAGATCCCTCCAGTGGCTTCTTCACCTGGCTGCTGGACATGAAGAGACCCTTGAAAGCCTTCATCACCTTGTCCTGGTGAGAGCCACAGGTTTGTGCTGGGATAGGTTGGCATGAGGGACTGCACAGGCAGTGCAGAAACATTGTGAGTGATTTCAACCCACAGAAGTGAACCTCTAGGAGCAAATTGCTTCTAGAGATCTCCCTGACTGTGGGAGGATCAGCCTGGGGCATGATCCAGAGTGGTTCTGTTGATCTGCTCAGGCTCTGCAGAGGGAGCTGGACAGGCTGGATTGATGGGCTGAGGTCAGTGGATTGAGGTTCAATAAGGCCAAGTCCTGGGACCTGGTGGTGGAAACACAAAGCCCCTCCTGGGGCCTCTGCTTCCTGGGAGGGGTATTGTGTTTCTGGATGACCTTTAACATGTATGTAACTGTAAGTATTTGTAATAAATTGTGATTATCTGCTTGCATATTGTGCTAAGCTGTGAATATAAACCTTCATCCCTTAACTTCCAGCAGTCTGAGTCTAGTCTGGGTGATTTCATTGTGTGTGGAGGGTGGGCAACTCCCAAACCGTCACAGTTGTGTAGTAGGGTCACCAAAAAAGTGTGATGAAGACCCCATCTTAGAGTTCAGAGGACAAAGGATGCCTGGTGTTCACCCTGCAGGCTGCAAAAGAGCCTTTTCCCAGCTCCTGCTGATTTCCATATGTAGGCAAATAAATTCCACCACTTCTATCTGCCAGGAAGAAGAGGAGTTGCTGGAGAAGCTCCTTGTCCAGTACTGTGTTTGGTGAGAAACGCTTCCAGCTCATCCAAGGGAGAGCAGGTTCCAGAGGAAGGCTCTGTGCTTCACCTCTGTTTGCTTCACTGGAACAGCTCCTGGAGAGGAATTTTTCTGGTGCCAAAGAGATAATCTGACTTGAGGGAAAAGCTGAGCCTGTAAGGTTGTGAAAGGAGGAGGCACGTGGAGGAGGCTCCCTGGGGATCTTCACAAGAAAAGAGCAGCTTTTGTCCTGGCCTCCAGATTGTCTCTTTACACCTCAGCTATCCATTTGGGTGTGTTAAGAAGAGCGTGGCCAGCAGGTTAAGGGAGCTTGACTTGCCCCTCTGCTCTGGGCTCCCTAGTTCAAGAGAGGAAGGGAACTACAGGGGAGAGTCCAGTGGAGGCTGCAAAGATACTGAGGGGCCTGAAGCATCTCTGTGAGGAGGAAAGGCTGAGAGCCCTGGGGCTGTTTTAGCCTGGAGAAGAGCAGCCTGAGAAGGGATCTGATCAGTGCTCAGCAAGAGACAAACGGTGGGAGCAAGAGGATGGGCCCAGACTGTTGCCAGTGGTGCCCAGCAATAGGATAAGGGGCAACAGGCACAAACTGGAACCCAGGAGGTTCCATGTGAAGATGAGGAAAAACTTCTTTGCTGTGAGGGTGCTGTAGCCCTGGAGCAGGCTGCCCAGAGTTGTGGAGTCTCCTTTTCTGCTGTGGCTGACCATGCTGTAGAAGTGGTGTTGGACTAGATGAGCTCCAGAGGTCCCTTCCAGTCCCCACCACACTGGGATTTGGGGATGCTGTGTGATTAATCAAGTGCCTTTTGCTGTCTTTAGATGAATTCAGAAGGAAATGGAGCAGTGGAGGGTCCAGGTGCAGAAAACAATCCCTGGAGCTTTGCAGCAAGCATTGAGAGCTACACAATGACCCAGGACATGTTGGGTGTTGGGGTGGGGTGGAATCAGGTGGATCATAATCCATGCTGTGTACATAAGCCTGTCATGGCTGAGTTGGAATAGACTAATGAGGAAGGAGTAGGTAGCAGCTCAGCACTCTGTACCGAAGTGCTGCAGCTCCAGCCTGATTGGTCCACACCAAATCACTGCAAAATAGCTGCTGGCTGATGATCACACACCTCAGAGGCCCAAACGGCTGCCCAGAGGGTGTGGAGCTGAAGCTGGTCTCATCACAGCTATCAGCAGCAAGCACCAAGCTTGGTCAGGGGTGCTGCATGCCAGAACTGCCTTTGCTTTCTGCAGCAGCCTGTCCTCAGCAGCATTTGGGGCAGCTCCAAGCCATGTTTGCTCATGTAAGAGATCTGCACCACATCTCCTGCCCATGGTGGATTTTGCATGGGCAAATGGCTGTTGGCCCATTGGGAGACAGGAGATAGGAGCTGTGTGAGGGTGCCCTGACACCAAGAGCTGCTGAGCTGTGAGACCAGGACGGAGGGCATGCAGAGCAAGTCTGTTATCAACCCCCATGGGTGTGATCCAAACCAACATCTTCAAGACACACACAATGCCATTCTGGGGGTTCATGGGAGGTGACAAGGGACAGAAAAGTGGGAGATAGTTTAGTCATAACAAATTTTCAGGGGTGAGAGGTGGAAGTGTAACTCCTGGCCATGGGATCCCTTTTCCAAAGGTGGCTGGGGCAAGGCAGGACCCTTGAAATGGCTTCAGCTTGCACCAGGGAAGATTTAGGTTGGATATTAGAGGAAATGTCTTCACTAAAACAAGCTCCTGAAGGAGGTGGTTGAGTCTTCATCCCTGAAGGTGTTTGAAAGACAGAGAGATGTGGTGCTGAGGGACCACAGCACCACATTTAGCATCAGACTTGGTTGAGTTTGATAATGGCTGGACTCAGTGATCTCAAAGATCTTTTCCAACCAAAATGATTCTATGGTTCTAGAGCCCAAGGGCTCTGTGCACTGGGGTACCAGAGCTCCATGCACCGGGGAGTCAGGGGTAGCAGAGCTCCCAGCACCTAGGGGTCGACACTCCAGGGTAGAAGAGCTCCAAGCACCTAGGGGTCGACACTCCAGGGTCGCAGAGCTCCAAGCACCTAGGGGTCGACACTCCAGGGTCGCAGAGCTCGGCCCACCGCGGGGGCAGTGATGCTGCATATCCCGGGGTACCAGATCTCCGTGTACCGGGAGTCGGGGGCTACGTGCTTCAGGGTATCAGAGCTCTGCTCACGGGGATTCATGCACCGGGGGATTGGGGGCTCCGTGCACCGCAAGGACCGATGCCTCCTACTCCGAGCTAGCAGTCCCCCTGCGCCCCGGTAGCGAGGCGCTCGGTGCAGGCGGCCCCGGAGGAGGTTCCGGGCCGCTCCCCCGACACCGAAACCCCGCCCGCCGCCCCGGAGGCTGCGCAGAGCGGGGCCGCCATGAGCGGGGAGAGGCTGCAGCGAGTACGGGAGCGGGTCCGGTCCTTCCCCGACTTCCCGCAGCCCGGTGTGTTGTTCCGGTACGGACCGGGTTGGGCATGGAGCAGGGTACGGGGCTGGAGCGGGGACGAGGGGGATGGAGTAGGGTTGGGAAGGATGAGACAGGAACGGAGCCTTGCTGCCCATCCCCTCTTCCACTGCCCATCCTTCCCCATCCCTGCTCCTGGACCCATTTCCTCTAGGTTTAGGAGCTCGGTTGGGAGCCAGAGCAGCTCCTAGAGATAACTCACTGCTCTCCTCTGACTCCTTTTAACTGCTCTGCTTTCCCATTGCAGCGATATCAGCCCTTTGCTGAAGGACCCTGCAGCCTTCAAGGCTTTGATTGATCTTCTGGAAGACCATTTGAGGGCATCTTTCCCCAAAATTGACTTTATTGCAGGTGAGTGGTGGTTGAAACCTCTCTAGAGGCTATCAGAGAGCATCATGTCCTTGGGCTGCCTGGACAGGAGGCATAAGGAGGCTCCTCTGTTAGCAGGCCAGCAAATGCTGTAGCCTTTGGACATTCTAATCACTCAAATGTTGACCTCTATCCATATGGTAACACCAAGAGAGGTTATACCCTTCTCTTACTCCTGTAGCTTCCTGAAACCCTAGTTTGGGATGTGGCATATTCCATCTGGTGATGTTTTGGTGCTAATTTCCTAAGTCAGTGCTTTCATCATGAAAAAAGGCAGTCAGGGAGGAGTGAAAGCCTGATGTCAAGCCAGCCTGTGAGGTCTTGCACAGTCCCCAGGGTGGGCAGACTATGTTACAGCATGTCATCCTGAGGAGGCCTTTTCAAGTCAGCAGAACCAGGCTTTGTGCTGACAGCACATTGCAGCACACTTATGGAAGGGGCTTGGACTGCTTAGGAAGGTGCTGCTTGGACTGGGTCATAGCCCAAAGTTCAAGGAGTCCAGAGCAAACCTTGTCCAAGTGCCTCGTGATAACGGAAATTGGTGCAAAGTCCCTTGGCTGTGTGGCCAAACTGATAGTGGGGCTCTGCTCAGCTTATCTCTAAGAAGGAGAGCTAAAGGAGAGGCAAAACAGGGTGTTAGGGGGTTCAGTGGGGTGCCCTGAAGCCTGTCAGCAGCACGTCTTGGGGAGTACAGGCAGTGCAGAAACATTGTGAGTGATTTCAACCCACAGAAGTGAATCTCTAGGAGCAAACTGCTTCTAGAGATCTCCCTGACTGTGGGAGGATCAGCCTGGGGCATGATCCAGAGTGGTTCTGTTGATTTGCTCAGAGATCTGCTCAGGCTCTGCAGAGGAAGCTGGACAAGCTGGATTGATGGGCTGAGGTCAGTGGATTGAGGTTCAATAAGGCCAAGTCCTGGGTCCTGCACTTAGGTCACAACAACCCCATGAATACTTCAGGCTTGGGGCAAGATGGCTGGAAAGCTGCCCGGTGGAAAAGGACCTGGGAGTGTTGTTTGACAGCAGCTGAAGATGAGCTAGCATGTGCCCAGGTGGCCAAGAAGGCTACCAGCAGCCTGGCTTGCAGGAATATGGTGGCCAGTAGGACTAAGACAGTGATTGTCCTCCTGTGTTCAGCACTGACAAGGCCACACCTCCAATCCTGTGCTGGGTTTTGGGTCCCTCGCTTGAAGAAGGAGGTTGAGGTGCTGGAGCAGGTCCAGGGAAAGGCAACAAAGCTGATGAAGGGTCTAGAGTACAGATCTTGAGAGGAACAGCTGAGGGAACTGGGCTTGTTCACCCTGGAGAAAAGGAGATTGAGGGAAGACCTTCTGGCTCTCTACAACTCCCTGAAAGGAGGTTGGAGCCAGGTGCGGGTTGGTCTCTTCTCCCAAGGAACAAATGACAGGACAAAAGGAAATAAACATCTTCAAGTTGTCCAGGGGGAGTTTTAGGTTGGACAGGAGGAACAATTTCTTTACTGAAGGAGTGGTCAGGCACTGGAGCAGGATGCCCAGGAAGGTGGTGAAGGGGTTCATCCTGGAGGAGTTCAGAAAATGTGTGGACGTGGCGCTTCAGGAAATGGTTTAGTGGACATGGTGATGTTGGGTCCATGGTTGGACTTGATGATCTTAAAGGTCTTTTCCAACCCAGATGATTCTGTGTTGTGAGTTTTTGTCTGCTCTGTCTCCTCCCCTAGGCCTGGACTCTCGTGGCTTCCTCATAGGCCCCCCCCTCGCTCAGAGGCTGGGGATTGGCTTTGTGCCCATACGCAAGAAGGGGAAACTTCCTGGCCCCACCGAGTCTGTCTCCTACAGCCTTGAGTATGGCAAGGTAAAGCCTGGGGAGAAGGGAAAGGTTCCCAGGCTGGCAGATGCAGGGCTGGGGGGGCATAGCCAGGGACCGGGGGGATAGAACCAGCTTTGGGGGAGCAGTCCCTGATCTGGGTTTTGCAGCCACGAGGATTCTGGCGCGGCACAGGCTTTGGGAGCGCTGCTGAGCTTCACCACGTCCCAGCATGGCAGCTGCTGCCCCAGGCCACGGGCTCGTGGTTTGTGTCAGTGAGCTGCAGGGTGACGTTTTGGCTCTGGGGTGGGGGGCTTTGGTTGGAGGATGATAAGACATGGTGCTAAACTGCTTTCTTTGGCTTGAATTCAGGGTCATGAACGTGGAGTGTGTTACTCACTCTTCCAGTAAGTGCTCCAAGTGCTCCTTTGTTGCATGGCTTCAGCTCACCTCAGCAGGCTGCAGCCTCCCCCGTGACAGGGCATGGGGGGGGTGAGCTAACAACGTGTTACTGCTGGCACCTAACGCCCCTAGAACCACCTGACCTCGGTGGTAGTTGGCAGGGTTGTTTGGGCCAACCCCTGTGTGGGACAAGCTCCACCTGACACCAGATGTTGCCTTGTGATGGTTGGGAACTGCCTTGGCAGCGCCGCGCTGCAGCCCTGGTGCGTTGCAGGTTTTCCTCACTGGAGAAGTGTTTTGGGATGAGGTTTCCTGGTGGGACCATGTTGAGCATTAAGGATCTTGGCGTGCCAGAGGGTTGGCCCAGCAATCACCTAACCTGCTTACTGTTCCCATGGCATTTCCCTGGAGCTGGAGCCTGTGGTTTAGGTGCTGAGCGCTGATCTCGCTGGAGACTTGTTGGCAGTTGCTGATGTGTTTGCCTCTGAGGCAAGACTGAAATGAAGCTCCTCTTTCCACCCTGCAGGCTGAGCTCGAAATCCAGTGTGACGCTGTGGAGCAGGGACAAAAAGTAGTCATTGTAGATGACTTGCTTGCAACTGGAGGTGAGAGGAGCAGATGGTGTAGCCCATCTACATGTGTGATGGGAGCAGAAGGGGTGGCTGTGAGGGCTAAAGCTCCTCAAGTGATGATGTTTCTGCTCCACCTGTGTTGTGCAGGCACCATGTGTGCAGCCTGTGAGCTGCTGAAGAGGCTGAAGGCTGATATCCTGGAGTGCCTGGTGGTCATAGAGTTAAAATCCCTGAAAGGCTCAGAGAAGCTCAAGTCCATCCCTTTCTACTCACTGCTGCAGTACAACTGAGAAGGAGCCAGAAGAAGGGAGTGCAGCAGTTTGGGGCTTTATTCAGTGCTTTTTTATATCATGAGGGGGTGGGCAGAGGTGGGGAACCTACAATGTGATCCAGATGCCAGACAATCATAAGGTCTGTTTGTTTTCCAAGCCACAGATTAAGGTGGGTGAGGGTTCTAAAGATCCTTTTTGAGTTCATTCTTTTGGGAAAAAGGAACAACCTGACTGGGTTTGGGGAATGGAGACCAAGATGCAGCTTCACTGACTGTTTTTAGGGACCAAAGGGGGTTTAGACAAGATGGCCTTTGAAGGTCCCTTCCAATCCAATGCAGTCTGTGAAAATGCTGAGGCAGGAGAGGTCTGATGGCTTTGGTTGTGGGGGACAGTTGATAAACCCCTGTGTTTGACCACAGAGGGTGGTCTGGCTGCTCTCTGCTGTCCCTCACACCAGAATAAGTTGTTCTTTCATTAAGGTTGTGCTCGTGAAGGAGAATTAAACATCTTCCCAGCTCGTGTCCTGAAATCAGAGGAAGCTGCCAGCACAGCAGGGATTGCTGGTTGATGAGCTCAGGCACTGTGTCAGTTTGGCTTGTGGTCTCCTTCCCTTGAGAATGCAGGGGGCTGAAGGTCTCTTGTAGGAAACAATCTGTCTTCCCTTGATGCAGGGTGGATCATAGCAGTGGATTTTGCATCACTAGGGGCAACTACATGGTGAGTGACAAGCAGTGAGGAAGGAGGTCATGCTCAGGGCTGTTCTGCCTTCTGCCCAGTAGCACTGGCACCTACCACCACTCACAGCTCTAGCCAGTGCTGGCAGCTTTTCTTTAGCACAGATTCTCCATCTCCTACAACACTCCACTCCTTATGCTGCTGGCACCCCTCTGCTGGGTTCTTCTTGGGGCATCAGGGCATTGAAAGGACAATGCCAGTTTGGAGACTGATGTTGCTGGTAGGTTTAGTGTCAGGCAAAGGTATAGGAAAGAAAGCGGTGTTCTGTTTGCAGCTGAGCTCCTGTGAGCTCACTCAGATTGTGTGCTGGATGACATGGGGTTTGGAGACGTTCTCTAGAGTGCAGAATCATGGAATGCTTTGGATTGGAAGGAACCTTTAAAGCATGGTTTGCTTTGGTGCTGAGGGACATGGTTTAGTACCGGGCTTGGTAGAGTTAGATAATGGTTGGACTCAGTGATCTTAAAGGTTGTTTCCAACCAAACTGATTCTATGAGTAGTTAAAACCTGATGTGCCAAAGCTTCCACATGCCTGAGAACATCAGGGTCAATGTTCCTATCCCAGCAGGGGCTGAATTTGCTGATAAAATAAATCTTGTTTTTATTTTTCCTAAACTGCCTCAGAGCTGTTCTTGTAGGAGGAGCTGAAGCTGTTCATGACTCTCGTGAAGGTCTTCCTCCAAAGCCAGGCTCACAGTGAAGGGGAAGGCTGTGATTTGAGCCCCCCAGCCTTGCCACCCAAACTGTTTGGAAGAAGTGCCACGAGGATGATCAGAGGGCTGGAGCATCTCTCCTGCGAGGACAGACTGAACAAATTGGAGCTGTTCAGTCTGGAGAAGAGAAGGCTCCAAGGTGACCTTATTGTGGCCTTCCCCCTTTGCTCCATCCCCCTAGTCCTGGCACTCCCTGATAGCCTAAAAAGTCCCTCCCCAGTATCTGAAGGAGGCCTACAAAAACACTGGGGAGGGACTTTTTAGGCTATCAGGGAGTGCCAGGACTAGGGGGATGGAGCAAAGATGGAGGTGAGGAGATTCAGACTGGACGTGAGGAGGAAGTTCTTCACCATGAGAATGGCAAGAGCCTGGAATGGGTTGCCCAGGGAGGTGGTTGAGGCCCCATGCCTGGAGGTATCATAGTATCATAGTATCATCAGGGTTGGAAGAGACCTCACAGATCATCAAGTCCAACCCTTCACCACAGAGCTCAAGGCTAGACCATGGCACCAAGTGCCACATGTTTAAAGCCAGGCTGGATAAGGCTGTGGCCAGCCTGCTCTAGGGTAGGGTGTCCCTGCCCATGGCAGGGGGGTTGGAACTAGATGATGCTTATTGTCCTTTCCAACCCTGACTGATTCTATGATTCTAAATCTCTTGCCAGGATGGAGCAATTCAGGTGTCTTCTCCATGCCTGATCCCAACCTCAAGCTTGAGGGGAGCACCCAAACTAATCCTGCTGGGTTGCAGAGGAAGTGCCCAGCGCTGGTAGGAGCACAAACCAAGCTTCCACAGAGCTCAGGTCACAGACCCTGCCTTTTTGAAGGGCCACTACAGCTCTTTTCCATCAGCAGTTCCTGAAAAGCCACTTTGGTGGCTGCTCAGTTTGTGCTGAGAGGCTCCATTTCCCCAGCAGAACCTTCCCCCGGGGCATTGTTTTTTCACAGCCAGTGCAGGCAGTGCCTGGGGAATTCTTGGCACAAGAAGGTCTCTACTGTGATGTAGAGAAGGGGGAAGGAAAAAAAAAACAAACAACCAAGAAAAAAATCTTTTCCACTCCAAAGGGCTGTGGAAAGCAGCTGTGGAAGTGTCAGCCCTGCCAGTGCCAGAGCTGGCTGCGTGCAGAGCCAAGGGCTGACATCAGGGAACGTGGGGACGGTGCCTTCGCTGAGCAACCGTTGATGTCATTTGCTTGTAGAGACAAGGCTCTGTAGGGGTGGCTTCCAGGCAGGAGGAAGGTTTTGGTTGGGTTTTGTCCCAAGCAGCAGAAACAGAAGCTTGCTGCAAGCTCTCCTGGGGCACGAGTGAGCCTGCTAGGCTGCCCAAATTAGCTCCTTTTGAACTCGAGCTCCCCTCAAACCCCAGCTCCTCTACTACAGCAAGGTCCCCTCAGCCTGGTTGATAGCCCAGTCTTGCATCCCAGCTCTCTGCATCCCCCCTCCATCTTCTGGGCTGAGTTTAAACTCTCCTCCCTGGAAACTAGGCTACCTCCCGCCAGCAGCGTGGGCCAACTGGCCTGTCCAACAGCAAGCAGGATCCTGGAGGAGGAAGAGGAGGAGGCCAACTGGCCTGCATGACGGCAGGCAGGGTTGTGGAGGAAGAGGAGGAGCCTGCTCCCTGGAGCAGCGCTAGAGGTCTCCCAGTGCTGCCAGCCTCCAAGAGCAGCACTTCAGGTGGAGAAGCTCCCCTAGACCTGCATGGTGGTCCCTGGGTGGACTTTCCCACCCAGAGGGACGAAGAGAAAGTCACCTTTCCATGCGTGTCCTTCATGTCCCATGCTACAACCAGCCCAGTCTGGCTCAGGAAGTGGTGTGAGGTGTGCCCCGCATGGTGTGGGTAGCTCCCACCTCCTCCCCTGTGCCTGTCCCACAGCAGGCACTGACCTCACCTGCAGCCATCACCACATGCTTTGTCCTTTTTCCACAGCCCCCTTCAGCTGAGTGACCTGAGGCTTTTTCCACAAGGGAAAGGGAGGGAGAAAGAAAGAAAGAAAAGGGGAAGGGAAAAAAAATAGGAAAACAGGGGGGGGGGGGATGGAAAAAGCCCCCTGCTGCCCACTCCCAACCCTGCCTGCTCCTGTCCCCAGTCCCCACTTACAAAAGCTGCTTTCAGCCTCCTGCAAGCCCACGCTCACTTTTTCCACCAAGTCCTTCTGCAGGAGCTGGAGGAGGACTCAGCCCTCTGGCCAGTGCCAAGTGCCATAGAGAAGCACGGTGCTGGCAGGCAGAGGGCAGTGAGGACAGCACTGGGGTCACACCACTCAGGCTCTAGTTAAAACATTTAATGCAAATGTGTTTTGACAAGTCCTGCAGTTGCATCCCAACAGCACTGGAGATGATTTTTCCCTTCCCTTAAAAACACAGAACCAAAGCCCAGAGCTCAAGAAAAACATCCAGTTGTGAACTTCTTCTCTAGCTACTTCCTGCTTCCACCCCACCAGGGCCCAAGTTAATGGAAGAAACCTGCTTGAAACCACAAGAAGCCTCTATGAAACTTCGAGGAGGTTCCCTCATCCAACCTTCCCTTCATGAAACTGAGAAGGCTTCCTGCATGAAACCTCGAGGAGAAGCCTCTGTGAAAACGTGAGGAGCCTCCCACATCAAACCTGCCTCCATGAACCCCCAAGGAGAAACCTCCTGCATGAAACCCCAAGGAGAAAGCATTAAGCAGAAAAGCTTCTAACTCCTCTTCACCACCTGTATCCTCACTCCAGGACTATGTGGCCTTCAGCACAAGGGTTATGGGAGCTACCATCCCCATGGACCCTGGCAAAGGGATGTATTAAGTTAAAGACATTTCACTCTTCTTCAGACACCCCCAAGGATGAGCCCACACCAGTCCCAGGAGCACTATCTGAATTTGCTACATTTAGAGGAGACTGCACCGGGGAAGCCTCGACCCTTGGGGTGGTGCTCAGAGAGTTTCTTCCTCCTTGGCCACCTTAGTAAGCCTCTCAGTGATGAGGCCGAGGTCCTTCCCTTTGTCCAGCTTGATGTAGGTGTCCATCCTGATCGCATGGATCCCCACCCAGTCTGGCAGCAGCTCTGCAAAGAGCCTCAAGTGTTTCTCCATCTCACCTGCCAAAAGAAGCAGCAGCTATCAGGTCAGACCTCAGCTCCCCACGCACAGGACCCTCCTGCACCACCACCACTCCACCACCACTTTCCTACCAGGAGACATCTGGACGTTGTAGCTGTCAGCCATGCGGGCACAAGTCACCTCCATGGTCAGGGCCTGCTTCTTCTCAGCCACAAAGACGTTGCGCAGGACGCGGGCCATGGCCGGCAGCCGGCCCAGCATGGCGAGGCGCTCCTCCTGCCGCGGGTCCCGGGTCATCAGCGCCTGCAGCTTCTGTGCCTCCTTCGCACGGATCTTGGGGAGAACACAGCAGGGGGTGAGACCCACAGGAAAGGCTGAGGGGGCAGACACAGAAGACGGGGAGCGGGACCCAGGCAGGTCCCCCCGAAGCAGCAACATTTCAGCCAGGACTGAGTTACTCACCCTCTCGAGCAGGGCCTGGGACACCCCTTTGAGAGCACTGGAGGTGCTGGCAGGGGACGGTGCTTTGGAAACCACCGGTTCCCCCGCACCGGCTTCAGCGGTTCTCAAGGCCAGGTTGGCAAGAGCTTTTTCCATCTGCTCATGTGGAAGGGGGAGGAGGAGTTGCGTTACGGCTGGGAACATCCTGAAGGAAGAGTTTCCCTTTCACCGCCCCCGCGGCCCAGTGTCTGACCATCCCTGCCTGACTAGAGGCTAGTTTGAGGTGCTTCAACTCCTCTCCCAGTCCCAAAGTCCCTACCGATGGTTCTTCTGACCCAAACCAAGTCCTACACCCCAACCTGCAGCAGTACAGCCAGGCTTCTGTTTCTGCTTTACAGCACTCCTGTGGCTCTTCAAGAATCCCTCCCAATCCCTATCCACTAAGGTCTTCCTGGTGGACAATTGCTTTGAGGTCCACCGGCTGCAGACGGAGCCAGACTCTGGTGGTGACTCACCTTGGGGGTCAGCATGCCCCGAGCAGTGCTCAGCACCTCCTGAGCCGTGCTCAGCCTGTCTTCCTGAGGTGGATGCGGCAGCTCTGCTGGGCTAATGTCGGGCACCTTGTCCACATTGAAACGAGGATGCCATCGGGTCAGCTTCTCCTCTGGAACCACCATGGGAGGGTTGAGAGTGGCCAGGAATGCCTAGAGAGGAGTGAGAGTGGCATCAGGGGACCCGCAGGCCAGGTGTGGGGAGCTGACCACTGCCTTACGCTCCCAGTGTGGTTTGGAAGCATAAGGAAATTTGGAGGCAGGACAAAGACTCCAGCCACCATCCTCCCCACCCAACACCTGCCTGCCAAGAGCACCCCACAGGAACCACCCCTGTCCATCAGCCTGGACCCAGCCCACTCCTTCCACCTGCTTCTCCAGTGACCAGAGCCACCCCAGACCCCAGAAGGATGCTGGGGCGGGGTCCTCACCTTGTGGTGCTGCTTGACGATGTTGACCAGGTTGCGGTGGAACTCCTTCCTGCGCTCCAGCAAGCGCGACGCCGACAGGTGCGGGCGGCCGTTCACCGTCTCCTCTGCAAGGAGAGGTACCAGCATCACCCACTGTGTCACGCTGACACCATGACGGGGCTCAAACCTCAACAGCTTCAGCAAGGACAGGAGCAGAGCTCTACCAGCGGCTGAGTCACTGACAGAGTTGCTGCCCCTTCACCCTCCAGCTTGCCCCAAATGTGTGTCTTCCACTTGCCTGCAGCCATAAGATGACATCCCTGGGGATTCACAGATCCCAGTCAGGACCAAGCACACCCCAGCTCCTGGTGGGCACCTACCAAGCTATACCTACCTTCCTCCAGCACCGGCTCCAGCGTCAGCTGGTAGTCTGACTTCTTGATGCCACTGCCAAACGTGGGGACGTTCTTCTCCTGGCGCAGCTTGTATGAGGTGGGGTACACAGCCTTGATCTGCCCCACATGCCGCTGCTCAAACTGCCTGTGACAGCACCCAGAGAGGTCACAGAGAATGGTTTTGGTTGGAAAAGGCCTTTAAGATCATCAAGTGCAACAGTTAACGCAGGCATGTTACCACTAAACCATGTCCCTCGGCACATCTGTATGGCTTTGAAGCTCCTCCTGGGATGGGGACTCCAACACTGCCCTGGACAGCCAGGGATGGGACTTCACAACCCTCAAGGGGAAGAAATTATTCCTCACGTCCAACTTAAACATCCCCTGGGGCAACCTGAGGCTGTTTCTTCTTGCCCTGTCCCTTATTCCTTGGAAGAACAAGCACTTAGCTCCAACCTCTTTTCAGGGAGTTGCAGAGCCAGGAGGTCTCCCCTCAGCCTCCTTCTCTCCAAGCTGAACAGCCCTAGTTCCCTCAGCTGCTCCTCACAAGACTTGTGCTCTAGAGCTTTCACCAGCTTCGGGAATCCCAAGGGTGACACCAGGGCTGGGATCAGACCAACACTGTCAGCTGAGCCCCCAAAATCTGCTGCCTGTTGCTGCCAACTTACTTGTGCATCATGTCCTGCACCCCCTGCTTGACCTTGGTGAAGGTGATGGTCTCGGAACGGTTGAAGAGCATCCCAGCGATGGTGTCCACGCTGCGGAACATCTCTGCCAGCACCTTGAACTTGTAGGGCAGCGTGAGCCCTGGGGGCACATCCTGAGCGAGGGTGTGGAACCGCTGGTACGCAGGGACCTTCTCGCTGCTGGGAAAGGAGAGGGGTCAGGGTCTCCTTACACACAAGTCTTATGTGTGTATAATATACACACAGTGTATATTATACACACATAAGTGTATAACGTGTATATGTCACTAATGGTATAGTGACCATGAAGCTGGGACAACCCTCAGGGTGCAGCCAGAGACTGAGACCAGCCAGGACAGGGGTCCTACTGCCACCACTACTGATCTCAAAGCCCAGGAACTGCATGCCTTCCCCAGACAGGGGAGACACACCCCCCCGCTCCTCTCCCCCTCGTCATTCCATCCCCAAATGCTTCTCTGAGCAACCTGTGCCAGAACTTGGGTCACATCACTGATCCTGGAAACATCAATGCCCCAAACCACACGGTGGAGTCAAGGTGGCTTGGACCAAGCTCAGAGAAGCCCACTCCACGCAGTAGGGCTCCAGCAGGAGATAGCTGTGTCAGTCACCAGGACACCCCAAAGCTTGTCCTCACCCAGCCTCTGCTGCAGGAGCCGCCGCTGCGATGTCCCTAGATGGTTGTTCTGGTGTGGCTTTGCCCCCCGCTTTCTTCTCACGGATCCGCTGCTCCAGCTGCCGCACTCGCTCCAGGCGGCTCTGCAACTCAGTGTTGACCCCGGCAGGAACTGGTGCCAACTTGGCCAACTGGGCCAGTGCCTTCACCTTCTGCAAGCGACTCTGCAGCCCAGCCAGGTCCTCCTGGGTAAGGGGGAAACATATGGTCAGAGGGCACCAGCGAGGAACACGAAGCATTTGGAACGCAAATCGAGACTTGTTTCGTACCCGCTGCAGGCGCCTGGTTGTCCCTGGGGCAGCTGTGCCAGGTTGTGTCCCTCCATTCTGCCCCCGGCTGGGAGTGCTAGCTGGGTGGTCTGCTGCCAGCTCCAGTGAGGGTGACATCAGGGGACAGCCAGTGGTCAGAGATGAGGGGCTGGTGTCCTGCAAGCGAGGGGAGGAGAGTTAGAGGGTACCCGGGGATGTGAAGGGAACCCACCCACTGGGACCCCTTCCCAGTGCTCCCTCTCCACAGCCTTGTGTTGGGGTGGGGAAAAGTCGTGAAAGGGGTCCGCACCTCCTCTGTGAGGGGGGACAAGATCGGGTTGGGGGATGGGGTATGTGTGTCAGAAGAAGAGCACAAACCTCTGGGGGGGGTCCTGCAGCAAAGGAGAGGGAAAACTGGGCGAGGGAGTGGGTGTTTGCATCAGAATAAAGGAGGACGAATCTCGAGGGGGGGAGGACACGACCAGCGCTAGGGGAGGGCTCAAGCCCTTGGGGGTGGGGTCAGCACTAAGGGTAGGGGCTGAGTCCTGAGAGAATGGAGGGAACGTTCCCATGAGAAGGGGGACAAGCCCTTGGCCGGACGGCGTCTCGGTTTTACGTGCGTGCCTGCCCCCGCTTTTAGGGCCGTAACTCGGGTGAAGCAGTGCATCCCCCACCCCTTCCCCCCACTACTTTAGGGCCGAACCTTGAGGAGGGGGTCGACCGGCACATCCCCGACCCCAGCTCCTTACTACAGCCAGCAGCTCCGTTTCCGCCTCCCGATGCATCTCCAGCCTCTTCCGCGCCGATTTCTCTACCGGTTCCCCAGACCGAGCTCCCCCCGCCACAGGCGGCGACTCCGGTTCCATCTCCCGGCGGCTCCGTTTCCTCCCTGCCAATCCCCGCAGCGCCGGCGAGTCACCGCGGGCCGGGGTACGGAGAGCAGCGGGGATCCCCAGCAAGGCACCGTCCTCCTCATTCTCCGTTTTTCGGTGCACCTGAGGGCCGGTAATGGCCGCCTTTAGCTGACTACCGCCGCCGCGCTTAGCCGCGGCTCCGGTGGCAGCTTTGGTGCGGCCAAAGAAGTCAGTGAGGCGGAGCTGGGCCATGCTGGTGCCGATCCCGGTGCCGATCCCGGTGCCGATCCCGGTGCCGATCCCGGTGCCGATCCCGGTGCCGGCGCGCCGACACGTGCACCCGTTACCGCGCGCGCCAAAGCCGCCGCTGTTTGGCGGGAACCCGCGCGGCCGCGAGCACCGCCCACACGCAGGGTCACGTGGGGCGGAATTGGTGCCTCGGGGGCTCTTAAAGGCGCCGCGGGTGCATATAGCTGCTCTGCAGGCTGGGGCGGGGGTGCGGGCAGTTTAGGGTGCCATTCAGACGCGTTCCGAGAGGGTCTAGGCCCGCTCCATGGAGTTCATCCTCATTCCGATGTGGTCAGACCCCGTGTGGGGAGGGGTGTCCAAGCATGTCCAGTGGTTCAAGTGACTGGCTGGTGCGCGGTGCGGGGGACTGCAAGCTGGGAGACACTGAATAGAGCAAAAGCAGACCGAAAGGGCGGCAACGCGCGCCTGGAATAGTGGTGGCCCTAGGCTGGTGGTCACCCCTCTTATCTGCCTTCCCCAGCACACCTGGGAGCAAGCCTTGCCCAGCTCCAAGAGCAGACCTCCTCGGTGGCCATGGGGTAGAATCATCAAATGGTGTAGATTGGAAGAGGCCTTTAAGATCATCGAGTCCAAACATTAACCCAACACTCCCAGGTCACCACTAAACCATGTCCCTCAGCACCACAGCTCCATCGCTTTGAAGCCTCTCTAGGGATGGGGACTCCACTACTACCCTGAGCAGCCTGCTCCAGACCTTGACAACCCTCAAGGAGAAGAAATTGTGCCTCATGTCTGACCTAACCTTCCCTGGCACAGCCTGAGGCCATCTTCTCCAAATCTGTTGAGGTATGTTGCCACTGCTACCTTCCCCACCTTCACAGTTCCCAGCAGTGGCCAGTGCTCTGCACAGGGCCAGTGAGGTAGAAAGCACTTGTGCCACGGGAACAAGGGGTTACAGAGTCACATTGTGCCCTGACATTCCCCTCCACTGTGGCATGGCCACATGCTAATGGCACAGCCCGGACGCAAGAGAAGCTTCCTTGCTCATAAAATTCCTGGCCGGGCACTCAGGTCGTGCCCACAGCACATTACAGAGCTCCACTATTCTCCAGCATCCCTCTTAAATCCTGAGCAATGCCAGCAAATTGGAGCAGGACCACTCAGGGCCGGATTTGGCTGTGCAAGGCAGGACTCTGGGGTGCCATTCCTAGTGCCCATTTACTTCCAGAAGCTCCATTCCCAGCCTATCTGCCAGCTGCGGTGGCGAGGTCAGGCTGAGAGTGAGATGCTAGTGTGGGTTTCCATGCACCACCTTTTCCTGGAGCAGTTCGGGGTGGGGGAGGGAGGGAATGCATCCAGAGGCTCTTGCAGCCTTAATTTCCCATGCTTAGGGATCATGGATACGGTGTTCATGCAGAGCTTCGTGGCTCGGTGTTGATGAGGGGTTTAATGACACGACTGGAATCCCTCTGGGATGACAATCCGTGTGACCAGGCAGAGGGGCCGAGTCCCTGCTCTGAGGGTGCTCAGGACTGGTTTGGGTGCCCACAACCCAGCCCAGCTCCCATGAGTTGTGCACAGCAAACCCCATCAGGACACATATTTGGGAGCTCTCAGACTCGTATTTCAGGCAGTGGTGTCCAGATGTCTGCAGTTTCCATGGCACACCTGGGCTGGGGTGGGAGGAAGAACCCCAAGAGTGCAGAAGGGAGACCAGGGAAGAGTGGAGCCCACCAAGGTGGGGATGGAGTCAGTGCTGTGCCATCTGGGTGCCAGTTTTTTGAGCCTGTTGGGAAATAGCGCAGGGAAACCAAAAGAATGTGGAGAATTTCATGGGCTGATGCTTCCTGGTAGGGACTGGCGGTTACTGGTGCTGCCTGTGGCCACCAGCCATGCTGCCCTCACCACAAGCTGTGCCGGTGAGCATGGCACCCAGCTCCTTCATCTAGGCACCCAGTTGGTGCTCCTGGGAGCCACAAGTATGTACCCAGGTTCTGGAGTGTGTGGCCATGGTCCCAGCTTGCCTCGTCTGGGCACCCATGGGTGCGGGACAGAGTGTCTGGCTCTCCAGGGTGTGTATGTGCCCCCGGCTCTGGGGACATGGGACCCAGCTCTGGAGGCGTGGGACCATGCACTGAGCTCCTGGGACATGGCACTCCGCTCTGGGGACATAGAGCTCAGCTCCTGTTACATGAGACCCAGCTCTGGGGACACAGGGGCCATCTCCAGGGACGTGGAACCATAGATCCAGTTTCTGGGGACGCGAGACCGTGCACCCAGCTCAGGGGACGTGGAAACCAGCCCTTAGGACATGGGACCCAGCCCTGGGGCCATGAGACCATACATCCGGCTCTGGGGAGGTGGGGCCCAATTGCTGGGACACAGGACCCAGCTGCAGGGGTGCAGGGCTCCGTGCGGGGCTCCATGCAGATGTTCCAAACCCCGATTCCGAGTGGAGCTCTCCCAGCCCCAGGTAGCTCCGGCCTCTTTTACGTCTTGAAACAACCAGAAAGCAGCAACTTTTCACTTTGGAATTACACTTTCATATCTATTTCTGTCCCCCCTCTCCCCGTGCTAGCGGCAGGAACCAGGATTGGAGAGGGGTCAGCGAGGTCCGGGCTCATCCTCCCCCGCCCCCTGCCTACTATTGGGGCTGAGCCCGACCAACTCATATCAGCAGTGGCGGCCCGAGCGGAGCTGAGCGGGCGGTGCGGCGTCTATAGACGGCGGTAGCGGGGCGGAGTGGATAGGTTGAGGTGGGGGCGGCAAAAGCGCGTCCGTTCGTTGCTCTCCGGGACCGGCCAGTGGGGCCTGCCCAGGCCCGGCGGGGCGGAACGGCTCGGCTCGGCTCGGCACGGCTCGGCTCGGAACAGCTCGGCGGGACATGGGATGGAGCGGCGGGTGCTGTGTGCGGGGCTGTACTGGCTGCTGCTGCCGCTCTCTCTGCTCGCTGGTGAGTGCTCGGAGAGTGTTTTTTGGGGGGAGGAGGGTTTTGGGGAGTCCGGTTTACGTGTGTGTGTCCCTTGCCACGGCCACGAGTGAGCCGGGCGCGGAGCGTCCCCACCCCGGGAAGAGCCGCCGGCAGCCCCGGGAGTGGCGGGTGGGTCGGTGACGGGACCCCCCCAACCCCTCCGAAGCCTGGAAAGTGGGACCCACCCCAGCCCTAGGAGTGACCACCTTGCATGGTCCCCGCCAAACCCACGAGGGGCTCCTCCAGATGTCCCCGGCGCCATGGGGGACTCCTCCCAGGCTTCCCCAGCCCCACATACGGCCATTCTACATATCCCCCACCACCACCCCAGCCCTACGAAGGACTCTTCCAGACCTCTCTCCAACTCCTACGGCGGACCATGCTGCATGCCCCGCCCCAGCCTTACGGGGGACTCTTCCAGAGCCCCCCAGACCCACACGGGACTCTTTCAAACTACCCCTCCAGTCCCCCGCGGGACCGTTTTGCATGGCCCCCTCCAGCCCCACAGGTACTCTTCCAAACCCCCCAATCCCACGGGGGACACTTCCAGAGGCTCCCAACCCCACAAGGGAGCACCTGCCACCCCCTCGTCCCCAGCCCCATAGAGAGCTACTCCGCATGTCCTTCCCAGCCCCACGAATGACTCCTCCGCCCCCCCACCTTTCAGCCTCACGGGGACGCTCCCAGCCCCATGCGGAACCGAGCCCGCTCGCAGGAAGCGCTGCAACTTCTGCTCCTTCGGTCTGTGCGTCTTGTGTCCCTCTTGTCCCCCATACCGGCCACGGCCAGTGGGCACCCCCACCTCTGCCGCTAGGGGCCAGTTGGTGTTGAAACCAACCCGGTTTGGACGCTCCCTTGTCACCCCACTCACTCCTTTGGCTGTTGCATGGTGAGAGGCAAGGGGGGTGCTGGGACGAGCCAGCTCACGGCGTGCAACTGGCATGGGTGCTGCTCGGGGGAGGGTGTGTGTAAGTGGGGAGGTGGCATCCATCCGGGTGCCATCTCAGTGCCACGGCGGGGAGCAGGGCGCCCACCTCGGTTGCATGATTTCCGAGCTGTTCCCAGCGCTTGGAGGTGGATCCACCACCCACCAAGGCAGCCGTCTGGCTACTGGTCTGGAAAATACCTGTGTCCTGGGACACGGAGCAAGAATCGGCTCTTTGAAGCCTGGCTGCTGGGGGGTGCCCCTTTTGGGGGACACACACGCGAACTCTGTTTGCCTTTTGGTAGACGCAAAGGAAAAAAAACCACCCTCTCCATAAACAGGATTGTTCAACGGGCTCCTTGTGCCGCGGCGGGGGGAGCACGGACGGGGTTTGGCAGCTGTCACCGCGTTCACGCCGCCCGTGCTGGTGCACCGGCAGCTGGGGGACGATGTAGTGGCATGACTTTCGGGGTGGCATTACCCAGAAAACAAACAAACAAAAAAGGGTGGTGCCCCCGACGGGATGGCAGATTCAGCTGAGCAGCCCCCCCTTGTCTTGGTCGTGCTGTTGGGGTTGTGGTGTTTTTTATGGGGTGGGGGTGGTGAGGGTGTTGGTTGTGCCACCGGTGTGGGGCGAGCGTGGCAGGAGAAGGAAGTTGGTGATGGTTGGAAGGAGAGAGGAGGAAAATAAAAGCTTTTTCTTTACTGGTTTTTACTGGAGTGACTCAGTGCGTGGCGCAGGATGTGAGGAGGTTTAATTATAACCCTGAGGAGGAGCGGGCTTGGGGAGGGAAGGTGGCCCAGTGCCCCCCTCCCCGGCCTGCTGGAGTGACAGCGGGGACGCGGGAGCTGCTGGGTGCTTCCCGTGGGCACACGGGGTGACACGTGGCTTTTGGGCGCAGGCTCACACGTGGGGCCCTTGGCCTCTGCTGTGCCACTTTGGCCCCAGATCCATAGCGGGTTTGCTTGTCCGCTCACCCCGCTTTGTCACGGGGAGCTGGACCTGGGGACCCGCCGCCTCCCGCCGCTGGTGGCACTGCTGGTGCCGTGGTGGTGACGTTAGTGTGTGCCCACCATGAGCTCATAGGTGGTTTGTTTAAATTCGGGGCCCCACCTGGGTGGGGGCTGTGATGGGTGAGCAGCCTCCCCTCTGCTCTGCCCACATGTGGGGGGATGACTCAGGGGGGATCCAGGGGATCCCAAGACGCCACACTCAGGTGGGGTAAACTGAGGCATGGGGGTGGGACGGAGGAGCCTCCGGAGCACAACTTGCCTGTGGCCTTTTCGTTCCCAGCGATTGGGCTCTTCGCAAACGTCCGGAGGATGTTTGCTCCCGGCTCCCCGCCAGCTCCGCAGCCAGTGGAGGGGCAGGAGTTGCCCCCCACCCCGTCACAGTTTGGGGCAGCCTTCCCCGTCCTCCCCCCCGGCTTTCCACAGCTGGCACACAGCCTGCCCCCCCAAGGAATAACTGGGTTAGGGGTATGTATGGCAACCCCCAGGCTGGTTCACAATGCTATCTGTGCCAGTTGCAGTGTGGCTCTGTGATGGGTGACGATGACATCACCCCTCTCTGTGCCGTGCCCCCCAAACTGAGGGGCTCGATTCAGGGCGAGGTGAGGACACGGCCCCTCCTGGCTAAACCCCCCAGCCCAGCAGTTGTTGAGGTGTCCCTGGCGGGGGATGGTCGTGCCTGGCTCTGGGTGGCACAGGGGACTGGTGCCCAGCTGGATGCTGGCAGGCGTGTGGGCTGCAGCCGGCTGCCTCCTGCGGTCAGGTGCTTTTTATAAAAGGAAGGGAAGTAAAAAAGAGGGGAAAAAAAAAGGCAAAATGTTAAAAAAAAAACACACACACAAAAAAAAAAAGAAAAAGAAAAAAGAAAGGCAGCCCAGCCAGGGCTGCATCCAGGAGCAAGAGCTCACTGCTGCTTCCTCCCCTGGCATGCAGGGGGATGGGAGGCTGCCTGCAGCTTGCCCCAACGCTGCCCGGGTTGAGCTGCCAGCCTCAGCCTCCCCTGGGTTTCCATCTCCCTGGAGTGCCCATCTCCTTGAGGTGCCTGTCTCCCTAAGGTGCCCATCTCCACAGACTGCCCATCTCCCTAGGGTATCTATTTCCCTCAGGTGCACATCTCCCCTGGTATATCCATCTCCCTGGAGTGCCCGTCTCCCTGGGGTGCCTTTCTCCCCCAGGTGAATATCTCCTTGGGGTGCCAATATCCACAGGTTATCTACTCCCTGGGGTGCCAATATGCACAGGTTAGCTATCTCCTGGAGTTGCCCCTCTGCTGATGGTGCCTGTCTTCTCCAGGTGTCCATCTCTCTGGGATGCCCATCTCCTTTAAGATATCCATCTCCCCCATGTACCCATCACTGTGAGGTGCCCATCTCCCCAGGGTGCCCATTTCCCCTGTGTGCCCATCCTTCCCAGGTGCTTTTTCTTCTTGGAGTGCCTGTCTCCTCAGGATGCCCACCTGACCAGGATGCCCAGCTCCCGAGGTGTCTGTCTCCCCAGGACTGAGCCCTTTGCACAGCTGTATTTAACTCTCTCCCCCCTCGCCAACTGAGTTGTTGCAGAGTCCTGGGTGCCTGTGGAGTAGGTGAGGAGTTATGGCAGATACTGGCATGGCCCTGAGCTGAGTGTGGGAAATACTGTGGTGGATCTGGGAATGTTTCATGCAATGGGAATGTGGGTCCTTGTGTGCAATTGGGTGATGCCTGCAGCTCCGGAGATCCCTTGGCATGAGCTGTGCCATCCTGGCCTATGCCCACTGTAGGGGCTTCAGCGGGGGTTGTGGGTGCCAGGCAAAAGGGCGTCCCCAGGCACTGGGGTGGCTGCTGCATTCCCTATCTCATTGCATGAGCTGCTGGCTGGTTACTGGGATTTCCCAGGCTGGCAGCAGTGGCACCAACTGGCACCCAGCCTGTTGCCTTCCTGGGGCATCTCCCATGGGATCCCCTGGGAGCGGGGCCGGCTGCTGCCTCAGCACTGGCAGGGGTGGGATGAACTTTCCATAAAAACAGGATATGGCAGGAGAACTGGTGGGGCTGATCCCTCTTCCCGGAAAGAGGAGCTGTGGCTGGGAATGTGCCCGCGGCTGGCTATGTGGGCAAGGCTGTGGGACTCTGCAGGCATGGCCGTGGGCTCGCTGCTTCAGGGCTGACTGGCTTTTGGGATGGGCAGAGATCCCATGGGAAGAACCTCCGAGGCTGGAGCTCATCAGCCTGCCTCTGGTTAGCAGCCAGCGGGTGCAGAAGGCAGAATGCGAGGTGACAGCCTAGGGCCACTGTCTGGCTCCCCTGACCCTGGGGATCTCGGCTGGGGACTGGTTGGCTGCGAGCTGTAGGGCAGCAGCTTGGCAGAGCTGCCTGGCTCCGGCAGCAGGTAACGGATCCGTGTGGATGCAGCAGGGCAGGCAGGGAGTTAACGAGCTCCAGTAATTACTCCTGAGCGGCCACAGGTGCCGGCAGAGCCAGTGCCGCTGCCAGCTGCTGCGTGGACACGAGGTGCGTGGCGCTGGCGCGTCAGGCCGCCCTTTCCCCGTGTCATTGCGTGTGGATCTATCTCTGGAAGCTGTCTGGCCGTGGAGTGGTGCAGAGCCTGCAGTGAGGGGGCTGGGCCAGACCCCAACCCTCTCTCTCAGCCACCATTCCCACGCTTCCCCATCCTGATTGCAGTGGGAGAGACCTCAGTGCCGGCTCTCCCCACCAGGTCCCTGCCTTCCCCTGGGATTCCTGATGATCCCCAGCCCTTCCCATGGCATTATCCCAACGCTGGTGTGAAGGAATCCCAGCATATCTCTCCCAGCTCCCCAGCACTGGGATTTATCCTCATTAAGGTCATTAATACTGGAAGCTCTGGCAGTGAGTTCCTTGGCAGTTCCCCACTCCCTGTGGTCATGGGGCTGGGCAAGCAGGGATTTGGGGTGTGGATTTGGGATAACCTAGGGGAGCACCGCAGGGGTGCACAACATGGGCCAAATCCTGCCCGGTGCGTGCAGTGCAGGGGAGGCCACGAGGGACTGTGGGTGCTGCTGGCATGGGGAGGGGGTCAGTGGGTGCCACGACCTTGCACCCACACACCCACCTGGTTCCTTGTGGAGACGTGGGTGCGGGCAGACGGGTTTGGCCGTGGGGTTGCTCTCCCCACACACCAAACTGGTTTTTCTCCCCGTGCTGGCACTTTCCCTGCTGTCAGCACGGCGAGGAACCGGTTTCCTCCCATTCTGAGGGATGAAGCACCCACACCCACTGAAGCCAGCCCCACTGGGATGATGTGGGTACCAGCCTGGGCACCGTGCTTCCAGACTGGGCTTTGTCGTGCGGGGGGGGCTGCTCCCTTCAGCATGACTTTCCCCCCCACCCCCTTTTTTTTCATCCTCTAACTGTTACAGGCTGGTTGAAGGCAGTGTTGCAGCGAGCACCGACAGCCCCACTGGCAGCTCTCCCAGTGATACGGGGAGCTGCCAACCGGAGGGTCCCAGGGTGCTGGTTCAGCCTTGAGGTGCTCTGCATTTCTCTTCCCAGTGCCACAGCCAACCCTGAGCCACTGCTGCTGGGATGCCCACTCTGTTCTGGCCAGCGTCCCCAGTCCTGGAGGAGCTGGTGGCATAAAATGCCACGGGTACCCAGTGATGCCCATGGGTCACCCCGCAGTGCCCCACAGTCCCACAGCTTTTGGGTAGACCCCAAGCCAGGCAATGCGAGCGGGGCTCTGTCTTCTCCGTGCCACCAGCGCCGCAGCTGGGACAGACTCACCCAAAGGATCCCGGCCTGGCTCAGCTGTCGGTGCCAGGATTGGGGGGTGCCAGCGGCTGTGCTGAGGGGGTGCTGTCTGGCTCCCACTGCCAGCTCGCCCCCGCAGCGGGAAGGCTCCGCTCGGCTCTCTCGCCCCCTTGGCGCGGGACAGGGAATATTTGCTCCATGAGATCATGGTTAGCCGAAACAGGGCCAACAACCACCCTCGGCAGCGTGCGGGGAGCTGACGAGCCCTGGGGTCATCGCCGAGAGGCCAGCGGTGGGAGGGTGGTCCCGCTGCGTCCCCTCCCGTGCTGCGGAGCCCAGGGGAAGGTGGTGAGAGGGGACCCCGCTGTGGGGCCGACAATTGGGTCGAGCCCCAGTGGGTGCCGTGTGGGATGTGTCCCGGTGCATTCCTGGGTGCTTCCCCTGCCACCACCCCGGCACCCTCTGAGAATCCCCTGCCACCCCCAGGCTGCATCGTGTGTGTGTGTGTGTGTGTCCGAGCCGCACTGTCCATCGGGCCGGGATGGGCTTCCCGTTGGAACCCTGTAAACACAGGAAGGGCTGTGCCGGGCTGGTGGGACAGAGCACGTCCCCTGGCTCCCAGCCTGTCCCCCCTCACTCTCTCTTCTCAGGGGCCCACTTGGTCCCCTCTGCCTCACCTCCTTCCCGAATGGGCTGCCAAGTGGAGCACTCCTTGCAGAGCTGGCATCCCCAACACCAGTTCCTTCTTGTTGCCCCCTCCTGAGGTTACTCCAACCGGGTCTTCCCACCCAAAGTGGGGTCCCCACAGCCTGTTCCCCCTTACCTCCTCTTTCCAAGGGCCCACTTGGTCCCCTCTGCCTCATCTCCTTCCCAAATGGGGTGCCAGAGGGAACACCCAACTCGAAGCCGGCATCCCCAACACCAGTTCCGTGTGGCCATCTCTTTCTGAGGCTACCTCAGAGGAGTCCCCACTGCCAAACTGGGGTCTCCCTAGCCTGCTGAGTGGGGACACGGGAACGTGTCCTTCTGGTTGGCAGGGGAGGGCCCAAGAGAGATGCCCTGGGACCATGAAAGGTGAGGGCACAGTTAAAACATTCGTGTCCAGTGCTGGTTTCTTTGGTGGGCATCTCACAGTGGCCATGCCCACCACCGGGGCCTCAGGGCTGGGTGTTCTCAGGTCTGTCCTGTGGTTGGCTCCTAGCTCACACCAGTCCATATGTTGGTGTCTGTCACCACTGGCCCAGCATGTGCATGCAGGGAACGCTGTGTCGCCAGCCAGGGTGGCAGCTGCCCTGGGATGTCCCTGTCCCTGTCCTGTGGGACGCTGGCTCAGCCCAGCTCCTCTGAGGGTTTCATGCCTGCAAACAAGCTGTAATTTAGGTCTAAAAATAAGCAAGAGGAAAGGTGCTGAGGTGGTGGCACACCCAGAGCAGGGCTGGTGCAGGTGAATGGCTGGGTTAGCTCTGGGCTGACTGTGGCTGGGGGTGCTGGCGTGGTCATGGGGGTCCCAGCCTAGCCGTGGGATCCCTGCAGACCTCAGCATGGTCTTGTAGGAGTGATGTAGAAATGCAGCACATTTTGCTTGTGGCTTTCATCCTCCTGTCACCCCACATGTCTGGGGATGTTCCCCCAACTCTGTGCCACCTGTGTTGGTCACTAGGACTGGCCCAGCCTGGACTTCTGCCCATGTGCATCTCTTCCCACTGGCATCTCTGGAAGGTTTGAGCCCATCTGGGACTACCTCTCATTTTGGGATGCCTCTTGTTTTGGGCTGTCCCTCACCATGCAGGTTGAGGTGCCACCCTCTGAGATCCTTGGGGTGGAGGGATGTCAGCAGGAGCCTGGTGGGGCATGATGCCCTCCCCATTCCACATTCCTGGCACTAACCCTCCCTATACCTTTCCCCCTAGCCTGCCTTTTCCGCTTCAATGTCCTCTCCCTGGTGTACCTGCTCTTCCTGCTGCTCCTGCCCTGGTTCCCAGGGCCGTCCCAGGGCTCTGCTCAAGGTAAGGGGCTCAGCCTGGGGTGCAGGGTCTGGTCAGGAGGGTAGGCAGCAAGGTGGGCATCATGTGGGCAGTGTGGGGGCTGCCAGCTGCTCTCCAGCAGGTACCTGCCATCCTTCCCCTGCTGTTTGTCCCCCCTGAGGCAGGCAGCATGGCTCCGTGTGGCAGCCTGGCTCTGTTAATTATAGCCCAGTGTGGCTATTAATAGGCCTCCAGCTCCAAAGTGGCCAGTTTTGAGCCCCAGCCTTATTAACCAAAAACCTCAGGGCTGGGCTGTGCCCGCAGGGTGGGCAGCGATGTGCCGCAAGCGGCCCCATCACCCTGTGAGGACATGTGGGGCACGTCTCCCGTGGTGGGCATGGGTTGGAAATGCATCATTCGTGATGACTGCCTCCCCCCACGATGGGTAGATGGGATTTAGTGGGCACTGGGTGCCCACAGCTCCTCTGTCTCCTTGGCCTTTGTGCCAGGCTGAGCCATGCTGTAACACAAGCCGGGCAGCGCCTGGCACGGCCGCAGCTAAAAGCTCTGCCTTCTGAATATTTCATGGGCTCCTACGGTCCTGCAGCCTGGATTTCACGTGGAGTTACAGGAAAAAAACAAGCAGAGGGAGAATTTTTGGCCCCAGTCCTGTCTCCAGCCAGTGTACAGCTGCGGTGGGCTCGCTGCCTGCCCCGTGGACAGGAAAATGGGCATGCAGCCCGGGCAGCAGGGTGGGATGGGGGCATGGCTGCAGCTGGTGGAAGGTCTGACGGGGCTCACCTTGGCATCCACCCATAACGCCCCCTCGCCCCTCTCCCTCCCCTGCAGGATGTTCCGTCAGGGATCAGGATGAGGATGATGAACTGGAGCCTGATGCTAGCGCTGGGAAGCACCCAGTGCCAGCTGTGTGGGAGGGTGGTCCTGAGTCCCTGTGCCACCCTGAGCCTTAGTTTCCCCAGTAATGCAGCAGAGAAGATGCTCTTAGGCTGGGTGGGTGCACAGTGGGACATGCAGGGTCCTGCTGGGACCATGTCTCTGGGACAGACTCCTGGCATTTCTGGGCATGGCCACGGTGCACCCCTTCCCATCTCATCTCAGGGGGTGCTGAGTCCTCTGCTGGGGATGCTGGCACATGCTGGTGTCACCCCAGGTGATGAATGCTGAGGTGCCCGTGTCTTGCAGGTCACTCTAGCCGCCTCCTCAAAGCTCTGCTGGCAACCAGCATCCTCTTCCTCGTTGCCCACTTTGTCTTCCAAATATGCCTCTACACACTGCCTGTCCTGGACCAGCTGCTGAGGCCCAGCTGTGAGTACAGTGTGCCAGGGCAGCCTGCCATGGAGGTGCCAGTGCCCACCCTCACCCCACTTCACCTCCATTCCTCCAGGCTTCACCTCCTTCCCATTGTTCCCTGGGGCTGCACCCTCAAACTGGTGACACTGGGGTGGGTGTAGAGATCCCATCCCTCTAGGTGCTGGGGCTCTGGGGGGGTCCCAGCCACATACCCAGCACTAGGGGCATTCTGTGCCAGGCCAGGGGTGCCTGTTGGGTGCCTACTGCACTGGCCACAGACGCCATCCTGAGCGGCCGTGGATGTGGGGTGCTCCGTGAGAAGCTGGGAACCTGCCCATGAGGTTCTGCCCAGCTCAGCACCCTCCTGCTTTCCCACAGGCAGCACCTGGGAGGTCCTTGCCCGCCACATTGGGGTCACCAGGTAAGGACGCCCCAGTGGCGGTCGGCTGGGGTCTGGCAGTGACAAGGGAGACACCCCCGACCCCTGCCCTGCCCTCTTCTCCTTTCTCTAGGCTGGACTTGAAAGATATTCCCAGCTCAGTGCGTCTGGTGGCCCCTGACGTTGGCGTCCTGCTGGTCTCCTCCCTCTGCCTCTGCCTGTGCCGCTGCCTTGTGCCCAAGGCCAGCTCTGCCACCCGCAGCCAGAGACCAGAGTCCTTGCAGCCCCTTGAGCAGGTGAGAGCCAACCCTGGTGCCATCAGAGGTGTCTCCACCACCGCATCCTCACCAAGCCCCTGCCAGATTTCATAGGCAGTACTGGCTGCTGCCTGACCTCTACCCAGGAAGGGCAACCTGGCACACTGGAATGGGGAGATCCATAGTGGTTGGGGACCTGGGTAGGAGCAGTTTTGGCCTAGTGATTGAGCAGGAAGAGGTGGAGGGTTGGGTTGTCATCACAGCACCTCCTCCTGGCCGGGGTGACTCAGCTGTGGGGGAGTGCCGGTGTTTGCTCCTGCGTTGCCGTAGGGATCCCAGCAAACAGCCTGGCACTTCATAGCATGTGGCACTCATGCTGTGCCAGCCCTGCCTGGCAGTGCCAGTGGGGCACCAGGATGCTGTGCTCATGGCACTGGGGTCAGCCAGGCAGACACAACCCCACACTGGCGGCACCTCTCCAGCCCAGCAAATCCCGCTGGGGCTCAGCCCCTTGTTGGGGTGCTTCTCACTGCTCTGAGGTGCTGCTGCCCAGCTCCAGCCAGGCTGTAACTGGAGCACTGATGGATGCCTTTGCAATGGGGAGGCAGCCTGGAAAAAAAGCTGAGTGCTGGGAACCCAGGAGCCAGTGCCAAGATCAGCAGCTGCCTCTGGAGGAGCTTTCCAAGAGGCTAATGGGATAAACAGAGTCAGGAGCTGCACAGCAGCAGGCAGGGTGTCCCAGCTGTCCACGCTTGTTCTGAGCAAACCCCAGCGTGGTAGGGGTCATAAGGGACCTCTGGAGACCTTCTCATCCACACCCCCTGCTAAAGCAGGGTCACAATGTCCAGGTGGGTTTGGAATCTCTGCAAAAAAGGAGACTCCACAACCTTCCTGGGCAGCCTGCTCCCGGGCTGCAGCACCCTCACACCAAAGAAGTTTCTCCTGCTTTTCACATGGAACCTCCTGGGTTACAATTTCTGCCAACTGCCCCTTCTCCTTTTTCTGTGCACCACTGAAAAGAGTCTGGTCCCCTTCTCTTGCACCCAAACATCATCTCTTGCTGAGCATTGATCAGATCCCCTCTCAGGCTGCTCTTCTCCAGGCTGAACATCCCTAGGGCTCTCAGCCTTTCCTCCTCACAGAGATGCTCCAGGCCCCTCAGCGTGTTCATATCCTCCACTGTACCCTCTTCAGTAGTTCCCTGTCTGTCTTCAACTGGAGAGCCCAGAACAGGCCACAGTACTTCAGCTGTGGCCTCACTAGGACAGAGTAGAGGTGAAGGAGAACCTCCTTCCATCTGCTGGCCACACTCTTCCTCATGCACTCCAGGAGCCCATTGGCCTTCTTGGCCACGTGGGCACATTGCTGGCTCCTAGGGAGCTTTTTGTCCCCCAGCACTCCCAGCTCCTTCTGAGAGCTGCTTTCCAGCAGGTCACCTCCTCAGCTGTACTGGTACAGGGTGCTGTTCTTCTGCAGATGCAGGACCCTGCACTTGTCCTGGTTGAACTTTGTGAGGTTGCCTCAAGTGTGAAATCCAAGGCAAAGCCAAGAGCAGCCTGGAGCTGCCTACTGTAGAGTCACAGGGCTCACACCACCTTCTCACATGGCAGGAAGAAGAGGACACGGAGCAGCACGGTGGCAGGGCCGACAGGGATGCACCGCTCAGCACCAGGCTGCGGGTGACAGCTCACTGGCTGCTTTGGGAAGCTGGGAAGGGTTTGGCCGTCCTGCTGCTGGCCTTGGCTGGTGGGTACAGAATGGGGGGGCTGGGGTCTCGGTAGGCATACTGCCTGGTTCAGGAGGGATTGCTTCATCCAAGAGGGTGTTCCGTCTGAGGGTTAGTTGGTCCAGGGACGCTTGGTCCAAGGAGATGTTTGGTCTGGGTGATGCTTGGTCCAGGAAGGTGCTGGGTCCAAGCGATGCTTGGTCCAGTGGGATGTTTGGTCCAAGGGGATGCTGGGTCTGGTTGATGCTCAGTCTAGGGAGAGGCTTTGTCTGGATGATGTGTGATCCAGGAGGATGCTTGGCGTGGGAGATGGTTGGTCCATGTTGGGATGCTCAGTCTGAGCCACGCTGAGTGCAGGGGGACACTTGGGCAGGTGCTGCCTGGCTGGAGGAGCCTCAGCCACGCTCTGACTGCCCATTGCTCCCCAGGGATCACCCTGCCCTCCGCCTCCTCCAGCATCTACTACCTGGTCTTCGTGGGGCTCTGCACGTGGTGGGCCTGCCACCTCCCTGCCAGCCGCCTGGCCTTTGACACCCTCTGCATCCTCATTGGCATCTACACCGCCAGCCACCTCCTCTGCCTCTACGCCTACCAGACGCCCTTCATCCAGGGGGCCTTCCCACCCCCCACCATCTGGGCACGGTGAGTCTCTGGGGAGAAAGCCATGCCCCAGGTCCCCAGGCCACTCTTGGTAAGCAGTCTGATGCCCTGTTTGGCCCCCATCCTACTACAAGGTCCCTGTGTGCCATGCCAGTACCAAGGTGGTTCACTAGTGGGGGTTAGTGCCACCTGCTTTGTTCCTACAGGTTGTTTGGCTTCAAAGACATTGTCCTGTACCACAACTGCTCCTGGCCCAATGCTCTGGTGCTCAACACCAGCCACCCTTGGCCTGTCTATGCCAACCCTGGCATCCTACTCCTCCTCTACTATACTGTGGCCACCCTGGTGAAGCTGCGCCGCCTGGATGCCAAGGTGAGGCGCTGCAGGAGCTGGAACCTGTGGTGATGCCCACTGTGCCCCAGTCCTCTGACTGCCCCAGCCCTGGCATTGTGAGTGCACAGTGGAGGGGAGCTGGGGTGAACATGGCTGGGGGCTGTCTGAGCAAGGGTTTGGGTCATGACCCTGCTCCTTCAGTGGGTCTGAGCTGGCTCCTGCCCCTCACAGAGAACCATGCCACCGACACAGCCACCAACAAGATGCCTGGCAAGTGAGCTAGTGGAGCTGGAGAGCTGGCCCAAGGACGCTGATTGTGTGACGGAGGACACAAAGGTGGGTTTGGGGTGACTGTACCACAAGACAGTGTCCAGGCTAGGAGGGGAGTGGGTGTGGGTTGCTCCAGGGGTGCCAGGGTGGGCTCTGAGCCCTCTCTGCTCCCCCAGCCCATGCTGTCCTCCAGCACGGGGAAGCCGGGCAGTGATGCTGAGAACTGCACCATCCATGTCATGGCCAGCTCACCGCAGCCAGGTAAGCTGATCCACATCACCTGCCCCTCCCCAGACTCTGCCTGTGACCTGGGGGGTGGCTCATTGTCCCCCTCCCCATGGGCAGGCAGGAGGCGTCCAGCCGAGCGACTGCTCCTGCACAGCCTGGGTCACGTCGTCATGAGGCAGAGCTACGTCTGCGCCCTCATCGCCATGATGGTAAGGGCCTGGGAAGGGGACGCGGGGGGACACAGATATGGTAGGGATCTCCTGGGCTGAGTGGTGGCACTTGACATGAGGTCAGCATTTGGCAGCCCAAAAAGCCGATTGTGTCCTGGGTTGCATCAAAAGACGCCAGGGCAGCCGGTCGAGGGACGTGATTTTGCCCCTCTGCTCTGCTGTCATGAGACCCCACTTGGAGTAGTGTGTCCATCTCTGGAGCCCCCAACACAAGAATTATGTGGATCTAGTTGGAGAGGGTCCAGAGGAGGGCCACAAAGGTGATCAAAGGGTTGGAGCACCTCTCCTTTGAGGACAGGCTGAGGTTGTTTGGTCTGTTCAGCCTGAAAAAGAGAAAACTTCAGGCAAACTTTAAGTGGCTCTGGGAAAGCTGGAGACATGTGGTGTTTTATAAGCACATATGGTGGCAGGACAAAGAGCAATGGTTTTAACCTAGAGCAGGGTAGATTTGAGATTGGGCATGAGGAAGTTCTTTACTATGTGGTGGTGAGGCACTGGAGCAAGTTGCACAGAGAAGTTGTGGACATCTCGTCCCTGGAGGTGTCTAGGACCAAACTGGATGAGGCTTTGAGCAACCTGGTCTAGTAGGAAGTGTCTGCTCATAGCAGGGGTTTGGAACTAGATGATCTTTAAGGTCCCTTCCAACTTGAGCCATTCTATGGTTCAGTGATGAATGTGTCCTTGTCCTGCCTGCCCATAGGTGTGGAGCATCACCTACCACAGCTGGCTGACCTTCGTGCTGCTGCTCTGGGCATGCCTGATCTGGATAGTGCGGAGCCGGCATGACTTTGCCATGCTCTGCTCGCCCTTCCTCCTCCTCTATGGCATCACTCTCTGCAGCCTTCAGTATGTCTGGGGCATGGACCTGGTCCCCGAGCTACCCACCCGTGTTGGCTTCATGAGCCTCGAGCAGCTGGGCCTGGTCCACCCCAAATATCCCTGTCTGGACCTGGGGGCTAAGGTAAGCTTGGTCTCCCCATCCCCGTCCCCAACAGCACCCAGCTGTCCCTGCTCACTGCTTGTCCCCACAGCTCCTGCTCACCTTGACCTTCTGGCTGCTGCTGCGGGTCTTTGTCAAGGAGAAGGTGCTAACGAGGAGGTGTCCAACCACCCCACTCCTGGAGGTGACCATCTCCTCGGAAGCAGGTGAGGGCTCCTGGTGTCACCCATCTGGAGAGACCCTGTGCTGAGCTGAGCAATCTTGAGGACCTGGAGGGAGGGACCCTGTGCTGGGCTGGGCATCCCCATGGTGCAAGCCCCCGGCAGCTGGCAGCTGCTGGGGACAGGAGGGACACTTGTGTGCTCCAGCCCAGCTGCCTGCAGCTGCCTGCCTGCCTGCCCTTGCAGAGTCCAGCCGGCAGCGGGACGTGCTGAGGGCACTGGGCGCCCTGGTGACGGATTTCTATGCCAAGTACTGGATCTGTGTCTGCGCTGGCATGTTCATCGTGGTCAGCTTTGCCGGGCGCCTCGTTGTCTACAAGATCGTGTACATGTTCCTCTTCCTCCTCTGCCTCACCCTCTTCCAGGTAAGGGGCACCAGAGACCTCTTCAGGCTGAGATAGAGTGGCTGGAAAAGCACCGGGGTGGGGTTGGTCAGCAGGCAGCTGAAGATGAGCCAGTGTGTGCCAGGGTGACCAAGAAGGCCACCAGCGTCCTGGCTTGGATCAGCCATAGTGTAGCCATCAGGATCAGAGATTGTCCTGTCTATTTAGCACTGGTGAGGTCAGACCTTGGGTAGTGGGTTCAGTTTTGGTGCCCTCACTCCAAGAAGGGCATTGAGGTACTGGAATGGGACCAGAGAAGGGAAGTTGTTGAAGGGTCTGCAGAAAAGGTCTTTCAATGAGCAGCTGAGGAGCTGCAGTTGTTCAGTCTGGGGAAAAGGAGGCTGAGGAGAGACTTTCCAGCTCTCTACAACTCCCTGAAAGGAGGCTGGAGACAGGCAGGGCTCAGTCTCTTCTCCCAAGGAACATGCAACAGGATAAGACATGAGGAAATGGCCTCAAGTTGCACCAAGGGAGGTTTAAGTTGGAGATAAGGAAAAATTTCTTCCCCTTGAGGGTTGTCAAGGCCTGGCCCAGGCTTCACAGGGCAGTGGTGGAGTCTCCATCCCTGGAGCAGTTTCAAAGCTGTGGAGAGGTGGTGCTGAGGGACATGGGTTAGTGGTGACCTGGCAGTGCTGGGTTTGTGGCTTGACTTGATGGTCTTGGAGGTCTTTTCCAGCTTACACCATTCGATGATTCCTCATCCCTGTCCCTGGTGTGTCCTCACTGATGTCCCTGTCCCCACAGGTGTACTACAGCCTGTGGCGCAAGGTGCTGAAGGGCTTCTGGTGGCTGGTGGTGGCATACACCATGCTGGTCCTCATTGCCGTCTACACCTTCCAGTTTGAGGACTTCCCCATGTACTGGAGGAACCTGACAGGTCTCACCGACGAGCAGTGAGTGTCTCTGACCCGCCACAGGGGCCCTGCTGCTGGCAGCCCTCTGGTGGAACCAAGGCATGGCCCAGGGACGTGCCCATGGGGAAACTGAGGTTGAGTCTCAGTATGGTGGCTCAGGGCCCATGCAGGGTGGGATGGATGTGGCCCCACGTTGACAGTCCTCTTCCTGTGCAGGCTTGGTGATCTGGGGCTGGAGCAATTCAGCGTCTCCGAGCTCTTCACCAGCACCCTCATCCCAGGCTTCTTCCTCCTGGCCTGCATCCTCCAGCTCCATTACTTTCACCGTCCCTTCATGCACATCACTGACCTGGAGCACGTCCCCACCACCGCTCCACCCACCTGCCACATTCCCAGGTAGGTCTCCATAATGGAGTGACCCCAACCTTCGCCCTGAGACCTCTTCCATCCCTGTTCTGATCCCTCCTCCCTGCAGACCTGAGGAGCTTCACGGGAGCCGGCTGCTGAGGGATGCGGCTGCTGCCGAGTGCGCCGGGGCGGACGACTCTGACACCGAATCCCAGGGTACTCAGCAGCGCTGGGACTGGGTTTGGGAGGGCAGGGAAATGGATTTGAGGTGACTTCTGAGTGTGGGAGGCTACAGTGAAAGATTGTGGTGTCCTTCAAGCCAGGAAGAGGCTGGGAGGGTTGGGAAATGGATTTGAGGTGACCTCTGAGTGTGGGAGGGTGCAGCAGTGGATTGAGGTGACCTCCAAGTGTGGGAAGATGTGAGGGTGGATTGAGATAACTTCTGAGCCAGGATAGGGCTGGGAGGCTACAAGGATGGATTGGGTTGTCCTGTCAGTCAAAACTGGGGTGGGTGGTTAAGGACATAAATTTGAGGTGCCTTTCAAGCCAGGATGGAGCAGGGAGGGTGCTGGGGATGGATTAGGATGTCTGCCAAGTCAGGGAGGTGCTGGGAGACTATGGAGATGGATTAGGGTCTCCTCCAGGTGTGGAAGGTTGTGGGGACAGATTGGATTGTCCTCCAAGCATGGGAGGATACAGGGATGTGTCGGGATGTCCCCTGAGCCAGGGTGGCTGCAGAGGTGTCCATGATAGTCTGTGTCCCTGTGTCCCTGCAGTGCCCTCCAAGTGGGGTCTGGTGCTGGAGCGCCTGATCGTGCTGGGCAGGACCTTCTCGGACACGCTGACTCGCACTCAGGTCTTTGTGGGGCGCCTGCTGGAGCTCCACATCCTGAAGCTGGTGGCGCTCTACACTGTTTGGGTGGCCTTGGAGGAGGTACCAGCCCTGGGGTGCTGGGGCTGGGGGGGGCTCAGCCGGCAGCCCAGAGTGCTGACGTGGTTGGTACATCATCAGGTGTCAGTGATGAACTTCTTGCTGGTGCTGCTGTGGGCCTTTGCCATGCCCTACTGCCGCTTCCGCCACATGGCCTCCTGCCTCTCCACCATCTGGACCTGCATCATCATCGTCTGCAAGATGCTCTACCAGCTCAAGATCGTCAACCCCAGCGACTACTCCAGCAACTGCACCCAGGTGCCCCATGCTGAGGGGGTGCCTGGTTCTTGGGGTGCTGGTGGTGGCACAGTGGGGGGGTTCCCTTGCTAGAGGTGGGGTCTGGTGGAAGCGTTTGAGGAGTGCTGATGCCTGGTGGTGCTTCTTGTTGCAGCCTCTCCTCAACAGCACCAACCTAAGCCCTCAGGAGCTGCCCAACTCCACGCTGTACCATGGGCCTGTGGACCCTGCCACCTGGTTCGGTGTGCGCAAGGGCTACCCCAACTTGGGCTACATCAAGGTAGGCGCAGGGCACCCTGTCCATGGAGACAAGGTGCTCGGGTGCTCGGTGACATGTCAAGGGCCTGAGCATCCCCTTGTGCCCTCCAGAACCACCTGCAGGTGCTGCTGCTGCTGGTGTTCGAGGCGGTGGTGTACCGGTGCCAGGAGTACTACCGCAAGCAGCACCAGCTGGTGGCCCCTGTCACCGAAACCATCTTTGAAGACATCTCCCGTGAGCACCTCGACCAAGGCCTCATCAGCTGTGCCAAATACTTCCTCAACTACTTCTACTACAAGTTTGGCTTGGAGGTGGGCAGCAGGTGCTGACAGGGGACAAAGGTGCCACCACTGGCGGCACCCCGGGGCTGAGGCTTTGCATCTGCCCACCCTAGATCTGCTTCCTGATGACGGTGAACGTGATCGGGCAGCGGATGAACTTCCTGGTGATCCTCCACGGCTGCTGGCTGGTGGTCATCCTGACGCGGCGCCGGCGGGCAGCCATCGCCCGCCTCTGGCCCAAGTACTGCCTCTTCCTCGTCATCTTCTTCCTCTACCAGTACCTGCTCTGCGTGGGCATGCCTCCTGCTCTCTGCGTGGGTAAGGGGCAGGGGTTGGAGGAATCTGTCCTTTTGGGGAGCACCCACCCTTTGAGTGGGTCATGGAGGCAGAGGGCTGTGCGTGGGCACACCTTGGGTAAGGGGCTGCCCACCTTGGGGAGGGGGCTCAGCGTGCCCACCTCCCTCCCCCAGACTATCCATGGCGCTGGAGCAAAGCCCTCCCCATCAACTCAGCGCTCATCAAGTGGCTCTACCTGCCTGACTTCTTCATGGCACCCAAATCCACCAACCTCATCAGTGAGTAACCTCCCACCCCAGACCCTGCCATTGCCTCACTCATGGGGTGTCCACTGGGATTGCCAAATCCACTGAGAGCCTCTGCCCTCAGTGTTGCCCTACCCATGGGGTACCCCATTCTCTGCCAGCTCATGGAGTCCCCCACCCCCTGGTATTACCCTGACCATGGGGTGCCCTAGCTCTTGGCATTGCCCTCCTCATGTGGTGCCACAGCTCTTGGCATCACCCAGCCCCTCGCATTGCCCTGCTCATGGTGTACTCATGGGGAAGGAGCCTGTGGATGGCACACCCATTTCTGATGGGAGTGGCCTACCTGAGCCCTGCCCACCCCCTGTGCCACCCCCTGTGCCCGCAGATGACTTTCTGCTGCTGCTGTGTGCGGCACAGCAGTGGCGGGTGTTCGAGGCCGAGCGCAGCGAGGAGTGGCTGCGGGCAGCTGGGGACAACAGTGACAGGCTCGACCTGGCACGGGACCCCCACAACCCCACCCCCAACTTCATCCACTGCAGGTGGGTGCTCGACACCACGACAGCAGCATGGCAGGGTGGGATGGGCCCTGTGGGGACATGAGAGTGGGATCTTGCACCTGGAGTATGGGCAAGATGGGATCCCCCAGACAGTGGGACTTACGGAGGTGGAATGGGATGGGATCCCCTTGAGGTGTGGACAAGATGGAGCACAAGGCAGTGGGACCTGCTGCAATGGGATCTGATGCCCTTGAGGTATGGACAGGATGGGAAGACAAGGCAGTGGGACTGTTGGGCTGGGATCTCTTAGGATGGGATGAGATCTCTTTAAGGTATGGACAATATGGGAACCCAAGGCAGTGGGACCTGCTGGACTGGGATACCCTAGGATGGGGATGGGATCCTTGGTGATGGTGCAGGACTCCTATGGGCAGCAGGACTCCATAGACCAGGACAAAGCAGTTTGTTTTCCACTATAGAGCTGCTGCAGGGAGCAGGACCATACTGGTTTGGTTGGGATGCGAGGCGGCAGCTTGCAGCGCTCCAAAACCAGCTGGTGCCGAGTGTGGGCGCGGGCAGGGGACAAGGACCTTGCTCTGAGCACCCTATCCCACAGGTCATACCTGGACATGGCAAAGGTAGTGGTGTTCCGCTACCTCTTCTGGTTTGTCCTGGTGGTGGTCTTCATCACCGGGGCCACCCGCATCAGCCTCTTTGGCCTCGGCTACCTGCTGGCCTGCTTCTACCTGCTGCTGTTCGGCACTGCCATGCTGCGCAAGCCGGCGCGGGCTCGCCTCGTGCTCTGGGACTGTCTCATCCTCTACAACGTCACCGTCATCATCTCCAAGAATATGCTGTCGGTGAGGGCTGCTGGGCCCTGGCTGTGCAATGGTCCCCAGGCTGCTGCTCGGGGACACCCATCCCTTGGCCATCTCCTGGGGAGGGGATGGGTGGCAGGGCTGCTCCTGGGCGAACCCTGTGAGGTCTGGAGAATAGGTCTTGTGAGGCAACTGGAGAAGAAGAGGCTGAGGGGAGAGCTTCTGGCTCTCTGCAGCTCCCTGAAAGGAGGCTCTCCTAAGGAAGAAGCCATAAGACAAGAAGAAAAGTCCTCGAGTTGTGCCAGAGGAGGTTTAGGTTGAACATGAGGAACAATTTCTTCCCCTTGAGGGTTGTGAAGGCCTGGACCAGGCTGCCCAGGGCAGTGGTGAAGTCCCCATCCCTGGAGGGGTTTCACAGCTGTGGAGATGTCATGCTAAGGGCCATGGTTTAGTGGTGACCTGACGGTGTTGGGTTAATGGTTGGACTCCATGATCTTAAAGGTCTCTTCCAACCAAAACTGTTCCGTGATGCTGAACTCTGTTCCCACAGCTCCTCTCCTGCGTCTTCGTGCAGCAGATGCAGAGCAACTTCTGCTGGGTGATTCAGCTCTTCAGCCTCGTCTGCACCGTCAAGGGCTACTATGACCGTGAGTTGCTGGCCCTGGGAGGGTCTGGGGGTTGCCCTACCTGAGCTGATGGGACTGGAGGTGCTGGTTTGTGCTGCTGCCTGATCTGCCTGTACCTCTGTCTGACAGCCAAGGAGATGGGCAAGGACCAGGACTGCTTGCTGCCTGTGGAGGAGGCGGGCATCATCTGGGACAGCATCTGCTTCTTCTTCCTCCTGCTCCAGCGTCGCATCTTCCTCAGCTACTACTTCTTGCATGTCATGCTGGACTTCCAAGCCTCTGCTCTGCAGGCTTCCAGGTGAGTCTGGGGTCCCAGAGAGTTGCCAGGGGTGTCATGGTGCAGATGTCCCCCTCACTCTCCTGTTGTCCCCAGGGGCGTTGCGTTGTTCAAGGCCAGCACCCTGAAGAGGATGCGCCACCACCAGCAAGCTGAGAAGAAGTCACTGGCCCAGCTGAAACGGCAGTGAGTGGGTTTTGGGGGGCACTGGGACCCACTCTTGCAGCCATCAGCAGCCTGGGGCACCCATTGGGTGTGTAGGGTGGATGGAGGTGCTCCTGGGGTGGGGTTTGGAGGAGCAGCCTCTGCAGCAGCCTCTGCCTGGCAGGATGGAGCGGATCCGAGCCAAGCAGGAGAAGTACCACCAGGAGCGACTGCGCAGTGGCACCAGTGAGGGGCAGGATGATGCCAGAGGAGGTGAGAGCTGAGAGGTCCTCCACGTTCCCCAGTCACCCTCTGGGTACAGTAAGGTGACCACAGCCCATTGCTGATGCCCATCCTGATGGAGCCACATGGACTCCATGGGTTGAGAACTCGCTGAAAGAGAAGCCTCAAGAGTGTTGAGAGCAATGGGGCAGAGTCTAGTTGGAGGCCTGTAGCTCGTGATGTTCCCCAAGGGCCAGGACTGGGTCCAGTCTTATTCAGCATCTCCATCAGTGACCTGGGTGAAGGCACAGAATGGACCCTCAGGCAGTTTGCTGGTGGTACCAAACTGGGGAGGAGTGGTTGCAGCCATTCAGCAAGGGCTGGCCAGGATGGAGCTGGGCAGAGGGGAACCTCATGAGGTTCAGCCAGGGCAAGTGTAGAGTCCTGCACCTGGGGAATAACTCCCTGCACCAGTACAGGTGAGGCGCTGACCTGCTGGGAAGCAGCTCTGTGGAGAGGGAGCTGGGTGAGCTGCTAGACAGCAAGTTGTCCAAGAGCCAGCAATAGGCTCTCATGACCAAGAAGGCAAATGGTTTCCTGTAGTGCATGAAGAAGAGTGTGGCCAGCAGGTCGAAGATTCTTCTTCCCCTACTCTGTCTTAGTGGGGCCACAATTGGAGAACTGGGTCCAGTTCTGAGCTCTCCAGTACAAGACAGACAGGGAACTACTGGAGAGAGTCCAGTGGAGGCTATAAAGATGCTGAGGGGCCTGGAGCATCTCTGAGGAGGAAAGGCTGAGAGCCCTGGGGCTGTTTAGCCTGGAGAGGAGCAGCCTGAGAGGGGATCTGATCAATGCTTAGCAAGAGCTAAAGGGTTGGGGGCAAGAGAATGGGGCCAGACTCTTCTCAGTGGTGCCTAGTGACAGGACAAGGAACACAGGAGATTCCATGTGAAGATGAGAAACTTCTTTGGTGTGAGGGTGCTGCAGCCCTGGAGCAGGCTGCCCAGAGAGGTTGTGGAGTCTCCTTCTCAGCAGATTCCCAACCCACCTGGACATTGTGATCCTGGGCAGCCTGCTGTGGGTGACTCTGCTTCAGCAGGGAGGTAGGACTGGATGGTCGCCAGAGGTCCCTTCCGACCCCTGCCATGCTGGGATTCAGGGACTGTGGTGAACCCCCTCCTTGCCCCAAAGTGCCTGGGGACATGCACTGAGCATGTCCGTTCTCAGCACCCCATCTGCCCTTCCACAGCAGATGCCCCCAGCAGCCCTGTGGACCCCTCCCAGCAGAGGTCTCGGTGGTGGCGGCCATGGTTAGACCACGCTGCAGGTACAGCCCTGGCACAGGGCCCGTAACAGGGCGCAGCCCTCGGCAAGGTCCCTCCGCAGGGGACCACTAACACCCGCGGGGAGCAATGGTGATGGTGCTTTTGGCAAGGTGACACCCTGCATGTCCCCTGACCCTGCGCTCAGCTGCAGGGCACTAACCAGGGCTTCTCTGCTTCCCAGCACTAACGGTGTTGGACTGGGAGCTGCTGGGCTGGGTTTGGGGTTACTGGCATAGATTGCCTCCAGACTCCAGCGCTGGAGGGAGTTCTCAGTGGTGTGAGGGTTGTGTCTTCTTCATCTTCATCATCTCATGATCCTCATGGGTGTCCTGTGGCACTGTGTGGGCTCTGCCGTATCGCAGAGAGCCTTGGGGTGGCTGTGCCACAACACCCCGTGCTGCTGGGCACTGGCTGTGTCGTCACACCGTGTGCCATGTCACCAGGCTCCAGCTGTGCTGTGACACCCTGTGCTATGCCATTGGCTGTGCTGTGCCATGATGTGACACCCCATGCCATGGCACCAGGTGCCACCTGTGCCGTGACAGGGGGTGTCGTGGTACCAAGTATGCCATGCTGTGGCACCAGCCGTGTCATACCCTATGCCATGCTACCAGGCACCAGTTGTGCTGTGACACCTTGTGCCGTGGCACTGGCTGTGCCATGACATCTTGTGCTATCCCAACAGTGCTTCATTCTGGGGAATACTTCCTCTTCGAGTCAGACAGCGAGGAGGAGGAGGAGACAGCAGTGTCAGAGGAGCAAGGCAGGCAGAGTGCCTTCCAGGTAGGTGTGGCTGGAGGCTCTGGGGGGCATGCATCATGATGCCCATGGGGTGCTAACAACCCTTCTTCCCCCCACCAGCTTGTCTACCAGGCCTGGGTGACCAACACCAGGACGGCACTGCGGCAGCAGGAGCAGATGGAGCCACCCAGTGCTGAGGGTGCTGCAGGTGGGTGCGGCTCATCCTGAAGGTCTGGCTCCCCCTAAAATGGGACAAGGCATGGGCAGGCAGGGACACAGCCCTGCTTTGTGCCCACTGTTCCCCCTGGTATCACCTGATGTGCTTTTGGACTCTTGGGTGGCTACAGTGGGATTGGGCACAAGTTGTGCAGCTCTTCTTTTGTGTCCAGGCTGTTTTTTAAGCTGGAAGGAGGGATATGAGAAACAGGGTGATGAGCAGAAGACCCCAGTAGGGGCCAGCAGCAATGACCCTACCCCACTGAGCTGGTGTTACCGCTTCCTGGGGGGGTCTGACCCTTGCAGGAGACAGTGGAGCAAGGGAGGAGGAGTTCGAGACACCTGAAGAAGCTGGAGGCCAGGAGGAAGAGGAGGAGGAAGGCTCTGGTAGGCCAACAGCAGGATTGGAGTGCTGGGGGGAGTCTGGGTGGGCACAGAATGACCCTCCCTGTCTCTCCTCACCTCAGCAGAGCACAGCAATGTGGTGCAGCGGGTGCTGAACACGCTGCGGTTCCTGTGGGTGCTGTGCCAGGCCGTGGTGGATGGGCTGACCCAGTGGCTGGACGCCTGCACCCAGGAGCACGGTGCCATGTCCACCATCCTGCGCCTTGAGAGATATGTCCTCAGCCAACACCTGGCCACGGTGAGGCTGGGGGGACACCAGGGCACAGCCACTGACCATGAGACCTGTGCCCGTGGCACAGCGGGAGGGAGCGAAGCTGATCCTGGGCGGCAGGTGACACCAAGCTGAGCGGTGCCGCTGACACACCTGCGGAATGGGTTTGTGCAGAGGGACCTGGACAGGCTGGGGAAGTGGGACCATGTGAACATCATGAGGTTCAGCAAGGCCAAGTGCAAGGTCCTGCACCTGGGTCAGGGCAGTCCCCAGTGTCAGTCCAGGCTGGAGAGCTGGAGAAGGATTTGGGGGTGCTGGGGCATGAAAAACTGGGCATGAGCTGGCAATGTGTGCTCGCAGCCCAGAGCCAATCGTGCCCTGGGCTAATCCCTAGCAGCATCAGCAGCAGGTGGAGGGAGGGCATTCTGCCCCTCTGGTCTGCTCCACTGAGACCCCACCTGCAGTGCTGGGGCCAGCTCTGGAGTCCTCAGCACAGGAGAGAGACATGGACCTTTTGTACTGGGGCCAATGGAGGCCACAACAATGATGGGAGGTGTGGAAGCCCTCCATTGTGAGGGCAGAATGAGAGGGTTGGGGTTGTTCACTCTGGAGAAGAGAGGGCTCCAGGGAGACCTTCTGGTGGCCTTTCAGTACTTGCAGGGGCCAGTCAGAAAGCTGGGGACAGGCTTCTGAGCAGGGCCTGTTGTGACAGGACAAGGGGCGATGGTTTGAACTAAAAGAGGGAGGTTTAGACTGGATAGAAGTAAGAAATGTTTACCTTGAGGGTGATGAGACCCTGGCCCAGCTTACCCAGAGAGGTGGGAGATCCCCATCCTTGGAACCGTCGCAGGTCAGTTTAGGGCTCTGAGCAACCTGCTCCAGTTGCAGATGTCCCTGCTGACTGCAGTGGGGCTGGACTAGATGACCTTTAAAGGTCCCTTTCAACCCAAACCATTCAGTGATTCTCTGATCTCTGCCTGCTTCAGGGAGAGGACATTCATCGTGGGCTCCTGGATGAGCTCTACCTGCCTCCACCAGCTGAAGATCCCCCCGAGGAGCCAGGTCCACAGGGGCCAGGGGGTGCAAACTCCCATACTAGTAGCACTTCCAGGCAGGTGCATAGAAACCCCCCGAGGGGGGAACGGGAAGGACCTGCTGGGCACAGGGCTCATCCCTGTCCCCATGCCATTCCCAGTGGGCACCAAGAAGTTGTACCCACCTCTGTGGGATGTCCGCTGCCCACTGACAACCAGGAGCGAGTGACAACCTGGAGGTCCCTAGAGAACGTGGCTGGGTCTCAGGAGCTCCTGGCTCTGCCGCAGAACCGGAGCCGGACAGCCAGTGAGCTCCTCCTGAGCAGGTGCGGGGACATGGGGATGGTGGGGACAGGGGTTTGAGGTGGTGGGGCTGGCTGACCCCCCCTGCACCCCTCAGGAAGCTGGAATTCTCTGAGCTGGAAGAAGCAGAGAAGTTCTATCAGTCCCACAATCGGTTCCTGAAGCTGCTGCTGGCTGGGTACCGCTGCGTGGCCGCCCACTCTGAGCTCTTCTGCTACTTCATCATCATCCTCAACAACATGGTGACCGCCTCTGTCATCTCCCTCTTCCTGCCCATCCTCGTCTTCCTCTGGGCCATGCTTTCCATCCCCCGGCCCAGCAAGCGCTTCTGGATGACTGCCATCATCTTCACAGAGGTGGGCAGGGGTTGGCTGGAAAGGGGGCTGATGCCACCCAGCTGCCACCTGCTGACCCCAGCATCCCCACAGGTGATGGTGGTGGTGAAGTACCTCTTCCAGTTTGGGTTCTTCCCCTGGAATGGCTATGCCATGCTGGTGCGCAATGAGGGCAAGCCCTTCTTCCCACCCCGTATCCTGGGCTTGGAGAAGACCGACCACTACGTCAAGTATGACCTCATCCAGCTCCTGGCACTCTTCTTCCATCGCTCCCAGCTGCTGGTGAGGCCAAGGGCATGGGCACTGTGCTGGGCATCGCTTGGGTGGGTGGCTCCAGGGGCTGAGGGTGCCCCTGCGGGTGATGGTGGCTCTGGAGAGCAGTGGGTGCTTGCTGGCTCTGTTGTGGTTTCCACTCAAGGTACCCATTGCTGGTTGGGTCCTTGGTGTGCACCAGGACGCAGTGCTGTGGGATGGGGTTGAGATGTGTGGGGCTGGGGGGCATCAGGAACTCCATCCCACTGACCATGGCCCTTCCCAGTCCTATGGGCTGTGGGACCACGAGGAGGATCCCTTCCCCAAGAAGAAGACGGAGGATGAGGAAGAGGAGGAGAGGCAGGAGGAAGCAGCATCCCCACCACTGTCAGTGGGTGCGGAAGGGACAGAGGTGCTGGCAGAGCCAGGTGTGCCGGACGCAGCCACGGGCTCGGAGCCGCAGGGTAATACCATGCGGCAGGAAGAGGGACCTGGGACCACACAGCTCCGCTTCAGGAAGAAGAGGAAGCAAGGGAGGAAGCAGCCAGAGGTGGCTCTGGAGGAAGGTGAGCACCAGTTCCTGACCCTTATGTCCCAGTGAGGGGCAAGTCTGGTGTCACATTGAGGGAAGAGGTCCTGGGGCCAGGCAGAATACCGTATCCCAGGTTATGCCTCACCCACAGAGGATGAGGAAAAGGAGGAAGAGGATGAGAAAAAGGAGGAAGAGGAGAAGGAGGAAGAGGCCAAAGAAAGCCATGCTCAGAGGAAGATGAAGGCCTTTGGGCTGCGGGTCAAGCTCTTCTTCCTCACCATGTGAGTGCCCCGTGGTGCTGGTTGGGGTGTGGGGGACATAGGGTGCGGTCTGTGGTTAGCCACCCCCTCTGTGCCCTCTGTCCCCTGCAGGGCACAGAACATCTACCAGCCGGTGCGCGGGTTCTTCCGGGACATCCTGCACACCCAGCACCGGGCAGCCACCGACGTCTATGCCTTTATGTTCCTGGCTGATGTCGTTGACTTCATCATCATCATCTTCGGCTTCTGGGCCTTTGGGGTGAGTAGGGGAGTCCCCTGGGGCACCAACCAGCTGGCTCCCACCACAGGCCATAGAGAATCAGAATTGTCAGGGCTGGATGGGACCTCAAGTATCATCTAGCTCCAAGCCTCCTGCCATGGGCAGGCACACCTCACACTAGATCAGGTTGCTCAGAGCCACCTCCAGCCTGGCCTTGAAGGCTTCCAGGGATGAGGCTTCCACTGCCTCCCAGAGCAACCTCTTCTAGTGTCTCACCACCCTCATGGGTGACCTGTCCTTCAGAAACACTCTGCAGCTGCAGACATCACCTCCTCACTGTCAGATGACCAAGTGCCAGAGGCCTTCCTGGTCATGCTGCTCATCCAGTTCACCACCATGGTCATTGACCGTGCGCTCTACCTCCGCAAGACTGTGCTGGGCAAGCTCATTTTCCAGGTCATCCTGGTCTTCAGCATCCACCTCTGGATGTTCTTCATCCTGCCAGCCGTCACTGAAAGGTACGGAGCATCCCCTGAGGATGTCTCCAAAGACATGGTGCAGGCTCAGGGTGGCACTTTCGTGTCCCCAAGCCCATGTGGTAGCCCAGGATGGCCACAGGGGTGACACTTTCCTTCCACAGGTTGTTCAACCTCAACATGGTGGCCCAGCTGTGGTACTTTGTGAAGTGCATCTACTTTGCGCTGTCAGCGTACCAGATCCGCTGCGGCTACCCCACCCGCATCCTGGGCAACTTCCTCACCAAGAAATACAACCACCTCAACCTCTTCCTCTTCCAAGGGTAGGTCACGGGGCCACCTGGGACCTCTGGGTGCCCAGAGGGTGCTGTACCAGTGCCCTCTCCCTGTGTCCCCATGCCAGGTTTCGCCTTGTGCCCTTCCTGGTGGAGCTGCGGGCCGTCATGGACTGGGTCTGGACGGACACCACACTGTCCCTCTCCAACTGGATGTGCGTGGAGGACATCTACGCCAACATCTTCATCATCAAGTGCAGCCGTGAGACGGAGAAGGTACAGCCCCACCATGCTGGCCACAGCTCCCCAGGAAGACCCTTGCTTTTTGGGGTCCTCCTGAGCCCTTCTGGCACCATCTGCTGTTCTCCCCCCCAGAAATACCCCCAACCAAAGGGGCAGAAGAAGAAGAAGATTGTGAAGTATGGCATGGGTGGCCTCATCATTCTCTTCCTCGTGGCCATCATCTGGTTCCCACTGCTTTTCATGTCTCTGGTGCGCTCCGTGGTGGGTGTGGTGAACCACCCCATTGACGTCACCGTCACCCTCAAGCTGGGGGGGTATGAGGTGAGGATGCTGGAGGCAGGTGCTGGGGTGTCCAGCCTGGGTACCAACATCCCATGCCCTGCTGATGGCACCTTGACCCCTTCCCCAGCCTCTCTTCACCATGAGTGCCCAGCAGCAATCCATCCAACCCTTCACCCCCCGAGACTATGAAGACCTCACCAAAAAGTTTGAGAGGCAGCCGGTAAGTCCTCACCCCCCCCCACACACAACCTGCCACCCCACCCTGCCCCTGGTAAACCCCCAGCCCACCCACCCGCCACCCCAACCCTGCCCCACCCTGGTGGGTGTCGTGCTGGGGTGCGGGCCGAGCTGAGCCGTGCCCGCCCCCTTGGTGCCAGGTGGCCATGCAGTTCATCACGCTGTACGGCTACGAGGACATCGTGACGGCTCGCATCGAGGGCAGCTCGGGCTCGCTGTGGAGCATCAGCCCCCCGAGCCGGGAGCAGATGCGCCGGGAGCTGCAGAACGGCTCCTCAGACATCACCCTGCGCCTTACCTGGACCTTCCAGAGGTACCCCTGGCACGGTGGGAGTGGGACAGCTCGACCTGCATTATGCCCCCTCCCCAACCCCTAACCTAAACGCACACACCTTGCTCAGCCTCTTGTGCCCGCAGGGACCTGGGCAAAGGGGGCACGGTGGAGCACACCTTCGACAAGCACACCACCGACCTGCAGCCTGGTGCACCTCAGCGCATGGAGCTGGCCCAGCTGCTGCAGGGCACCCGCAACACCCCTGTGTGAGTGTCCTGGGGAAGGGGACACGGACCCAGCCCCCCCTGCCCCGTTCCTTCGTGCTTCAACCAGCCCTCAACTCACCCCATGGTTTTGCAGGAGAGTGCCCAAACTCTTCCCCAAATACATCCGGGCACCCAATGGCCCAGAAGCCAACCCAGTCAAGCAGCTGCTGCCAGGTGGGTCCCACCGTGTACCCACCCCTCAAAAAAAAGTATCAGTGCTGGGGGCACAGCAGCAGCTGTTCTGTGCCCTGATGGTGCCAACTCCACTCTGGCAGATGGGGAGGACAGTTACCTGGATGTGGAGGTGCAGCTGAAACGGGAGCGCACAGGCACCGGCCGAGGAGGAGGTGACAGGTTCTTGGAGTGGTGGGTGGTGAAACTGAAAGAAGACCCTCCCCGGGATGACAACATCCTGCCCATGGTCATCTTCAATGATAAAGTCAGCCCCCCCAGCCTGGGCTTCTTGGCTGGCTACGGGTATGTGGAGAGGGTCCACAAGGGTGGTGATGGTGGTGGTGATGGTAGAGGTGATGGCTGTGGTGATAATGGTGATGGCTGTGGGGATGGTGGAGGTGATGGTGGTGGTGATGGCTGTGGTGGTGGTGGAGGTGATAGTTGTGGTGATGACTGTAGAGATGGTGGAGGTGATGGCTGTGGTGATGGCTGTGGTGATGGTGGAGGGGCAGCTGTTTGCACCCCCTAAGAGAGGCGCAGCCGGGGGCGCGGTAGCTGATGCTCCCCCGTGTCCTGCAGGATCATGGGGCTGTACGTCTCCATCGTGCTGGTGATCGGGAAGTTCGTGCGCGGGTTCTTCAGCGAGATCTCCCACTCCATCATGTTTGAGGAGCTGCCCTGCGTGGACCGCATCTTGAAGCTGTGCCAGGACATCTTCCTGGTACGGGAGACGGGCGAGCTGGAGCTGGAGGAAGAGCTCTACGCCAAACTCATCTTCCTCTACCGCTCCCCTGAGACGATGATCAAGTGGACACAGGAGAAGGAGTAAGGGGAAGGGGCTCTGGACCACCTCTCAGCTCCATTCCCAAGGACATCACCACAAATGCCTTAACCAGCCCCTGCCAAAGCTGGGGCCGTATCCTGCCAGGGGAGGGACGCAGGGTGCTCAGCACTCAGGTTTCAGGATGCTTTTTGTTACTGTGTTCTGAAGCCATCCAGCCCTGAGGAGAATACATTGTGCCTTCCTGGGTGGGGGACAGGAGCGCGTCCCCACCACCACGCTGGGCACCCCTGACTGTTGGGCTGGGGTGTGTGTGGGGGTGAGGAACTGCCCTACGCCCCCTCCCCGACTCCTCTCAGCCCTGCTCCAGAGCCAGGGTGAACTGAAAAGCAATAGCCCCCCAGCCCCAGGATGGGGGGCCCTGGGTCATGGCCTCCCAACCCAAGCCAAGCTGGGTGGGTGGGGGCTGGCAGCCCCAGCTGGACTCTACAGACACTTGGGACTTTGGTTTTGTTTGGTTTTTTATTAATTCAAATGGTTTATTTATACAGAATCAAATAAAACCAAGCTGAGGCCTCCCTGGCTGATGCACAGATCAGGCTTGGGGGTGAGGAGGGGCAGGGTGGCATCTGCTGCCCCAGGGTGGCTTCCAGCACCCCTGGCCCTTACAATGTTGGGGACCTGGGGCCTCTTCCTGCTCTCTAGTAACAAAATAGGGTTTAAAAGCAGCTCCCCAGGTGCCCCAGGGCCTCTGATCCCCAACCATCCAAAATGAGGGGACCACCCAGCTCCACCAGTGTGCCAGAGGGAGAGAGGGAACCTCTGTGCCCCACTGTCCCCAGCCACTTCAGCTCTGGCTGGGCTCCTCATCCTCCGGGGCCTCCTGTCTCTGCTGCATCATCTCTGCTCTGTAAGGGATGGACACAACATGCATGCATGGATGGATGCATGCATGCATACAGCATGAGGCTGAACCAGCTGGGAGGGGACCCCTGCCCCCCCCTACCTGTGGATCCTGCGCTGTCCCTCAGCACGTATGTAGGGTGGCAGCATGGCAAGGGGACCCTGCAAGAAAGGGGTGGTGGGGATGAGGACCCCCATCCCCAAGGAGTTCCACCCCACTGCACTCCAAAAGCCTTACCAATTCTTTGAAGGTGAGACGGCAGCCATAGCACAGCAGTGGGATAAAGGCAGCTTTTCTCTCAGCACTGTGGGAAGAGACCATCAATGGTGCCAGCGTGGTGGCCTCAGTGCCAGCATGGCATTCCTCGTGCCAGCACAGCACCCTCCTTGTCCAGATGCTCACCGTGCTGCTGGGACATCCTGGCAGCACCCGTTCTCCTCCGGCTCCTCCAGGATCAGTGTGGGCTCCAGGGCCAAGTCCTCCTCTTGGAGAAGCCAGAGGACAAGGGTGAAATTTGGGGGTGCACAGTCAGCCCCTGCTTCTAATTGCCCTGAGCCCACCACTGCGCCCCTCACTCACCCCAAGCGATGTCCAGGGCACAGAGGCAGAGCAGGCAGCGCTCCTCCTCGCAGCTCGCCTTGGCTGGATCTGGGCTCAGCTTCTCGCCTGTCCTGCACCCAGCGTTGTGGGGGTGGGGGTTGAGTGCATGCAGCCCATTCACCTCCACACCCCCCTGGCGGCCTCACCCCGGAGTGCCATACCGGTAGACAGTGCTGATGGTGGAGGGGAAGTCGTCCTGAAGCCCCAGGAGGAAGCGTTCTATCAAGTGGCGGATGCTGGGCTTCTCCCGGCGCTGGGGGAGCAAGGGAAAGGGTGGGACTGGCTGCTGTGAGGACGCAGAGCTTGGGATCTCCTCCACGGGGTACAAGGGGTGGCCCTACCTTGGTGAAGAGAGGTGGCACAGTAATGGTGGGGACGCTGAAGAAGTGGTTGTAGAAGGCGATCTCCTTGGCCGTGTAGTCCCGCATGGGCCGCACCACCAGCACATCACCATGGCGGTCGTCCACGAAGCCCTGCAAGAGTGTGGCTGTTGTGGGACAGTGCCACTGCCAGCCCACAGGCCACCCCTCCTGGGTGAAGATGGCTGTTCCCAGCTTGGGGACAAGGTGCTGGAAGGCTGCTCACCGTGTCGACAGCGACGAAGGCACCACGACCCAGAGACATGTTGGTGAGGAGCTTGATGGCCACGCGGGTGCAGGTCTCGCCCGTCATCACCTTGGCGTAGCCTCTGGTCCGGGCTGTCTGCACGATGAGGTGGGTCCTGTGGGACAAGGTGACAGCTCAGAGCTGCTGTGTTGTGCCCAGTGCTAGAGATGGGCAGGATCAGTCCCTCACCGCAGCATCTGCAGCAGCTCCTCTCTTGCTGTTGTTGTCTCCACAGCTTCAAAGAGCTGCAGCAGCTTCTGGGTTTGGGCAGCAGTAGGCAAGTGGGGGGTGGCAAGGGGTGCATCCTGGGTGCCAAGGCCAGGCAGTGAAGTGCCACCATCCCTGTTCCCATCCTGCCGCTGCTCCTGGATGAAGCCCTCCACAGCTTCTTTGTAGGAGGGACCAGGCTCATGGGACCCCCTCGTCCCCGGCTGCAGGATAGATGCAGGCAGCTCCAGGGCCTGTGGGGCACAGATAGACACCAGGGTGGGGCTGGGAGTTGGTAGGTCTGTCCCCTTCACCCTAGTGTGTCCCCTCATTGTCTGTGTACCTCCTCCAGGTGCACGAGGTGGTAGGGGAAGCCGGTGGCCTGCAGCAGGGTCTCCACGTGGTCCAGGTTCTTCTCCCGCTGTGCCAGGCTCTGCCTGCGCACTGCTCCCTCTGCAAAGGCAGGTGGGCATGTCTGTACCACAGTCAGCAGGGCGAGGAGGGGACACCCACCCTGTCCCTGGGGCAAAGGGACACCTCGAGGTGCCACAGCCTGGAATGTGGGAGGAACTGGAATGGCACAGAGGAACTGTGGGCTGGCAGCAGGCAGCAGGGGCTGGGCAGAGGGGAAGGCAGTGGGGCAGGGAGTGGACAGCAAAGGGGCAGCAGAGCCAATCTTTACCATCAACGTAGATGAGGCCAGGGATGAAGCGGAGCCTCTTGGCCGTCTCTCGGCTGAGCCCCTGGCAGAGGCACAGGGTGATGGGGGGGGGTAAGCCATGCCCCACTCCCCACCCCCACCCTTCACCCCCCTTCTCACCTCCTGGACTTGCCGGAGCATGGCACTGGAGGCCGCCCCCCCCGACAGTGCCAGTAACACCTGTGGAGACATGAGGGGCGGTCATCAGCCGTGGTGCCAGCGCGGGTCCCCAGCACGTGCGTGCTCCCTGCGGGTACCTTCTCTCCCGGGAAGATGATGCGGTTCTTGCCCAGCATCGCGCGGAACTTGTGCACAAAGTACTCGCGGAAGCAGTCGCTGTGGGGACATGGCCCTGAGCCACAGCACGTCCCAGCGCCCTCGGGCCCTCCATCCCCAAGCCCCAGCGTCCTCAAATTCCTTTCTCCATGCCTTGACGCTCCTGACACCCAATGCCCCCCAGCTGCACAGTGCTGGTGCCCGTCTCTCCTCGAAGCCTTGATGTCCCAGACGCCCAATGTGCGCAAATCCTGATGTCCCCAAACCTTGATAGCCCAGAGACCAAACACCCTCAGGCCTCGCTGTCCCACAGACCCAATGCCCTATCCCCATGTCCCCAAACCCTGCGTCCCCATACCTCGAATCCCATCCCACTCCATCTCGGTCCCTTACCGGCAGAAGGCATCCCCAACACGGATGATGAGGGAGGCTGAGCCCTGCTTGCACTTCACACAGGGCTGCGGGTGGCTGTGGGGACATAGATGGTCACCGGGCAGTACCAGGGGCACTGGTCCCCAGTGCACCCTGGGGGTGGTACCAGGCAGAGGAGTGGTGATCCCGGCCCATGGGGCAGCACTAGGGGTACCTGGGACAGTACTGGGGGGTACTGGAGATAGCATTGGGAGATACCAGGGAAGTATTGGAGGGGCACTGTGGGGGCAGAACCAGAGACAGCTCTTTAGGGATACCGGGGACAGAACCGGGAAGCTACCGTGTCAGTACCGGCCGGCGGGGTTACCGAGGGTAGCAACATGGGGAACATATCGGGGACAGCACGGAGGGAATACTGGGGACAGTACCAGAAAGTATGGGGGGGCAGCACCGGGGGAGTACTGCAGGCAGCGACGCGGGGCAGAACCGGGGGCAGCACTAGACGCTGGTCCAGCGATTACCGAGGACAGCACCAGTGGGGTACCAGGGGGATAACGGCGGGGTATCGGAGACAGCACCGAGGGAGTACCAGAGCGTAGTAACAGGGTAGCGAGGGTGGTATTGGAGTTGGTACCAGAGATGGTACCGGCGGTGGCACCGGGGGACTACTGGCGACAGCACCGGACTAGCCATGCAGGGCGGCCCCGAGGGTCCTACCCGGGTCCCGGTTTCGGCCACCCACCTGCCTGCCGGAAGTCGTCGGCGCCGTGGCGGTGCCGTGTCGGCCCCGCACCCTCCATCGGCCCCCGCCGCCTCGCACATGGCAGCCCCGTTCGGACCCCTTCGGTTCCGTCCCCGTCTTCGGCCTCGCTGCCGGCGCACAGCGATGACGTAATCGGCTCGTGGTGACGTCATCGCACCGCCTCCTCTTCTGTCGCCGCCGCCGCCGCCATGTTCCGGAGCCTGCTGGTGGCGGCGGCGCAGCGGCCCCAGGCCCCGGGTGGATCCCCTCGGTCGCCGCTGCCCCCCGCCGGCCCCGCCACCGAGGCGCTGGAGGCCCAGTTCAGCTGTCCTATCTGCCTGGAGGTCTTCCACCGCGCCGTCGGCATCGCGGGCTGCGGGCACACGTGAGACGGGGCCCCGGGGGCGGCAGTGGGGACCCCCAGGCCTGGGGGCTGAGACAGTCACGGTCAACGGGCATACCATCTCTTGCACCGGGAGCCCTCCGGGCTTTCTGTCTTGGGACCCCAGCTGGTACAGGGTCTCCCATCCCGACACTGGGACTTCCATCCCATTTCTCAGTTCGTTACCGGGACCCCCGTCCCAGCACGAAGACACTATCCCAGCCTGCTACGGAGATCCGTAGCCTACCCCTCAGGCCAGTGCCGGGACTTCCATCCCAGCCCTGTACGAGGACTGACATCTGACTCTCCAGTCCGGTACCGGGACCCCTGTCCCAACGCGAAGTCCAGTACCGGGATTCCCAGCTCGCTGCAGAGACCCTCATCCCACCTCGCAGCTGAGATCTGGGCCCCTCTTCCAGCCTGGTTTGGGGACCCCCATTCTTCTTTCAGCTCCGCAGGCTTCTACCAGCACTCCCAGCCCTGTACTGGACCCCCGCTCGCCTCCTGAGTGGTGCTTGACCTCCCTCCCTTCCTGCTTCTCAGCCCTGGGACACTCATCCCATGCCCAGCAGCCCCACCAACACTGGGCACCATGCTCTAATCCTGAACCCATTCCCCTGCTTGGAAGCTGGGTGCTGCCCTTTCCCAGCCCACACCCAGGGTGCACTCAGGGGTCCTTCCCATGCTGACCTTCTCCCTCTGCGTTCAGACCTGGTTCATGCCTCCAGGAGCTCCAGCAGACTCTGCTCCCAGCACCCTGACACTGCCCACTGGGGTGAGACTCCTGCCTAGACCCCTATGGGTGCCATGCCCTGCTCCCTTAGGCCCCATGTGGTGCTGCCGTGGAGAGCTGGAGTCTGTTGTCACCCCAGCATTTCAGTGGGTCCTTGTGTCCCTTTCATGAACTTGTTAGGGCACCTTGGTTTCCTGTGGAGGCTGTGGCTTTGCTTGCTGCCCCAGAGTGGTCTGTTTCCCCCTCAACTCCAGCTTATTTGAGGCTCGGGGATGATGCTGGGGAGCTGGGACGAGGGACAAAATTACTTTGTCCCACTCGTGCCCATGACAGGGGCTTAACAACATCTCATCCCCCACTGTGGGTGGCGTGAGCTGGGTGGGCAGGCTGAGGGTGGGCAGGTGAGGTTCCTGTGACAGCTGACCTCCTGCTTGGCCTCCTTGCACCCTCTCCCAGGCTCCCAGTTCTGTCCAGTTCTCCCAGTAGGGATGCCAATCCCTGCATTTCTTGGCTGCCCTGCAGCCTTGGGTGCACAGAAGTCCCCAAGAGTGGGGTTTTGGGGTCCCCCTTCTCCTCCTGGGCTGGGCCATGGACGCTGCTGTCTGTGCCCCCAGGTTTTGCGGGGAGTGCCTGCAGCCCTGCCTCCAAGTGCCATCCCCTCTCTGCCCGCTCTGCCGCATGCCCTTCGACCCCAAGAAGGTGGAGAAGGCTTCCAGTGTGGAGAAACAGCTCTCATCCTACAAGGCTCCCTGCAGAGGCTGCAGCAAGAAGGTGAAGTTTGCTTGGAACCTTGCTTGTCTCCATCCCACAGCGTCAAGAGAGGGTCACCTGCTGTGCGCAGTTTGGTTTGTGGGGTCCCCAGAGTCGTACTGGTGAGGTGTGGTGTGTCCCCTGTGTGTCACAGCTGCTGCTGTGAGCCAGGCAAGCAGGGCTGCGTGGAGATGAAGGTGCTCTCCTAGCTGCCTTTGTCAGCAGACTGCAGCTATTAATAGATAGTAGGACCTTCAGAAGCAGGTTGAGGTTTTCCTGCAGCATCAGAGAGGCTGAGAGCTGGCTCTGCTGCTGCTCCTGATGAGGATAAGGAATTGGAATCATGGATTTTTTTTTTTTTGATCCAAGACATTTTTGGGATCATCAGGTCCCAAGCATTAACCCAGCACCACATCTGCTTGGCTTTGGAAACCCTCCAGGAACAGGGACTCTGTGATGATTTGGATGTTACCTGTCCTCCCACTCTTATGAAATCACCCAGACCAGACATTCCAATTTGCCTCAAACTAGCACAGACTCCATCCCTGCCCTGTGCAGCCTGGTCCAGACCTTGACGACCCTCAAGGAGAAGAAATTGTTCCTCAGGTCCAACTAAACCTCCCCTGGTGCAACTTGAGGCCATTTCCTCTTATCCAGTTGCTTATTCCTTGGTAAAAGGAACCAACCCTCTGCCTGGTTCCAGCCTCCTTTCAGGGAATTGTAGAGAGCCAGAAGGTCTCCCTTCGGCCACCTTTTCTCCTGTTCATGAGCTGTCCTGATGAGCTGTGGTCCCAGAGGCTGTGCCAAAGCTGAAACAGCAGCGTGGCCTAGCCCAGCCCAGGGCAGTCAGACCTGGGATGATTCAGGGCCTGGCTGTGACGCTGGGATTCACGGAGCATCTCTGCTGCTGCACTTTCTGGCTTCCTTAACCTTGGGGATCTTCTTGTAACTCCCTGACTGGAGCCCAGCGACCATCTCATGCAGTTGGAGCAGTTTGGTGTTTCCTTCTGTCAGCAGTTCCTCATTTGGAAAGGAAAATGGAGCTGGTGCTATGGTAACACAGCTTTGGTGGCTTGTGTCTGACCTCTGGGGACACACACAGCAGGCATTCTCTGTCCCGTGAGGAAGGGTGGGCTGGTGCAGCATTTCCACACCAGCGTGGGTCATCCTGCACAGCTGACCAAAACTGCTGTCCTGAAGTGTGCTGGAGGCTCCAGCGCTGCACCTGGAAAGTGCTGCAGCCTCCAGGAATGTTTCTTCTCTCCTTTTCCAGGTGACCCTGGCAAAAATGCGCTCTCACGTCTCGTCCTGTGCAAAGGTGCAGGAGCAGATGGCCAACTGCCCCAAGTTTGTTCCGGTTGTCCCCACGTCCCAGCCTATCCCCAGGTACTGCCCTGTGTTGGCTAGGGAGGTGTGCCCCTCCTTGCACTGGTCTTCTCTCCATCTTTGTTACAAGCACTGACATCTGAGGGTGTGTTTCAGAGTCATGGAAATGTTTTGGTTGGAAGAGACCTTTAAGATCATCAAGCCCAAACATTAACCCAGCACTGCCAGGCCACCACAAAACCATGGCCCTCAACACCACATCTCCATGGCTTTGGAACCCCTCCAGGGATGGGGACTTCACCACTGTCCTGTGCAATCTGCACCAGGCCTTGACAGCTCTTTCAGGGAAAGAATTGTTCCTCATGTCCAACCTGAACCTCCTCTGGTGCAACTTGAGTCCATCTCCTCCAACCCTATCACTTGTTCCTTGGTAGAGGAGGCCAACTCCCACCTGCCTCCAGCCTCCTTTCAGGCAGTTGTAGAAAGCCAGAAGTTCTCTCCTCAGCCTGCTTTTCTCCAGGTTGAACAAACAAGGTTCCTTCACCTGGTTCTCACCAGGCTTGTGCTCTACACCCTTCACCAGCTCTGTTACCCTTCTCCAGTCCTGCTAGAGCTCCTCTTGGAGTGATGGGCCCAAAGCTGAACCCAGTAGCAGAGGTGTGGCATCACCAGTGCCCAGTTACCAGGGCATGATCCCTGTCCTGGTCCTGCTGACCACACCACTGCTGATCCAAGCCAGGATGCTGGTGTCCTTCTTGGCCACCTGGGCACATGCTGGCTCATCCTCAGCTGGCTATAGGCTGAATTAATCACAGCAAGAAGCATCAGCTCCTTCTCTTCCCATGCACCTGCAGCTGCCCCGTGTTTCAGAGCATGGTGTGGGAGGGACAGGCCAAACCACTGTGGCTGGGGTGGGAATGGGCTGAGCTGGTGTCTGCTGTGCGTGGGTGTCACAAAGCTGAGCAGGGGCTGGATGAGGTAGTTGGAAGGACTCAATCCAGTCCTTTCCCAAGGGATCTGAGCTCATCCTCACCATCTTTAGCAACATTCCCAACCGCTCGACGTTCGTCTGCCCATACTGCGGGGCCCGGAACTTGGACCAGCAGGAGCTGGTGAAGCACTGCATGGAGAACCACCGCAACGACCCCAACAAAGTGGTGAGTGGCACTGGGCTGGGCTGCTTCTCGAGAGGGTACCTCCTGGAAGTCCAAATATGGCACAGCTGATGCAGCAGCTGGCCTCAGGTGTGGCATTTCCAGCTGCTTTCCGGTTGGCTTTAAGTCCCTTTGGCAGGACCTCCCTCTGGTTGCCTTGTTAGAGATGCCTGCAACCTGGAAGGTGCAGGATTTCCATTCCCCATCCCTGCTGGGTTGACTGTGGTGGAGAACTTGCAGCTCTGACACCATCTCAGAAGCGTTCAAAGCAGCTTGAGCCACATTGCAGAGGCTCTGTGCACTGCAAGATCTGCTCAGGGCAGGCTGAGGGACATCTTGTTTAGCACATCCCCTGCAGATCACTGTCAGAAAAGGGACATGGGCTTCTCTGACAGGTAGACATGCAGGGCTTTGTGGCCACAAGTCATAGTTGCCCTTCAGGTCACGGTTGTCCTTCATCCCTACTTGCTGCAGGTGTGCCCTGTCTGCTCAGCCATGCCCTGGGGAGACCCCAGCTACAAAAGTGCCAACTTCCTCCAGCACCTCCTCCACAGGCACAAGTTCTCCTATGACACCTTTGTGGTGAGTACCTTGAATACAGCCCTGAGCCAAAACGGGGTCACATTCCCTATGTCTCTTGCCAGGTCTAGTGCTCTTCCCACGGCATGAGGGGATGGATCCTCCTTGGAGACACGTGGCACACACGTGTAGACCCATTTGAGAGACTTCTGTGGGGGGTGTTCTTGAGCTGATTGTCATCAGACATGAGGAAGAGGTCTCTGAAGGAACAGAGGAAAATGTTCCCACTCTCCTTGAAGATGAGTTATTTCCTCTTCATGCTCCATTAAACTCTTCCCCTGAGGAATTGTAACACAAAAGTTCTTTTCTTTGAGCTTTGACAAGCAGTGGGAGTGGAGCAGCCCAGCCTTGGGGCTCTGAGGGGGAATCTGGCTGCTGCTGCATGTTGGGGGAGGTTATTCATGGCCCATTTTCTGGGGGTTCACTGACCCCTCCTGTGTGGAGTGAAAGTGTGATCGCCCAGCCTTGGCTTCAGGGAGCCAGGGGAGGTTTTGTTAGTTAGCATCTTGGGTTTAGTGCAGTGCTGTTAGATGAAATCAGCATGGTTTGGGTGGGAGGTGACCTTTAAAGGTCATCCAGACCTACCCCCATGCAGTCAGCTGGGACATCTGCAACTAGAGCAGGTTGCTCAGAGCCCCAAATAGCCTGACCTGGAATGGTTCCAGGGATGGGGCTTCTCCCATCTCTCTGGGCAACCTGGAGCAGGGTCTCACCACATTGTGTTTAAAAAAAAAATCTCTTTTATGTCTAGTCTGAATCCCTCTCTTTTAGCTCTGGAAATAGTTGAAAGGCTCTTTTCCCTGATACTGCATCTACCTCTGAAGTCATCAGCACAGGAGAGACACAGACTTGTTAGAGCAGGGCCAGAGCAGGCCACAGCAATTATGAGAGTGCTGGAACCCCAGGCTGAGAGTTGGGGTTGTTCAGCCTGGAGAAGAGAAGGTTCCAGGGAGATCTTCTGGTGGCCTTTCAGGACTTAAAGGGGCTGAGAAGAAAGCTGAGGACAAACTTTTTAGCAGGGCCTCTTGTGACAAGCCAAGGGGTGATGGTTTGAACTAAAAGAGGGAGATTTAGGCTGGGTAGAAGGAAGAATTTTTTATGCTGAGAGTGGTGAGACCCCAGCCCATGTTGCCCAGAGATGCTCTGGACGTGGAACCATTGCAGCTCAGGTTGTATGGGGCCGTGACCTAGTTGCAGACATCCCTGATGACTGCATGGCAGTTGGACTAGATGACCTTTAAAGGCCCCTTCCAACTCAAACTATTCCATGGTTCTGTGATCCTGCCCAGTGCCAGGTCTAAGAGCAAGGCTGGTGCTGGCAGATTGCAGGCAGGAAAGGGACCATGGGCACAAAGGACACCCAGGAAAAAAAAAAGTACAACATTCCTGTGTGCCAGAGGAGAGATGGAGGCTCACAGCCTCGGTGGGACCACAAAGAGCAGGGGTGGCTTTGTGCCTGCTGTGGGTGCCCTGGCTGTGGCAGCTCTCCTGAGCACCCCTCTCTCTCTCCAGGACTACAACATCGATGAGGAGGCAGCGTTGCAGGCTGCCCTGGCACTGTCTCTGTCTGAGAACTGAGGCTGACCACGAGCATTGCTTCGGAACCCCCTCACCACCCTGACTCCTTTTGCACACTCAGCCTTCCTGCCAGGGAGGCACAGACCTCATCAGCCCCCCAGAGACCCGCTGCTGCCTCTCTTCCTTCTCCCCTTTGGCCAAAGTCCACCTTGTTGAAGAAGGTGGAGTCTCCTTGGCATCGTGCTGGCCTGGTGAGAGCAGAGTCGTCCACCTGCTGCCAGGAGGAGTGAGGAATCGGTACCGAAGGGAGGACCACTCCGCGGTTGGGGTTTGGACCACTCCTCAGTTGGGGTTTCCTCTCCCTGTTTGGATTGTCTGCCTGTACCCAGACCTATTTATTAGGAGATACTTTTTGGCACCATTTGTCTCTCTGTTGCAGCTGAGTAGGTACTAAACCTCTGATGCGTTTCATGCCAAAATGCCCTGATTTGACCTGGAATCATCCACCTCCTCCTCCTTGAAAGGGAAGGAAGCAGCACGAAGCATCTTGGTCTTGTTTGGTTTTGATTTTTTTCAAGACTACAAAGCTATTTCCAGAGACATCAGCAGGCAGGAGTTGCCTCTTTGCCTGCTGCTGCCCGGGCTGGGTTGAGCCCCTGGGGCGAAATGATTGCCCTCGTGTGCAGCGGGTTTGGAGGAGTCCGTTTGGATGGCGTCCAGTGAAACTCCACTTCCTTCTTTTGTACCAGCTCTTGTGATACTGAGCTCTTGCTTTTTATTTTCTACATGTCCTCGGTGTGATGCCTTTTCCCACCTTTTATAGAGCAAGGACAGAAGCTGTTAACTCTTCACACTGGAATATCTGTCACGGGGGACCAGTATTTTTATGGAGCGTTATTAAGAGAAGTTCTATTTTTTAAAGCAAACCCCAACCAAACCAACAGGCTGCAGCTGTGGAATCTGCTGGCAAGCAGGACCCAGACCCTGGGACTGGCAGGTGGGACCATGGGGAGCATGTGGATCCTCTGGTTGTTTCTGGGCTCTTCTCCTCTTTTGTCGCTGTGTTTCTTTGTGGGCAGGCGGTGATGGAGTAGAGGCTGGGTCAGAGCAGCACCTCGTGGGCTGGAGGAGCTGGTGCTGAGCTGCCTTTTTGAGGAGCAGCAGTAGCATTTGTATTGTGACCACTAACCTTTGGGGTGCATTCTACCTACTTAGCGCTCTCTGAGGTACATTCTTGGGGTCAGTAACCCTCTCTGGGGCACATTCTCCTGCCCACTAACCCTCTTTGGGGTGTCTTCTGCCCACTGACCTTCTTTGAGGCATGTTTTCTGCCCACTGACCCTCTTTGGGGTGCCTTCTGCCCACTAACCCTCTCCAGGACATGTGTTTGAGCTCTTGATGGCTTAATCTTGCAGGCAGAGCTCCATGGCAGAGCTGGATGTGGCCATGGGCAGGGTGTAATCCAGAGCGGTGGTTTTCCAGATGGTATTGTGCAGTAATCCGGAGCAGGCAGGTTAGTTGTGGCATGCCGACACTGGGTCTGGGCGGTGGGTCTGCAGGAGGGATATCTGCCCACTCAGGACCCCAGCACTGAGTGTGTTGTCCCCCTGAAACAGGGGATTGTGTCTCCCTCTTCCTGGGAATAGGGCACACCTGGGCAGATGTTGATGCAAGAGGTGCTCTACAGCATCCTGGTGACCTGTCCCTCCTGATCCTTTGCCTGCTGCTGGTGGAGTCTGCTGGACTGGTTGAGGGTGGCAGAAAGATCTGTCATGAAGTCATGACCCATCTGAAGGGTCGGTGCTGGTGCTGGGGGTGAGGAGCTTTGTGCTGGGGCTCTCCCACCCCCCAAGGTCACAGCAGTGATGGGATCAGCCCAAAGCTCTGGGTGAAGCAACTGCAAGCATGGGTGAGCAATCCCTCTGCCTCTCTCTGCATGGGAAAGTGCCCTTCTGTGGTTTCTCCAAGGCCTGGCTCCAGCTCTGCTCTAGCAATACCCTCTTGTTTTGTACTTTGGATTCGAGCAGTACTGGCTGTGTTTTGGGGGCTTTGAAGCTCCCCTGTGCCACTGGCAGCCCTACAAGTGGGCAGAGACCATTTGCTCTCCTGGCGGAGGGCAGGGAAAGGGCTGGAGCTGCTCTGCTCCCCCCCATTGAGCTAGGCTAGCAAGGAGGGATGAGATCTTCTATTACCAGCCTGACACCTGCCCAGCCCAGGAGGTGCCCTTGGTGCCACCAAGAGCATGGGTGGGCATCTCCCTGAAGGGACCCATGAGGGTTTTCCTATCCCATCCTCAACTGGGATCCTCTGTTCCTGGGGCAGCCTCCACCAGAACTGTCTTACTCCTCTTCCTCCCCCTCTTCTTTTGCCCCACAGCACCAGAGCAGGGGCAACAACGGCTGCTTTTGTAAAGCACTTTAAGGTCTGGGCTGCATGGGCAGCTCCTGCTTGTCCTCTCTTGGCAGGGGCTCAGTTGTGCCTGCTGCCAGCTGGGCTGTGCCATGCCAGGAGCTCCCGCTGTGCCGCCGGCCGTGCTCGTGTCAGTGTTACCCACCACTTTTTTTGCAGAACTTGAACTTTTAACTAGACCCTACTGTTTTTTGAAGAAGAAGAAAAAGAAGAAGAAAACAGACAACCTTCTTTGTAGCAGAGCATTTTTCTCAATAAAGGCAGTTTCATCCACCAGTAGCCTCCCTCTGCCGTCCCTGCCCACAGTTCTGCGGTTCAGGAGATGTCTGGCAGTCAGTGCCACCTGCCCTGGCTTCTCTGTGCTGCTTCTTTCCCAAAGACAGGGTCTTCGTCCACTGTTTTGTCACCTCCTCACTTGATGGTGCCAACAGGGGATTGGGCATTGTCATTTCATCACCCGTGGTCCTCCTTTCTGTTGTGGGATCTCCCTCACCTTACTCCCCCAGCCCTTTTCTTCCCCCAGCCCAAGCACTTCCCACCTTGCTCTTGCAGTGCCAAGTGTCTGAACTTGCTGGAAGCTTGTGTGCTGCTGGAGAGATCCCCCAGTGCCTATCCCAGTACCTTCTCCCTGCATGTGCTGCTGGTGGCAGCCATGCCCTCTCCTGGCAGCCAGGTATTGGCACTCAGAGGGGGGGTGCTTGGCACCATGTCCCATCCCCAAAGCATTGCTGGCCTTCTGCAGGTGTTCCCAAGAGGTGTCCTGGCTCTGAGCACCTGTGCAATTCCTGAAGGTCATGGGATGGCTCTACACATCCGATCCCTCCAACCTGGGTATGGGCTGCACCTATGGCCCCCTCCCTACTGTCCCAGCCACTGGTATCCTCTCAGAGTGGTGTTCACCTTTGTGTTGGCCAGGGCATGGCTCCTGTCCCAGTGGCAGTCTTGGAGACTCAAGGGCGAGAGCTGATCGTGATGAGGTACTACTTTGTCTGCTGCTCAGCTCTCCCTGAACAGCACACGTTAGGCATTTGGGGCCAGGAGGGCTCCGTGGTGTAGGGAATAGGTGTGTCCATGCAGCCCCCTGGAGTGCTGGGGAGGGTTACTGGGAGCACTGAGCGTTGTCGGGTGCAGGAGTTGTGGGGAGGGTACAGGGAACACCAGAGACACACTGGGGTCGTGGGAGCAGTGCTGGGCTAACAGGTGGAGCTGGTGCGTTGGGATCGTGAGGGCATGGGGAGCGGTGCTGGGCATGCTGGGAGGGCCGGGGGCTGCCAGGCCATCAGGAGCACCGGAGGCACTGCAGCGCTGGGGACGGTGAAGTCGGTGGCAGCAGCCCCGGCGGGGGCTGTGTCGGAGCTGCCCCGGCCTGAGCCCGCTCCACCTGCTACAGCTGCGCACGCGCAACCCCTTCCCGACTCGAAAATGGCGCCCCCGCGCGCCCGGTCCGGCGCCGGCTGGGGGTGGGGCCTCCCTGTGGTCTGATCGCTGCTATTGGCCACTGGGCGCCGAGCGCTGCGCACTGACCAATAGCAGGGCAGAGATGCGCCACAGGTGACGGCCACGTGGGTGGCGCGGGGGCGGGGCTTGATGCCGGCGGGCCCATAGGCCTGAACCCGGCAGCGCCGCGGAGCGCCGGCAGCGCAGCGATGGCGGAGGAGCGGCCGCTCGCCGTCGTCACCTGCACGGCCCCGGTCAACATCGCCGTCATCAAGTACTGTGAGTACCGGAACCCCTCGCTGGGCTGGGAGCTGCGTGGGGGTGGGAGTGCGCAAAGAGACTGAGATGGGCCGTGCCGCGCCGCGCTAAGCTGCGCTGTACTATGATAAGCCATGCCATACTGTGCTGTGCCGTGCCCACGCAGTGCACTGCCGTGCTATGTTATGTCGTGCCGTGCCGTGCCGAGCCATGTCAAGCTGTGCCATGCTGCTTCGTGCTCTGCTTTGCCATGTCCAGTGGTGCCATGCCCGGCTGTGATGTGCTGTACTGGCCTTACCTGTGTCACGTCAAGCTGTGCCATGCCCAGTATTGTCATGCCAAGTTGTGCCATGCTGGGCCATGCCATGCCATGTCGAGTGATACTATGCCATGCTATTCTGTGCCAAGCTGTGCTGTGCTTTGTTGTGCTGTGCTATACTGTGCCACTCTCATGTCAGGTGATATTAAGCAATGTTGTGCCATACCAAGCTGTGCCGTGCTCAGTTCTGCCATGTGATGCTGTAGTGCGCCAAGCCAGCTCCTGCCAAACTGTAACATCCTGTGCTTTTCATGGTTTGCTGTGCCAAGGCAACTTATGACAAGTTGTACCTTGCCGTGTCAAGCCATGCCATGCCGTTTCTTGCAGGGGGCAAGCGGGACAATGACCTCATCCTGCCCATCAACTCGTCCCTGAGCGTGACACTGCACCAGGACCAGGTTGGTGTGGGGTCAGAGTGGCCCCTCTTCCCTTGTCATACCCCACCCCAGACCATGTGGGGTGGAATTGACCCCCACGCCCATCTCCCTGGCAGCTGAAGACCACCACCACGGCAGCCACCAGCCGCAACTTCACCAAGGACCGTCTGTGGCTCAATGGAGAGGAGGTGGACGTGGGGCAGCCCCGGCTGCAGGCTTGTCTGCAGGAAGGTAGGTGTGTCCCCCAACCCTGGGCACCCTGGGGAGGGCATCCCCTGTTCTGCCTCCCACACGTGGCTCCTGTCCCCTCACAGTGCGCCGCCTGGCCCGTAAGCGCCGAGGTGGCAACTCCAAGGATGTGGCTCCGCTCAACCTCTCCTACAAAGTCCACATTGCCACCCAGAACAACTTCCCCACCGCCGCCGGCTTGGCGTCCTCCGCTGCCGGCTACGCCTGCCTGGGTGAGTGACTGGGGACCTTGTGGGGGCACAAGGGTGGGGGTGACAGCGCTGTCGCTCATCCCTCACCCTGTTGCACGCCTGCAGTGTCGGTGCTGGCGCGGCTGTACGGCGTGGAGGGCGAGCTGTCGGAGGTGGCACGGCGCGGCTCGGGCAGCGCTTGCCGCAGCATGTTGGGAGGCTTCGTGGAGTGGCGCCGGGGTGAGCGACCCGACGGCAAGGACAGCCTGGCCCAGCAAGTGGCCCCTGAAACGCACTGGCCGGAGCTCAGGGTCCTCATCCTGGTGGTGAGGAGCGTGGGTGGGATATGAGGGGAGGGTCCTGGGAGAACCCCCAACCCTGTGTGGTTGCAGACCCTGGGACTCAGGGGGCTCAGAGTTGGGGGTCATGTGCCACCATCTGTTCCTCCTGTCCAGGTCAGTGGGGAGAAGAAGCAGGTGGCCAGCACAGCAGGGATGCAGACCAGCGTGGACACCAGCCCCTTGTTGAAGGTATGGGGACAGTGGGTTTCATACTGCCCAGGGCAGGGTTTGGGGTCCCATGTCCCTTAGAAGAGGATCATTTCTCCATGCTGGGAGGCACTGAGTGGGGGTACGAAGGCTGTGCTCATGTGGCTACCCAAATGAAGCCCAAAGGGTCATGATTGTTCTCAGAGTGGGTTTGACCATGACCCACCTGCCGTGGCAGCACCGAGCTGAGGTAGTGGTTCCAGAACGCCTGGAGCTGATGATGCGGCACATCCGGGAGCGGGACTTCGAGGGCTTTGGGCTGCTCACCATGAAGGACAGCAACCAGTTCCATGCCACTTGCCTCGACACCTTCCCCCCCATCTTCTACCTCAATGACCTCTCACGGCACATCATTGCCCTGGCACATCGCTTCAATGCTCATCATGGATCCACCAAGGTACTTGTATGGCTCCGTGGAGCTCCCAGCTTGCTGTGGTGCTGTGCCCCCTCACCATGTCCCTGTGTCCTCCATCACAAGGCTCCCAGCTTGCTGTGGTGCTGTGCCCCCTCACCATGTCCCTGTGTCCTCCATCACAAGGCTTCCAGCTTGCTGTGGTGCTGTGCCCCCTCACCACGTCCCTGTGTACCCCATCATAAGGCTCCACAGCTTACTCTGGTGCTCTGCTCCCTCACATCCTTCACCACCTGATTTGCTGTGGTGCCATGGTCCCTCACCATGTCCCCTACAACAAGACTCCCAGTGACACAGTCCATCACCATGTCCCCCTCACCACAGGTAGCCTACACCTTTGACGCTGGCCCCAACGCTGTCATCTTCACGCTGGCTGACACTGTGGCCGAGTTCGTGGAGGTGGTGAGACGCAGCTTCCCCCCTGCCATCAACGGAGACCAGTAAGACCAATCCCATCTCTTACTGGGGGAGCAGTGGGTTGGTGGTGGTGGGGTCAGGACTGAGGGCCTGGCCTTGCCCACAGGTTCGTGCGGGGGCTGCCCGTTGGCTCGGCAGCGCTGCCGGAGGAGCTGCTGGCGGCAGTGGTGAGGGAGCCGGTGCCAGGGGCTGTCCAGTATATCCTGCACACCAAGGTATGGGGCCTGGGGGGGCTCTGGGGCTGTGAGGCAGTGGGACTCATCTGCTGGACTTGTCCCTACCCTCAGGGCTGCATATGGGACCCCATCCCTCTCCCCGAGTGTGTACAGGGCCCTGCTCCCATCCCCAGGGCTGTGTGTGGGACCCCATCTGTAGACAGTGGTGTGACCCATGGGGTGGACTTTGCTGGGGTCTGTGGGTCCCAGAGTTGCCCCAAAGCCCCAGTGTGGGGGGCAGGGGCTGCAGAAACAGAGGCTCTCCTGGTGTCAGGATCTATCTCCTGCTGTTCCTAAACCCATCTCCTGCCCCACAGCCTGGCCCTGGACCCCAGTTTGTGGATGACCCCAGCCAGCACCTCCTGGGAGCAGATGGGCTGCCCTGCTGAGCCCCAGTGACACCATCAGGGATGGCCATGACACGCTGAGGAGGAGCTCTGTCTGCTGCTGCCACCCGGGGGACTCAGGGTGCTGAGCCCACCTGGTGCTAAACTGTCCCCAGCCCCGGGGCAGGATGTCAGCCCCGGGCTGGTTTTTACTCTTTTGTAAGGAAATAAGAGAGTTTCTGGCGTTTTCTGGTGGTGGTTTGGGGTGTTTGGGCTCTGCAGCCAAAATGTACCTGGTCCTATCCCCCTTACATGGCACTTGTCACCCTACATGGCCCCTGTCCCCATTCAGAGCCCATTGTGGGGCTGCTCCTGTCCTCTTCCCCACACTGCCCCTGCTGAGACTGAATAAGGAGGTACAAAAATGGTTAAGGAAGTTGAACATCTTCCTTATGAGGGGAGACTGAGGAAGCTGGAGCTTGTTAGCTTGGAGAGGAGGAGACTAAGGAGTGACCTCATTCATGTTTATATGTGCAGGGTGAGTGCCTGGAGGCTGGAGCCAGGCTCTGCTCGGTGATGCCCAGTGACAGGACAAGGGGCAGTGGGTGGGAGCTGAGGCATAGGAGGTTCCATGTGAACCCGAGGAGCAGTTTTTTCACTGTGGGGGTGACAGAGCACTGGAACAGGCTGCCCAGGCAGGTTGTGGAGTCTCCTTCTCTGCAGATACTCAAGAACCATCTGGATGCATTCCAGTGTGATCTGCTGTGGGTGATCCTGCTCTGGCAGGGAGGTCTGGACCAGATGAGCTTTGGAGGTCCTTTCCAGCTCCTGACATTCTATGATTCTATGATTCTGTCATCCCTAAATAGCCTCTGGTACCTTGTGTCCCTTGTGTCACCAATACTGTCCTCTCACATGGTCTGTGTCCACACAGTTGTCCCTGCTGAGATTGATTCTGTCCCCTCACAGGTCCCCTGTCCCTCTAAGTCCTTTGTGAGGCTGATCCTGTCCCCCAGCACATGGCCCTCATCCCGCATGGCCCCTGACCCTTGTGTGTCCACTGCCTCCACTATGTCCCTTGCAGGGCTGATCCTTGTCCCTGAGAGGTCCCTGCTGTGGCTGATCCTATCCCCTTGCGACCCCTTTGTCACTCTGACTCGTCCCAGGTCCTGCCGTGTCCCTTATGGGACTGATCCTGTCCCTCTTGCACCATCCTCGTCACCCTGTCCCCCTTCACTGGATTAACCTTGTCCCTTCACGCCCACCCCACACGTCCCCCTGGTGTTCCTTGTGAGGCTGCGGCTGCTCCTCCATGCGCCTTGTGGGGCCACTGTGTGCCCCGGTGGCCGCTGCCCTGTCCCTGTCGGGGCAGAGTGTCCCCCGCGGGGGGCACGGCCTGTGTCACGGGGGCGTGGCCTGCCGGGAAGGGGCGGGGCCGGTGCGAGGGGCGTGGCCGGCGCGGGGCTCGCTCCGCGCTCCAGCGGCAGCCTTCCGGGTCGGGGCGAGCCGAAGCGAGCGGCACCGAGCGGCACCGAGCCATGGGGCAGATCGAGTGGGCCATGTGGGCTAACGAGCAGGCGCTGGCGGCCGGGCTCAGTGAGTGCGGGGGTGGGCAGGGGCTGGGGATAGGTCCTGGGCGTGCGGGGAGTTCACGGGATAAGGGTCCCGTGGCGGCCGGGCTCAGTGAGTGTGGGGGGCGGGGGGTGGGCTACAGGGGTGCTGGGGTTTCCGAGGGTTCCGGGACAGCGCAACCCGGAGGCGCCGGGGACAACCGGAAAGTCCCCGTCCCGCTGGGGATGCGCAGAGCGAGAGGCTGCTCTTCCTCCTTCTGCCCCTCTTTCTTCTCTTCCTCCTTCTCCTTCCCCTCCCTAGATTTCCTCGTCCTTCTCCTTTCTCTCTTTTCTTTCTCTTTCTACTCTCCTCCTCTCTTACTCCTTTCCCCTCGCTTCGTCCCCCTCTTTCCCCTCGCTTCGTCCCCCTCTTTCCCCTCGCTTCGTCCCCCTCTTTCCCCTCGCTTCGTCCCTCTCTTTCCCCTCTCTTCTCCCTCTTCGTCTTCTTTCTTTCTCCTTTCTTCTCCCATATCCCTCTTTTCCTCCTTGTCCACCTCTTCCTCCTTTTTCTTCCCCCTCTTTCCCCCTCCTACATTTCCTGCCCCTGCAGGAGTAGCCAGGGTGTCCAAAGCTCATGGTGGAGCTGACAAGTGGCCAGCAGAACAAAAAACTCCCCCGGAGCCCCCCAGTCGGGGGGGAATCCCCCATTTCCCTTCCCTGCATCCAGAAGGGATCCACAGAGCATCTCCCCAGCATCCCTGAAGCCGTAGTCCCGTATCTGGGGGCCTGGATCCTGCTTTGGGGGCCATATGCTGACATGGGGGATTGTACCCCTAGTCAGGGACCCCACTATGCTCCTCTGTCCCCACAGTCATGCTGACAGGTGGGATCGTGGCCGTGGCAGGGCAGTTCAAGGGCTGGTACTTCGCAGCCTACGCCATGTATCCTTCTGGAGAGGGTGCTCGGGATGCAGGGAAAAACCCTGCCCTGGTTCAGGCGGGATGCAGAAACTCGCACCTGAGGGGAGACATCTTCGTCCTCCTCTCACTCTGGGGCCAAATCACTGTTTCCCTTTCCTCACCAACCCTATTTCTGGGGCTGAGGATTGTACCTAGGGACTAATTGTGGCCCTCAGCAGCCCTTTCCTTGACTCCCCCCTGGCAGCGCGGCAGGCGTCCTGGTCTGCCTGCTTGAGTACCCCAGGAGCAAGCGGCAGAAGGGCTCCACCATGGAGAGGTGGTAAGTGATGTGTGTCCCTAGTCCCTGGCACTGGGGGTCGTGGGACTCTCCCCAGGCACAGAAACGTAGCTCCAGGGGTGGGAGCAGTGGGGTGGGAGCAGGGCTGGATCCCACAAATGGATTGGGGTGCACCATGCAGGGATAGGGTGGAAATGGGGGTCCATCAGGGCTGAGGGTTCCCCTCAAGAGGGGGACAACCCCTCTGACCCCCCCAGTGTTGTTCTACAGTGGCCAGAAGTACTTGACAGCAGTGGTGAAGGTGTTTGGGCCCCTCACGAGGAATTACTACATCCGAGCTATCCTGCATGCTGCGTAAGTGGGGTTGGGGTTGGGACTGGGGTCCAGTCGCCCCCTTACTCCCCCCTCACCCCCACATTCCTCACACAGCCTGGCTGTCCCTGCTGGTTTCCTCCTCTCCACCATCCTGGGCACCGTCTGCCTGGCCATCGCAAGTGGCATCTACCTGCTGGTGAGTGTAGAGCGGCTTCAGCGGGGGTGGATGGTGGATTTTGGGGGAAAATCCCCCCCCCCATGACCTCTCCCGTGCCTTTGCAGGCAGCAGTGCGTGGGGAGGAGTGGAGACCCATCGAGCAGAAGCCTCGGGAGCCACTGCACAAGGTGGAGACCATCAAGCAGCCACCCAGCAACCCCCCGCCCCGGCCCCCCGCCGATGCCCGCAAGAAGCAGCCAGCAGAGGTTGGGGGGCAGGTGAACCCCATCCCTGTAGAGGCTGAGTAATGGGGCTGGGACACACACACCTCTCTGTGCTGCTGCTGCTGCTGTGCCGCTCGTGCTGCTGCTTCCCAGCTGCACCCTGGCCTCTCAGCAGGGGAAAATTGGGGTGCCTGGCTCCTGGGGGTCCTCAAATCCTTGGGGATCATCAGTTCCCCTTGGGCTCTCCTGCTTCTGGGGATCGTCAGTTTCCCCTGAGCTCTCCTGCCCAAATTTCCAGGGATTCTCAGCTTGTCAGGGAGTTATCCAGCTCCTGTGGGCTCCTAACCTCATGGAGATCCCCAAACTTTCAGGGATGCTCAGCTTCCTGGTGGATCCTCACCTCTTGGGGATCCCTAAATCCTGAGAGTGCTCAGCTCCATGAGGGGCCTCAGTTCCTGGGGATACCCAAGTCGGCTCCCCAAAATATCTGCAGGTCCCCAGGGATGCTCAGCATTCTGGGGAGGTCCCTAGCTTCCAGAGATCTCTAAATCCCTAAGGATTCAGCCACCCAAGAGATTCCCAGCTCTCCAAGGTATCCCCAAGGATGTTTATCTCTCTGTGGAAGCCCCTGCTCTCTAAGCAGCCTCCATTTCCTCAGAGGACCCTCAAATCCCTGTGGAACCTCAGCTCTGTGGGGGGTCCCCAGCTCCCTGGGGGGTCCCCAGCTCCCTGAGAAGTGCCCAGGCCCTGCAGCCCCAGGGATGGGGGAAATCATGTTCCTCTGCTCCTCCTGCCAGCTCTCGCTGGGTTTTTGTCACTTCTGCCATTGCTGTTGCAATAAAAGGTGGGCAAGGCTCTGGCTCCCCCTGACTAAGTTGGCTGCTCGTGGCTTGAGTGAGTGGTGGATACTTTGCTAGATGAAAAGCTGGATGATGGCTGGTCACTTGTGGTGGTCCTCAGGGCTCAGTACTGGGACAAAGCATCCCTATCAATGGGCTGGATGAGCAGACTGAGGTATCCTCAGCCAGTTTGCAGGAGACACTAAGCTGGGAGGGAGTGTTGATATGCTGGAGCCTAGGAAAGAGTTACAGAGGGAGCTGGCCAGGCTGGAGTGATGGACCAAGGTCAGTGGGATGAGGTTCAACAAGGTCAAGTGCTGGGTCCTGTGCTTGGGTCACGCAACCACATGAAGGCTCCAGGCTTGGAGCAGAGTGGATGGACACTGCCCTGTGGAAAAGGACCTGGGGATGCTGCTTAACAGTGGCTGAAGGTGAGCCAGTGTGTGCTCAGGTAGCTAAGAAGGCCAACAGCATCCCAGCTTGGAGCAGCAAGTGTGGCCAGCAGGACCAGGACAAGGGTCATTGCCCTGTACATGGCACTGGTAAGGTCGTACCTCAAATACTGGTTTCAGTTTTGGGCCCTCACTCCAAGAAGGACGTTGAGGTGCTGGAGCTGGTCCAGAGGAGGGCGACAAAGCTGGTGAAGGGTCTGGAGCACAAGGCTTTTGAGGAGCTCCTAAGGGAACTGGGGTTGTTCAGCTTGGAGGAAAGGAGGCTGAGGGGAGACCTTCTGTCTCTCTACAACTCCCTGAGAGGAGATTGGAGCCAGGTGGGGCTTGGTCTCTTCTCCCAAGCAACATGCAACAGGACAAGGTGAAATGCACCAGGGCAGGTTTAGGTTGGACATTAGAAGAAACTTCTTCACTGAATGGGTTCCAAACACTGGAACAGGCTTCCCAGGGTGTGGTTGGATCCCCATCCCTGGAGGTGTTTCAAAGCTGCAGAGATGTGCTGAGGGACATGGTTTAGCAGCAGCCTGGGTAGAGTTAGAGCAGGGTTGGACTCAATGATCTTAAAGGTTTTTTCCAACCAAAATGATTCCATGGTTCTCTGACTCCTGCTCCCCTGGCAGGGGCTGGGGCTGGGTTGGGTGGGGTTTGAGGATAAACAGTGTGATTTTGAGCAACCCTTATAGTGCAGCTGGGGTGGGGCTTGTAGAATGCAACCACTGCAGGGTCCTGTCCCTCTTGCCATTGTGGGCATGATAGGGACAGAGCTTCAGGGCACATGATGAGAGGAGCCACTGGTGGGGTGAGGCTGGGGAGTGGGGTGCAACGTGAGTGGTGGCACATGGACCTGCTGCACAGCATGTTCAAGGGCATCCTCTAAAGCCTGGGGTCACCCCTCCCCTCCATCCCAGGAGGTAGGTAGAGGAATCTTTCCCTCCCTGCTCTCACTTGTGGGTGCTGGAGGGTGTCTGAGCGTGCCTTGGAGAGGAGACAAGGGCAGTTGTGTCCATGTGCCACATGATGGTGCCAAGTCCTTCATGCTTTAGGGCATCAGTAGCTGCTCTGGGCCCCTCACCTGCTGCACCCAGGGTGCTGGCAGGGCAGGTGGTGTGTGTCCAGAAGGTGGCGCTGGGGAGACGGGATATGGGTGGCCAGGATCGGCGTTTAGGGAGAGTGCAGAGCCATGGGCGAGGTGTTGGTGATGGGGGACTGCGAGAGCCATGGCTTGTCTCCCTACCCCAGGGCCTGGGGTTGTGGGGCACCCTCTCCATTGCCTCACAGTTCATCCTGCCTTGCTGCATTGGGTGCACTCTACTCTGCCCGCTGTGCTGGGACTGAGGTGCCCCATAACTGAGCATCACCCTGTGAATGTTCCCCTGGGCCAACCTCTCCACTACCCTGGCCAAGAAACAAGGTCCATGCTTGGGCTGGAGTGGACGTTGGTTTATTCTTAGGTTGTACAATACCAGCGTTAAATAGCCATAGAGAGGAGACAATAAATACCTTTGAGGGGAGAATAAATAACCAGTGAGCCCCACCACGGTGCTCACAGAGTCCATCTGTGCGCCTCGGGCACCACGAGGTGGTGCTGGACCCAGAGTCGGAGCCTTGACAAGGTGGGAGGGTCAGCAATAAATATGGGTTAAAACAGGTCCCCCAGCAGCAAGGCTGATAAATAACTGATAAATAACAAGGCGAGGGGTTGAGGGGGGAAGCTTGGCTTGGGAGGAGTCATGTGGGTGCTCTAAAACAAGCACGGGTTGGGTGGATGTGGTGACACGGTCACACTATGGGGCTTCACGGGAGTGTGGCGGTGAAGGTCCTCAGCGAGTGGTGCGGGGCAGGACGCAGGTACAGCCCACGGGCACCCTGATGTAGTCCACCTCAAAGGTGACAAGGCCGTGGCCAGCAGGGAGAGGACAAGGCTTGCGCCTCAGGACCATCATGTTCTGGTGGATGGCCACGGAGTTGAGCGAAGTGGTCTCCCGACCTGTCTTGACGTCGACGCAGCCGCTGCAGAGGCACTCGGCGAAGGCCAGCTTGCGAGGGTAGCGGTTCTCATCCTCGTCGATGCTGTGGGTGAAGGGGACACACACACACACACACGACACGCGATTAGAGAGTCCCCACCAAGACATTCCTGCGCTGGAATCAACTGGGCAGGTAATGGAGATGTCCTCGGGAAGAGGTGGATGAAGGATGCTTGGGAAAACTGAGACGTGGTGCAGCAGTTGGTGTGGGGTGGGAGTCATAGGTGGAGGGCACTGACTGGTAGTGCCGGGGGGAGATGGAGTGGTGAGGTGGGGGGGGTCCTAAGTGGGGTGCACTCACCAGTAACACCGCAGGGAGAAGAACAGGTGAGGCAGGGGGATATGGACTGGTATCTCTCCGGGGAGACAGACCGGCGGGCAAGGGGCACTCACCGGTATCTCCACGGGGAGATGGAGCGCTCGTTGGGCTCACTGCGGAGGCCAGCACGGAGCTGCAGAGCAGGGCAAGTGCGGTGCCGGTGGCGGCGGTGGCGGCGGTGGCCATTGGTGACCTCCTGCACCCGTTCCAATTGTGGCACCAGTTGCACTGGCAGGTAGTGGTCCCATCGCAGCCCCAGGAGGTGTGCAGGGGCTTCCCCGTCCCGCAGCTCTCCCATGCTGTAGCAGTGACCCTGGGGCTGGTGCTGGTGGCTGGTGGGACGACGCAGACCATGGCACAGAGCCAAGGTGCCCAGCAATGCCAGGCCACTAAACCAGACCTGCAGGACAGACAGAGGTCAAGGGAGGGGACACAGTTGCACCCCGCAGGGCACTCAGCCCCTGGGGTCCTGAGGTGAGCTCACAGACCCCCAACTCCCGCAGGGCTTCGGCACCTGTGTGCCTGAGACCCCTCTCCAGCCCATGAGCAGTCAGCCTTGCATGCACCGGGAGAGCTCTGCACCTATGTGTGCCCAGCTGCGCACAGCATCAGCATGGGCAGGTAGGGACATCTGCACCTAAGGCGGCAGCACAGGCATGTGCAGGTAGACACAGGGTACCAGACCGTGTTTATTTATCTACTTATTTCCCCCCATACCTAAAGCAGCAGCAGCACACGGATGTGCAGGTAGGCACACGGTGCAGCACAGATCTCTTTATCTACCTATTAATTACCTTTGTTTGTTTATTTATTCCCACCCATACCTAAAGCAGCAGCACTCTGCAGGTGGACACAGGGTACCAGCACTTATTTACTTTCTCTC